>VWZV01003985.1:192681-305230 GCA_013397155.1 Irena cyanogastra
CCTTTCCTTTCCTTTCCTTTCCTTTCCTTTCCTTTCCTTTCCTTTCCTTTCCTTTCCTTTCCTTTCCTTTCCTTTCCTTTCCTTTCCTTTCCTTTCCTTCCCTTCCCGGAACTTCCCGGAACTTCCCTTCCCTTCATCCTGGGATGTCAGCTGAGAAGAAGAGTCACTAATTTCAGTGCTAAGAAGTAATAACCAGTGCCAGAGCTTCCCAAAACAGCAGAGAATGGAGTGTCTCCACCTTACTGCACTCCTGCAACCACTCTGCTCTGAGGAGGTCACAGCCTGGCTTGTCCCTGCTGCAGGGCTGTGCCATGGGTTTAGGTTGCTCAACAAAAAAATGAGCTACAAAATTTACTTCCCATGTGACACTGCTGGCAGTGGTTGGAGCAGTAATCAGTTCTGCTGCATTCCTCCAGCGCCAAGACGTGCTGGCTGCCTCACAAGGTGACTTCAGTGGTGTCACCTGCGCCTAAGCCACCTCAGAGGCATTGGGACATGCAGGTCCCAGAGCAGGGGCTGCACCCCACTGAAAGAGAACTCACAGCACTCCCAGTCTGACTTTCCTTCAGGCCCTGGCAGCCAAAGGGTTTGTGGCCCCGTGTGCTTGCACATCCAGGTCCAGCCCAGCAGAGTGCTGAGCTCCTCCTGCAGGCTGAGGCTGCCCTGGCTGCCCCAGGAGAGGCCCAGTGCTGCACCCCAAACTGCAGCAGGACAGTGCTGTGCCCTGGCCACGACTGGGGTGGTGCTGTCACACGGGTCAGGCAGCAGCTCTGAACCCCTGCACAGCAGCTTCCTCACTGACACTAGCATGTGGACCACGTGGCTCTCAGCAAGAAAACTCTGGGATGCCCACAAGGCGGATGGCTCCTCAAGATGAGCTGCATGATGAGTTAGGAGTGTTTTTCAACTTAGTTTTAACTCCTCTGAGTGCCCCCTTTTAGTGTATTTAGGACAGACAAATCAGAGCTCTCCTAGGCCTCTTCTCTCTTTTCTCTCACTGTTATATTCACTCTAGGACCGGTGATTTTGATGTTTTCAGTCTCTCTGGAAACCTGTCCATGCCTCTGCATTTCCTCCAGCCTTCTTGAACTTTCTTGTTTCCTGCTGCATTATTTGCAAAGACCGCATGTATGTGCACATCTAAAGGTCAATCATATCATTTATTTACATCATTGTGTCAGCATTATCCAGTAGCACTTTCCATTTACCATTTAGCAAGTCTCCAACTACTTCTTGGACCAGCACTCACCAGCTACTTTCATTTCATTTCCCTTGATGATTCCAATATATTCTTTCCTCAGAGTGACTACAGTCAATTATTTCTTCCATTCTGCACTGCCTCCTGGAGTTTTTACACTCCATTTCGTTTGCCATAATGTTGCCCAGTTATCTTGCTGTGTCAAGACCCTTCTGATGTTCCTTGCCATTCTTTCTAGTTTTGACGTGCTGCAGTAATTGTATTTTAAAATATGCCATTTTTCACTATTCTCTTATACTTCATCTACACAATATCAGAACATGATCAGGCCTGGATTCAAGGAGGACCTAAAAAGAGTAAGAAACACCTGCCATACAGACCCATGAGCCCTTTAGATATGAGCTTCTGGGCTTTTTATTTTTGAAAAAAAAAAAGAAAAAAAAGGAAATTATATTCTGAGGTCTGTCTGGTAGTGCCTCATGCTATCAGTGCCAAGTTCCTTTCTCCTCAGTGGGTGTCCTTTCACATCACTTCTGAGCTAATCGTCAGAGGTTTTGTCTGAGAGCCATTTCTGCTTTTATCTTGTTGCTATAATTACATTGCTTATCTTTTACAGGGGCTGCTGGTTTAGAGCATCCTGTTTCAGGAAAAAAAAAATGTACAGCACTAAAGAATCCTAAAGAGGAACTTACTCAGAGTAGCTTGTGGGCTTCTTTTCATCTGTACAGCTTTGGTCTGTCCCAGTAATGCAGTGCAAACACAGAGGAAACTGTGAGTAAGACTTGGGCGACTCATTTTCACACTCCTTTCAGTAACCCTGCAGAAAGAAGCAGCCTGGCCTGAGAGAATTAAAAAAAAAAATGGGAGAAGGATGAAAGAAATTTTGAGAGACTGGGTAAAGGCAAAAGCAAATTACACACAAAACAGCAGAGAGGATGAGGAAATGGTGCTCAGAAATAAATTGCTGAAAAAATTATAATCTTAACTCAATGTTGTTAAGATGTGGGATATCTTTTAACACAGCTTTCACTGAAAACACACAAAATGTGTTTAGATGTATAGCTAAATAAATAAAGTCTTTGCATTCTCCCTTAATCTCAGATTGTCTTATTAAGAAATCAGATTCACAGAAGATTCTTATTAAGAGCTCATATTCTTTCCAAAGGAGAAAATCCTATTAAGCTACATGTACATCCTAGCAGTAATGTTTGCTTTTAAAGATCTCTCTTTCTCCTACGCAGTCCCAAATCACTTAAGAGGCTTTTATTAAATTTCAGAGTTAGATAGCTTTCCTTTGCAGACAGCCCAGGAGTAGCAAATGCTAGCTAGATAGAGCAAGGGAAGACAGGCAGTATTGAATCAGGAAACAAAATGAAAAGAAAAAAATACATAAGGAAAAAAATTGCAGAGTTCTCCCTCCTGAACCACCTGGCAATATGTTTTGAAATTATACAAGGTCTCTGTTTCATATGACCCTGTTACAAGACAGCAGCGCATGAAAGAGCAGAAGACAGCACCTCAAAGCCAAACAGCACTGTAAGAAATGAGCTGGCTTTAATCACCCAGCAATTTACGGTGACACAGCCAAGAGAATGAGCTGTGAGAACGGTCATGCCACTCCAATGATACACATTTTCTGAGTGGAGATGGGCAAGTTTTGCTGCTCTTTCACTGAGGTTATAAGGACTAATACACTTCCATCACATCATTTTTTTTCTGAGAGACAAATAAATAAAGATTCTGCTTTGTTACCTTGAGGCAAATCCTCAGTAACATCATCAACCTTTTTAATTCATGGGTGGACTCAATTAATTTGTTACACTGTTTTCCTCATTAGTGGCTTATTAAGGCAGGCTACAAGAGCAAATGGCAGCATATGGATTTCTCACAGGCAGGCAGTGAGGTTGAAGCAGCAGCCACTGTGCTGCCCGAGTTCTGCTCCAGCCATAGCTCAGGGCTTTGCACGGCATCCTCCTTTCCTTACTGATTCAGATGGAGCAGGGCTGGAAAACAAGTCCCAGAGGAGCCTGCTCCAATGTGTCTTGTGGCGTATGAGGCATTGCAGCGAGGCAGATGATGTAATATCGATTGTTCCTTAGTGAGAGAGGAGGGGAATGTCAGCTGAAGAAATTATGCCTGTGAATAGCAGATGAGGAGGAAATAATGAGAGAATTGGTGGAGTAAATGAAGACATAAAAGCATGTAATACAAAGAAAGGAGCATATGCTCTTAGCCCCATGACCTGCTGTGGTATTAGTGTACAGTTTTAGTAATGTAATGATCATTAAGGCTCTGATCCCCATTACTAGGAGCATGGAGATTTCTCTTCCTTGTACAAGACAGCGTTTCAGTCTGGTATTAATAAAAATTGGTTTCACATATCATTACACTTCCCTGGCTTAATCATCTTTGAGCGTATTGTGTGTTCAAAAGTTGCCATTTTGGGCAGAGCAGTGAGCCAGTCATCTTAACAGGTTGTTTTTTCCAGCATCCCAGTACAATGCCTTTCAGCATTCAGGAGTGCCATCACCACGGCCCTTTCCAACAGATGAGGACTGAGGCTCAGGGCTCTGACACAAACATGTGACAGTTTGCACTGATGGGGTTTATTTCCTCCCTTCAGATAAATAATACTGGGGGTTTTTTAGGTGGCAGCCGCAGGAGTGACTGTGTGACATGTAACATGTCAAGAAAGTCTAGTAAGAAATTTTCTTGCCAACAAACTTTTGTCCCAAACCCAAGAGGGAGATAGATAAAACTGAAATCAGGTGGCAGAAGCAGGTCAGCTGTAGCAAGGTTGGTTCCTGTCAGCTCGAGGTGATGCTGCTGTGAGGACAGTCTCTCCCAGACCCAGCTGGCTGAGCTCTGCCATGGGAAGCCCAAAGCCACAGGAGCTCTGGCACAGGCAGAAGTTCACCGGGATTTGAATCTGCTCAGCTCATGGCTGGAGAGATACTCAGGAGACAGAGGCAGCTGTTCCTCTGTTCTGCATTGGGGGAAAAATAAAAAAACATAGGAATGGCTTGATTTTTCCAAGCAATTATTTTTCCCTTTTTTTCCCCTCCCCACAAATTTTCGTTTTTGGGGGAAAATGACTCATTTTTTTCTGTTGAACTAAACTTTCGCAAATGTCAGGATTTCTTGCATAATGGAAGTCCTGTGTTTCAACCAGCTCTCGGCAGAGACGTTTCAAACCAAGGCATCTACAGTGTGTTTAGTTTCCTTAGTTACATGCCACATGCATCCAGGTAGAAAGGACAAGGGTCTGACACAGCTAAGACTGTTCTTTAAACTGAGTCCTGCCTTGGCTTTTAGAGAAGTGAGCAATGGATGTCTACATCCAGGAAGACAGTAATAAGAGTACCTCTGACCTTGCCTGTCCTCATCCCCTTGCTTATCATATCAGCATGTTTCCAGTTTCTCGTTTCCATTGTTTGGAGGAAAACAGAGCTGCAAGGAAGGGGATGATTTACAGAAGACTTACTTCACTAATTCAGGCTGTATACACAAGGCTGAGAGCACATATCCTTTTTCCCAGATATGAATAGTGGCTCCTTACTCAGTTTCCTCTCTCTCAAAAGGCAGCCTGACCTTCTGCTTAGGCTAGAAAGTCCTGACCCAACCTTCCAGGTCAGAAAAGCCCTCAGAAATAGTTCAAATGCAATGGGGAGTCTCCTTCCTGGGATACTGCCTTTTCTCAAGGTGGTTCTTCTCTGCTATGCAACATCTGGGACCAGGTCACTGAAGACTGAGTTGCCTTCTCAGGATAGTGGCTGCCCACTCCCATAAAAACCAGAAGTAGCAGTAATTTATAAACCTCTGGGACAAACAACGTCAGTTCTAGCTGGGCTTGGAGCAAGCCAGTTATATCCAACATCTTCTCAGAAGATGGTATTTGTGCCAAGAGGCTAACTTTTCCAGATGCCCTTCCACCTGCATGAGAGCAGGTAAAGCTGTGAAGCATGGGCCAAATGATAAAAGGATGCTTGCCTGGATCTGCATCATCAGCAACATCCTGCTTTTCTGCAGCATGTGACCAAAGTTTGGTGCTGTAAGCAGATTGACACTATTTCCAGCGGGTGATGTAGCTTTGGCAATGCATCTGTTTGCATTTGACTGTGTATATGTTACGCTCTTACGCCGAAAAGGGTGGCTGGGTGGCAGAGCAGGAGGCTGCCCAGCTTGTTTTTCTGGTTGTTGTAGCTGAAGTGAGAGGTGAGAGCAGGCACATGGGAGAGAACAGGACGTAGAAGCTGGCAGGGCCACCAGGGACTGAGTCCCGTGGAGGGTACTGAGCATGGATGGGTCTCAGGGAGGATGGAGGCAGGTAGATAGAGACCTGACCTGCAGAGGAGAGACCCATGAGTCTCCTAAAACTTGCTGGCCACACATCAGGCCCAGGAAGGATTGGTTGGACAGGAAGGGGAGACAGTGATTTCCACTGCCTTCCTTTTTATTTTGCTCTCCCCAGGGCCCTGAGCTTCCCTATGCTCGGAGTTGCCCAATTACCACAAAGCCCCACTTTGGAGATACAGCCTCTGTGTGTCGTGATCCCTTCAGGGAAATGGGAAGGAGACAATCCCAAAGCTCCTGTGCATGTCACCCCAGTAACATTTCTTGTCCCATCTGGGCGGGATGCCGGATGTCAGCAGGCAGGACCAGGCTGGATGCCCAGCAGCATGTCCCAGCTCAGCCCATCAAGTCATTCTTTCCCCAGATCTCAGGAAAAATCCCGTTTGAGGAGAAAGAAGCCTCTCTCCCTGGAGTGGGAATTTGTGTACAAACCCCTGTTATCCTTTCCATTCCTTACCTCCTGCAGTGTGGAGCCCCTCATGTGCCTCTCTCCTGCACAAGGGAAGAAGGGGGTGCATAGATTCCCCCTTCCTTCTTCCGCAGCACAGTCTTGTACCTTGAGCCCTCAAAAGCCATCCACTGAAATGCATGTTATTCAGGAAAGAAGAAACCACAACAGGAGTGCTTAAGCTGGGACATGAGGGTGTCCTTAAAAGATTAATCGGCTTTATTTATGTCTCCAAGTACAGACAATTTGTCACTGGAAAGAGGAAGACACCAGATGAAATAAATAGTGGAGAAAAACAAAGAGAAATAATTAGGTACACAATATGCCTGTGGAATGCATCTTAAAAAGAGTTATTTGGGACAGGCTGTACTGATGCTGGATTATAAAAAGGACTGGATAATTTTATAAGTAATATAATGCTTCTATAGTGTATGAATGTATCTCAGGCTTCAGGAAATAAGGTACTCAGCTTACAAAAATAAAATCTGCCACTTGTATCATATGATTATACAATTCTCTGGATCAATTACTATCTTTTTTTTTTTATTTTGCATTTCCTCAGGCCTTGGGTACCACCCAGCACTGGCAGTTGAATGAGCTATTAATGGAGCATTGGTGAGCATCCTAATGGAAAAGATCACATTACCAAAAAAAAACCCCAACAGAATTGATTTGTTGTGTGTTCATCGATTTAGCCCCTTCCCTGACAGAAGTGAGGCATGCTGTGATCCCACTGCTTGTCCTTCAGGCCTCCATCAGTCATTCCCTCAGCCTCCCAGCTGCCGCACACGCCTCTGGCCGCAGCAGCCGTGGAAGCAGCAAGGGGCCACGTCCTCTGTGAGCGTTGCTGTCTGGGCTGAGGGAACAGGCCATTAGCTGGCCACACCAGCCTCTGCTCGTCTCCTGCTGTCAACCAAGAGCCTCACGGTCGATGGTGGCATTTAGAGGGCCACAAAGGAGTGACGGCTCCTATAGCTGAGGAAAAGAAAAGATGGAGAAGGGCTGTATGTATTGTGAAAGGTTTAGGAGGCATGAGTGGAAAGGGGCATTTGGTTGGGGGAATCCTGGAGTGAGCTAAAATTTGAGTATAGAAGCACAAGGATAGGATAAATTGCAAGAAAGAAAGGAAGGACAAACCTCTTAGATATCCAGCCATCCAAAACCCTAATGTATTCTTACATGAACCTGTCTGTCTGCAATGATTTCTGAGGTGTCCAGATAGCCATATCCCATTTCTTCCCATAACCCAGTGGAGGAAGCATATTGCTGCTGCCCTGCTGGAGCTGGCAGCCCCTCTTTTAAGGGACAGAGCTTCAACTACCTTCATTTCAAACCCTAAAAAAGGGAAAGATGGGGGAAAATGCTTAGCAAGGAAGAGAAACCTGGGAAGGACATGACAAATAGTGCAGAGCCATATACCTTCAAGCCCGCTGCAAATGGAACTCTGCTGGGGACATAGCCAAGGAGAAGCAAATGAGGCTAAGGAGAAGCAAAGGCAGCCAAAACATCCTTGCTCCTGTGCATCACTGCCCTCCCAGATCTCCCTCCAGATCCTTGGATCTGCAAAGGATCTCCAAGGACCTGCAAAGTCACCCAAGTCCTCTTCATCTGCTCAGCCCTAGCCACACTGGAGTGCCGTGAGTGTGCTGGAGAGGGACAGCTGTTTCCTGTGTCTTCAGGAATAATTTGATGCTCATTGTGGTGTTTGATGTGGAGTTGTCATTGACTGAAGCTGTCAGTACCTCTGGACCACTGGCAGCTGGACACCTTTGTTGGCAGTCACAATCACTGCACGAGCATTGTCACTTGTGTGACTGCAAAGCCCTTTGGCATGAGTGGCACCATCTGGGCATTTTACATCTCCCTTGCACACCTAAACCCACTTTTTTACTAGCTCTGGCTGGGCTTGAAAATGCAGTTTTCCTTTGTTCCATTAAATTTGGGAATATCTTACTGTAAAATCAAAATAGGACTCAGCCTCCCATGGCTGCCCATTTCTCAAGGTAGGTGACTTTGAGGGCCCCCCACGAATGGTGGGGCTGAAAGCACAAATAGAAAAGAGAAACTTTGCACAAAAGGTTTTTAATCAAAGAAAGCAAAGAGCACAGCAGAGAAATGTATTCAGATTAAGGTCAGTCTTAAACACACTTCAGGGATCTTGTCTGAAGACCTGTGAAGTCAGAGTTTTTCTGTCAAGTACAGTGGGTTTTTTGGATCAGGTTCCAAGTGCAAATTGTCTCCTGCTTTTTTCCTAGGTCATTTTTGTTGGTATTTCTTGGTTTTTCTTTTTCCCTTTTCCTTTTTTTTAATAATGAGTAAAGCCACATCAGCTGTAGTGGATTGCTTCTCCTCTCTTTGCTTTAAGGAGCCAAGAAGAGAATCATTGAGCCATATTCTCCTGCTCCTCTGCAGAAAGCAAATGGCTATCCTTGGATATCAATCACTGGGGTAAAAGCTAAGAAATGTTACCAAGGAAACGTTGTCAGGCCCACTGGCAGTCTCCTTTGTTTAGGAAGTTTACCCATGAGCAGCATTTTATTGTTTTGAAATCAAGAAATGTTAAAATAAAATTAATCTTCGATGGACTAACCTGTTATGCACCCTCCCTAGTGTGACAAACACCCAAAATATATTGCTCTACTTTGATCCATCAAATAGTTAATTCATTCATCATCTTCGAATTAGTAATTTAAACTGGCCTTCTGAACAAATGAAAAGTAGATTTATCACTGGGTAAAATGTGTTATTTCTCCAAGCAGGTAAACATTAAAAATACTTATAATCCAGAGCAAGAAAAATGAAGGACTGCAGTGTGTCACACGTTGATCCAGCGGTGAGGTGTGAATAACAGCAAAGTGGGTGCAAAAGTGACAGAGCTGACTTTGATCAGTGAGATGCTACTTTCTCATTGTGTGGGTGCATTTAGTACCCGTGGAAGCAGGGGATTAATAGCATCAGTTCCAGGCAGACCTTGTGAAACAGGTGCTATACCACACTTCCAGCACGCAGCACTTCACAACACCCTCCAGCCACGGACCTCTGTTGCCCCAGCGTAGTTTCCTGGTGCCATGCTACCCACTGCTCAGCACCTCCTGGGAGGTGGCAAGTGCCCGTGGCTGTGAGTCACTTGGGTGCAAGCTGAGGGCACACCGAGTCTCGTAGGAGGCATTTGTGCTTTGGCAAAAGTTTCCTGTTTAAATAGGAGGCTGTGCTGCAGGTTTTATGATACATCTGAATAGAAATCATGATGTCACTCTCATCTCCTTTTACAGTCCCAGAGCTGTGGATCTCAGACTTCAAAGGTGGAGGGCTGGTGCTCTATAGCAGTGTAGAAATGGAGGTAAACTTGGATGTTGCCCAGCTCAGAGCCATCAAGGGTGCACGCAAAGCCACTCAGATTTCCCGCTAGTTCACCTAAAATTATGCCAATTCTTGGTTCCAAAGACCTTTGGAGAGCATCTAATCCTCAGGCCACATTCAGCATGCTTGCATTCCCCCCTAAATGGGAGGGAAGAGGCATTCGAATGCCCAGGAAAAGCTGGGCTATGTGCTCATGGTGCAAAGGAAGAGAGGATCCAGTTTTGTATATATAGTCAGGTCAGCCCTGCTGTCCCATAAACCCAGCTGTGAGGTGCCAGGAGCCTAGGGCTGGTGCTGAGTGGGAATGCATCCTCTAGGAGCACTGGGGCCCTAATGGACAATGTTGTGTCAAAGCACGGTCTGAAAAGACATCAATAAAAAATATTTTTCATACCCAGGTGCTTCCAAGCATTATAAACTTTCCCTCAGACAGAAAGGGCAGAGTTTGTGCCTTAATTATTGCAAAATAAAAAGATTAAAATTGACTAATGTGTTCAGGCACCAGGATCAAGTCACATATCTATCTAGTTTTATTGGCACTTTCTTGGGCAGTGCAGAGCGAGGCCAGTCAGGCAGTCCTGATGATTAACTGTAATATTCTCTGACCTATATAATGATTTCTGCATATTTTTACATTTTATATTTAAGGACACAGTATTCTGGACTACAAGATCTTGTGGGAATTACAAAACTGGGGAGGGGAGAACTCTATTATCCTGAAAGGAATAAGGAACAAAAAATAAAGGAAGAAGTAATGACGTTTTCTTCTCTGGCTGACTCAAGATCCACACAGCAGATCAACCCTGCAACCACAGGCAGGCTGCAGTCAGTTGGAGGGGATGCTTAGCTAAACAGTGATGTCCCAACACTGGAGAAAACCCCCAAAATCTCACTGCCCTCTGCTAATCTGGGAGGAAACAGCAGCTCACAATCCTACATGAGACTGAGGTGACTGTCACTTTCAGGATGCTGTCCTGGGCTTTCATTAGGCTTCACTTGTGTGCTTCCTGCAGTCTGCTGGAGCCAGCTGGCATTTTGGGTGCCATTCAGAGGGAAGAGTTTACATCAGTGCTAAATACTGAGGAAACCTTCAACAGATAAAGATGTGTGCAAATGTCTCTCTGCTCAGGAACTCAGGGGCCAGGCTTTACCTTCTCCCTTCCTACTTTGCTGCTATTTATTACTTGAAATCCATCATGAAGCTTCCTGAGCCTGATCTAGATCAAGTGATTTTCCCTAAAACCACAGGAGTCTTCATGAGAGCCTGTAGTGGAGATACTGAGGGCATTAACCTCAGATGTAGGTCTCTGCCTCCTTTCCACCAAGGATTTCCTCTGCCATGGATGAAAATCAATTAAATTTTGTTCTGTGCCTCAGCTTCCCATCTGCACGACAGAGAAGACAGCATCTTTATGCCTCAGAAGGAAGACAACGTCAGTGAGGATGTATTCCCAGCCCTCTTCCCAGGGATGAGAGATATTCCCCTCGCAGCAGGAGCATTGTTTTTCCATCAGGGCTTGCATGTTAATCCATTGCTCTGTAAGGGCAGCCACCTCCCAGTAACCTGGTCTCTTCCCAGGCATTCCATTGAAGAGCAGCCACAGCACCAACCTACTGCTCTATCAAGGCCTATGAAAGCCACAGAGCACTTTCCCTTTTATGTTTCACAAACCTGTCACAGGCAGTAAGGACTTCAGCCCTTGGGGAATGATCTCCCTCTCACAGAGGGACACTGAGTCATGGAGCTGGGACATGAACTTCCCACAGCTGGGCAGGACACCCTAGCCATGGTTCGCTGGGGAATGGACAAACTGCAGAGAACCGTTCACCTCCAATTTCCTTCTTTTCTCCAGGCTGGATGAAAAACTATTCCCTTAGCTGATAGAGGGGAATCAGTATGTTTCAAGGCTATCATCACTCTGCTCTGCTTAAACACATCTCCTTCCCCCTGCACACCGAAGTCCCCTTCTTGCCCCTGTGACATCTGCAGGCAGGGAACAACCACTGCCTGCTAGTGACTTGGTGGTGGCTGGCAGTGATGAATGAGTGGCAGCTGAGAGCAGATATTCCTCATGATCCCACCTCACACAAAGGAGGGAAGGAGGACAACCGAGTGTGGCAATAAAACACAGCCCCAGCCTGGCTGATAACTGCACTTTCCTGCCTTTTGCCACTTGTGTGGTGCCTGAACAGCATGAAAGCATGTCAGTGCCTCATGTCTATAATATGGGGCTCTCAGAGATGCTGAGGAGAATACATAGTGATGCTGTTGTGTTCAGAACAAATGCTTATCTGAATTAGTTGGAAATAGTATCATTTATCTTAGTGCTTTTCCCCCCACTTTCCTGTTGCAGCCCCAGCAGCATTAAAAGAAAGTGCCTCAAAGCAGGCTTCTTGTTCATTCGTATGGACAGTTGGTAAAACCAGACAAAATGTGTCTCAAGACGCTCATCTCAGCTTGGAGTGTCTCCTATTCTCTGTCACTGCCTTACCCTGCTGGGAACAAGTAACTCCTCCGAGCATGTCTCTGTTGCAATATTCACGGGTCCGGTTGCACGAGGCTGGCAGAACTTACTTTTCTGCAGGGGGAATTCCAAGCGATGAGCAAAACTGGGATAGAAACATTATTAATATTTTCTTAATCACATTAAACAAACAGAGGGAAAGGAGTCAATGAAATGCAGCAAGGATTATGGATCAGACAGGGACAAACCAGATGGGGGAGGAAAATGTGGGGAGTCTGGAGGGTGCTGAGTTGCAGTACTACTAGCTCCTGACTCCTGCTGAAAACGCTGTCCCGGCTTTAGCCGGCTTGCAAAGCCAGCTGCCGGTGAGCCAGCTGTCCTCAGCCCCCGTGAGCAAAGGCAATGTCCTGGGAGTGGCTGTTCCTATAGGAGATGAAAACTCGAAACTGCGGAGCTGAGCAGGGCTGTGCCGGGGGCCCCGCGGTGCCCCTGTCACATCAGCACCCGGAGGCACTGCACAGCTGAAATGACTGTAGCTGTGGCATCACCAGTGCCCAGCTGAGCAAGGCACAAACAACTGGCCATTGCCAGCAGGTATTTAAGCACCAGGAATGATTTTGGGCAGCTGTTTGTCAAAGGGCTTTGCAATTGCCGTTACCCCTGCGGTCCCCTGTTCATACCCTGCACGGCAAAGGCAAAGCTGTGCTGTGGTTTTTCATTAGCTGATTGCTTTTACAGCCTCTGAACTTTACTCTTTGATACTTGATCATCTGGACTTTTATTTGTTAGAGGAAGCATGACGTGTAATCACTTTCCTAATGTACGGCAGGTTGGTTTCCCTTGCTCTCGCCCCGGTCCAAAGAGAGCCCGCTTAATTGCCTATGTGTATTTCTGCTTTGTGTTTTTTCTCCACGGATCCTGCTCCTTTACGTATGCCAGCGTTCATACGCCACCCAGTGGCTCCCGAGGCGTTGGGTGCGGATCTCACCAGTGACAGCTCTTCCAGGTCCCCAAATATCTTCCCAGCAGCACGGGCAGGGGCAGCACAGAGCCGTGCTCCCGGAGGCTGAGGCGGCAGCATCCTCTGAAGCTCTTTGCAGACCTTGGTACAGGTAACCACACCACTTGCTCACCCATGTAACCACAACACTTGTTCTGCAGTCTCAGGGTGCAGCATTGCACCGTCAAGTTTAGCGTAAGCCAATGGGGCACTTCATGTGCACCTGGTCCAGCTGCTCACATCCAACATGCACATCTGAATGCTTTCTGCTGGGTCACTTGGGCTCGTGGTCTTGTTCTTAGTTTTCAGCCAGCCTTTAGTCAAATTAAAATAAAGAAATATATCTTCTTGGGTGAAAATCCAGAACGTCTTCTCCCAATCACGTCTAACCATGAGTTCTTAAGTCAAGCGAAAAAAATATTCTGTGCTATGTCCCTAGCTTCTTACCGGGTCTCCCTTACTTGCACTGCTGTTTCTGAGCTGAGCAGCCAGCTATGGGGCAAGCTGAAGGGAAAAAAAAGAAATTGTGACATACAGCTGAGTCCTAGACCACAAAGAGACCTGGGTAGGACCTCAGTTTTACCTGAGTTGCCATTCCTGCCTTTTTGTTGTTTTTTTCTCCTTCATTTTTTTGCTATAAAACAAAGTCTTACACTCTTCACCTATTCTTCAAAAGCCAACGACAAGCACAAATAGCTCTTCAGCAAGATCTACATACTGTGCCATCCTGTGCAACAATAAATTTCCCTGCTGACTCTCTACTTCTTGCATTCACCAGACTCTGCCAACTTCGTGCTTTAAGAGTCTGGTCTTTGATTTGACATGTAGTTATTGGACATTAGGCATTCATCTCATTCATTTCCCTGCTCCCTGAGGGCATGTTCTTCACCATTTGTTGTCATAATGCTTGAGGGTGAGAAGTCATTTTTCTTATTTAGCCTCTGGTCTATTATTTCACCCTGACGCTTGCTGTCGGATGCCAGAGATGAGATGCCCCTTTGGGCAGAGCAGGCACACCCAACCATATTTGCAAAGCAAATCAATGTGAGCAAGTCAGCATTAGTGGCTGCACTGGTATGGAAAACCTGACCCTAGGAAAGTGATACCCTAATGACAGGCCAGGGATTGATCCTAACACAGATAGATCCCCTTCTCTGGAGGAAATTATCCTAGAGGGCTTAGAAAGTCCAAAACATGGAGTTTCAATGTTTGGTTTTACTGTGCCCCAGCTGTATCTCACCCTATATGCAGGGATAGGCAAGAGAGACCTTTGTTTTTACAAGGGCAGCAGGATCAGGATTTTGTCCCAGGAAGCTTTTCACAGGTTAGCACAGCCAAGCTGGGGTTCAAAGAAGTGCCAGGGGACAAGGCAATAGCTCCTTCCTCCAGCTGCTGGGATGACTTGGCCCCCTTGGCGTCCTTCAGGGCAGAGAGGGAGTTAACAAAATGGAAAATAATTTTCTGTCCTCTGGAGGAGAGCACGCGAGGGCAGGCAGCTCCCTTTCCAGGATGCCCTTTGTCCAAAACCCGACTAGCCAAGCATACTGCCTCCCTTTTGTTACCCAAATGTTGCTGCTCCACAGCACTTGACCAACGCTGACCCCAAGCAGATTAGACACAGGCGAGTGCCTTGTGCTCTGGCAGGGCTTTTGGCAGCTGCGATCCCCTGCACGCTTCTTGGGGCCAGCCTTGTTGTGGGGCTCAAACACCACTGCACAGCCTGGCACACGCTATTCTGGAACCCTGTGTGCCACACCTCAAGGGCAACGTGGGCAAAAGGACAGCTCCCATCTGAAGAGGAGCACGTGGCAGGACTTCATGTGAAACCCAGACCAAATTCAGCTAAAGTCTAGCCTTTTGCATAGGTACCACATTCCCTTCCCAAGCATTTCTGAATCACCACATCCATCTGCAAACACTAAATATAATAAACACCATTGTAGGCTCCATCCAAGCCTGGCTATAATTAAATATATTGCCTGATAAATGGAATATAGTTATACCTCTCCATCTGGTCTCAGCAGAGGACCACTGACATTTTGTTCATATACCCTCATTTTTTCGTCTCTTTCAGAATGAGATTTACATCATAGATTTTTAATGAGCTAATAGTTAAAATAGCCCCCTATAATTATGCTAGAATAATCCAGCATTATTTCAGTTTAATTATAGGGGGATATCTTAACTATACATCATTTGCAGTTCCCAGTCACTCTAATGCGCAGATGTCTGAAGAAATGACATAAAACACTAGCAAGTTATGAAATATCTAGAGTGGTGCTCATTGCGTCTGTGGAAAATGATCACATCTATTTTCTGTACCTCTGCTATGCAGTCTCCCTGCTCAGATTATTTCCTGCTAACACACAAGAGATATTATTGAAAGCAATGGAAATAAAATACTTCACTATCTCATGTCATGCTCTGATATTGTTGACTCTTTCATTTTCATATCTCCTTGATCCTCTCATAAATCTTCACATCAACATACTGCAGTTAATTTTTCCAAACCTTTAACATCTCTGGAAGCAAACCAATTCCTAAACCTACTGTCTTCTTAGCTGTGGCTAAGCTATGGGCTCTCTTTAACTTTGCTGTGGGTTTTTGCTTATTAGCATTAAATGACCTGGAAAATTTGCCCTGGGAGCACGTGGCATTGCTATTCACAGTTAAACTCCACTTCCCCCGTTGGAGACTGCCACATCCCAACAAGGCAGCGTTGTTGGAAACGTCAGCTTGCCATTCGGGATAGACATCTCTTCCTCATCACGTGGCTCTTCCCCTGGTGCACCTCCCGCTGTGGATGTGGGATGCCTGTGAGAAGACAGGAGAGGACTGACTGCAAAGTGGCTGTTGTTTGGGGAGGTGTAGGTGTCACCTCTGTCCCCTCACATTGAGCACCCCAAGTGTGTATTGCCACTCCTTTCCTGCAGCAGGAAACTCTGTGTGTCCCTAAGTAGATACTGTTGTGCTGATAGGTTTGCACACTCACAGAAGGAAAGATTCACAGGAATATTCCCCTAAGGACTTCTATAACAGGAAAAACTTGGAGTTTTGTTCCATCAACACCATTCTGCATGCTGCCTCATAGAACAGAATTAGAGGGAAAATCTCTGTATGTTGGAATAGATGAAGGAAAAGGGTGGTGGGAAAGCTGGTGTCAGCAGCCCGTGGGGACAGTAAGAGCCACAAGAACACACACAGAGACAGAGCTTGGCACTGAGGCAATGATGGGAGGATAGGCTGTGGTCCACCTCCGTATTTCTGGCCAGGCATGGAGAGGGCCATCAGAGACAGGCTGAAACCACATGGGGACTTCTGCAAGTCTGCTCTGACCTTGGAGGGTGTTACTGTGAAAGGGGTCTCCATAACGCAGTGAGGCGTAATTCATATCCTTGAGCAAACTGAGGAGATGGGCAGCACTGCTGCTTCCAGGGAGGTGTTGAGCACAGTGGGAGAGCACTGGGAGAGGACTGCTAGCTCCAAAGGGAGCACAGGCAGAGCTGCATTTCTGTGCAGTCTGTGAACCAAGTACTATTTTTAGATTCACTTCTCTCTTTTAACACCTGTGGATCAGCCTAATGGACAGAGAGATAGTCTATAATAAATGTCATAACCTCCTCGGAAAGTGCCTCATGGCTTTTAAAGTAATCCCTTGATACTTTGACAGGACTGCTGTGTGAGACTGATTAAACCTCTGGGGTTGGTCATGCTGAGGTAGCACTTCATGCTTGTAGGATGCTCTTCCATTGCTAGGGTGGCTTAAACTTTTCTCTTCAAGGAAATACAGGGTCCAGAACCCCTCAAGACTATGATCCTGATTGTCTGGGCTTGCATCAGAAATGTCCCTCCTTGAGGCACAAACTCATCTTCCCTTCAAAGTGGTAATAGTAGTTACAGAAACCTTGTCCTTATTCCCACTAGTCCGACAACCCAACCAACACCCCTCTTCCTTGGCAGAGGTCCTGGTCTCTGGGGGGTGACACCTCTTCTTAACTTGATCTCTGTGGTAGTTTGCCCTATCTCTCCCTTCACAGAGCATCTGACTGAAAAGGAAGGAAAGATTACCCTTTGAGCATCTCACACCCGCCCAAATGCTCCAAATTTGCCTTGTGAGAGTTAGAAGCAGGACACTGATGGTGGAGGGAACTCCCTTGAGAAGTTAGTCTTATCCATGCCTCACCCCCACAGAAGCCCTTGACAGGCAATAGTCCAGTGCTGATACACTGCACCTGGAGAGGATCCATGTCCTCTCACCCATCAGTCCTGCACTTTGGGCTAAGGAAAGTCTTTACATGACTTTGCATGCTAGAAGTGGGGCTGCACTAGCCTGAGCTGCCAGGAGATATATTCCCCTTGCAGACCACCTGACTTTATATCTACATACTGAAGAAATGCATACTCTAGAAACTTCTAACCTTCCTATGCTTCTCTTCTGGTGCTTCACAGCTACAATGCTATGTACCCTTACTTTCCTATACTAGGGAAAAGAAGTAGAGGGAATGGGGCCACTTATTCATAATCATCTTTTAAAAATTATTGACAGCAGTCTCACTAAAATCCTGAGTATTAGGAATCACTTCAGCATGCATTTTCCATTTATCCAGGGTTTTGGAAACATTGCTTTTAGGGTGAAGTCCTAAAGGAAATCACCTTTTTTGACCTAACAAACCCATTAGAATCAATTATATTGAGTTATACCAAGATGGAAGCTGACCCCATCAGCAACTTTCTATGACCTACTTATGAAAAAGGTAAAGATAAAATGATCAAGAGTTGCACAAACCTCTAGTACCCAGAGGTCTGTTTGCTCTGCTCTCTTATTTACATATGCATGTCTTCCCCTGCAGATCCTCATTAAACTCCCTGATCTTGCATGTGAATCAAAAGTATCCTTACCTCCCTTGCTGATGCTGAAAAGGCCTTCGATACAGGTGAACCGCAAATGTCTGTCTTACACTCAAAAAAAGCTCTCATGTCCTGGAAAAGCCAATTAACCAAATTAACCAAATTCACATTCTGTAACACCAATTAACACATCAAGGCAACTGACTCCTGTTCCCAGAGCTTATCAATTTCCCAGAGCTCAGTCCCCTCCAGAGTCCTCCAAGGACTGTTCTACACCATGTGTATAAAAACCCCTTTATCACCCTTCCATAGTAGCCATCCTGGGTTGCAGGTGATCAGGATTTTCATTGCTTCATCCTTTCTTTGAGCTACACTTCACATAGTGACAATGCAGCAGACAATGCTTGTTTTGGTCCAGAATCTTCTCAGCTAACTGCAGGTGCAGGACAGGGGTTTCCTCTCCAGCAACAGAGGAGAAGAGGAAAGAGGACATCTCTAGCAGCAGGGAAAGCTACGTGTCTTCTCTGCCTCAAGGGGGTAGCCAGACTGTGTTGCCAGCTGAAGACCTTCAGCTGTGGCCCTTAAACTGCATGATGAGTCTTTAGATTAGTGTAACATTGCCAAAGCTCATCTAACTGTTAAATAGTGATAAAACAAATCATCAGTACCTCCCTAACACCACATCTAATGGCTGTGCTTGAAGGATTAATGAGTTGGAGAGCTGGATGAGCTCTGCCAGAATGTTCCCAGACACAGTCACTCACAGATTTTAATGAATTTGGCCAGCAACCTCTCTTGGTACTTGCTGCCTTGCATATTCATATGACAGGCTTTTATCAGAGCAAAGCCTTGAATAAAAGCAGTGTGTCCAGACTGCACACATGAGCATTCCCAGGAAGCAGAATTTGAACTGGGCTGAGTGGGTGTTGGAGCTCAGAGTCCGTACACGCCCATTCGTGTGGTGAGCACCCATGGCCTGGTCCCCCCATCTGGGCAGTGATGCTGGAGTGAGAAGCAGCAAGTCCTCCTCCAGAGTTCTTTCAGAGGAAACCACTAGCTCAGAAAAAAACTAAAACTGTCTTGGAAATGGGCATGCTGAACCATTGTGGGTAGCTGGGAGTTGCTGTTGAGAGCACTGGCTCAGGGTGCAGAAGTCAGCTCTTCTATCGCTTACTCCCTTTCCATGTGTGAAGACAGTGTATCAAGGTCATCTCTGGCACATAAGCTCATGATGGTGAGCACAAGGCTGTGAAAGTTTCAGTTATTTTGTCCCTTAGGAATCTGTAAAGAAAGAGTTGAAGGCCAGGTTGTGGCACATCACACTGAGCAAAGAGAGGTAGATTTTAATTGTCTAATGAAGGTTCCCTGATTGACTTTCACTGGGTCTTGTGTTTGTTCATTAATGTCACTTTACTCCACATTAACCTGTTCAAATACTAACCCAACAAAGCAAATTGTGTCAACCCTGTTACTTGTCTGATAACACATAATTGTGCTGATTTAGATATTCCCTTAATTTAAATCCTTAATTAAATCCTTAATTTGAGGTGAACCTTTGAAAGTGCACTGAACAAATAAAAGTACCTTCTATCGAAGAAGAGTCAGGCTTCCCATGCTCAGTCAATTGACCTTAGAAGCCCATAATGTCCAAAGGCCACAAGTGAGCTTCAGGGCTTCTGCAGGGTTTATGAAGCAGAGCAGAGCTTCTGAAGAGCAAGATGCTGGCTGGGACTGCCTGCTGCAACCCCCAGACCCAGGTGGGACACACAAAATAGGTTCTGCTAGGGAAGGAGCATCAGCCAGCCTCACACAAGAGGAAAGGAAAAGTTATTGGATCTGTGCATTTTCTTGGTGCTGACTGAGAAATCAGATGTTGTTAGAATGTGTGTTCAGTTTAAAAACCTGGCAAGGCCAGATGTTCGCTAAGTGGATACACTTCAGCAAGTGCCTGCACATTAAAATACAAACTAAAAGTGAAAAAGTGAGTGCAACTGAAGCATTAAACAAACATTGACAGGACATGCATGAGCACACACAAATTGCCGTGTTTACAGCACAGGATGCTCAGAGCTCCCATTTGCATCTGAAGACATTTAATTGTTCATATGCTGCATACACACACTCCCTTTTGCCTGCAGAGCCACGGCAAATGGATACATAAACAGGGGCACATAGCTACCTAAATGGCCAGTTCATCTGGCAGCAGTTGCTCACATCTGGGAGTGAGGCAGCTTCCAGTCTGCCCCAGCCTTGGGACATCACCTCCTGGAAGCATTCTGCTGGTTGTCTGAGCCAACCGTCCATGCCACATCCTGGCTGCAGCTGTTGGGTGTCCCCAAGAGCTACAGCATCCTCTGATCACTGTCTATGAAATGCCAGCACTGCCCCAGTGCCTGTAAATGCATTTCTCTGGCTGACACCTTGTCTTCCAGCAAACAGGCAGGATAAACCACAATCAGGTATTTTAAATGAAATAATTCAGTATTTCCACTGCAGCAGTCAGATCCCAAAACTGCAGCAGATATTACAGCAAGGCTCGAACTCCACTGCTCCAACAAGTAATGCAGTACCCGGTCAGCTCTCGCTGTGACCAGGCACAAAGCAGGCACTAACATCTGTGTCTCCCACTAGCTTGTGAGGCAGTGCCCCATCGTAATTCTGAGCAAGTCAGCGACATGGTCTGTGAGGTCCCATAATGGTTAATGCTTCCTTACCAGGGAGAGTTTTTCAGTAGACTCAGCCTGTACAATGTGTCATTACCCCCTCAGCTTTGATCGTCAATCTGAAGAGCATATCACCTTGGAGATTAACAAAGAAATTCTGGCTGCAAAGCTGCTGAAAAGGCCACTTTGGTTGATTTTCTTTTCATATTGCTCTGTGTTTCTGCTTCACAGAACAGAAGGGCAATAAAAATTAATTTCATGATGTAATAAAATATTTGCCTCTGAGGTTTCTGGAAGCTGAAGCACTGGTATTTTATTAGCATGCAAAAATTCATTATGGATATAGAAGTGTGATGACACGGCATGGTTGCTAAACCTTAGGATATCACAGGCTTAGAACAATGTAATCAACCAGATGAAATAACATTTTAAACCAAACAAGTTTACAAACATTATCATTAAAAAGTAATAGTAAGTAAACTAATTATTTCCAATCCATAATTGTTTTAATCTTCATAGAGTGGGACCAAAAAAAAGCATCATCAGCTGGCCTCAAATGCCTCAGGATTTGGTTTTCACTTTGGAAGGTCTACCTTTCTGAAGATTGCCAGATGTTCACAAAACTTCAAGTGATAACAGGCTATCTCTGTTTTCCAAGGTTCTCTTTCCCGTCCCCCCAAATTTCTTGAGCTCAATCAAAAACCCCATTTTGTTCCCGTTCTTGCTGCCTGGCCTTGCAATAAGGTGGAACAGCACCCCGAGAACTAAGAAAAGGAGCACATCCTGATGACCTTCCTCTGAGAGTCAGAGCACTTAGCTGGAGGAAAGAAAGAGACTGATTACTTAGTGTTACTTGGTTTTTACTTCATGTGCCCAGACACTGTGTTCCCATGTTTAGGTCAGGCTTGGGATGTGCAGGACAAGACTATGACACAAGTTACTTTATGTTCTCAGTAAGTCAGAAAGATATTAACAAAGTTAATTTTTCTGAAAAGAGGCTTTCACTGGCAGTGGGGATGTTACAGTACAAAGCATTAAATTGCTGGCTGACAACATGGAGTGTTTATTAAAGAAACTGCAGAAGCTGAAAAATCCACTGCAAGCACTCTGATGTGTGGGGAACCATCATCTTGTGGCATCCCTCAAAGTTTAATCAAATATACACAACTAAGTTTTACATTTTTCCTGGTTTTAGCTAGGATAGATCTAAGTTTCTTCCTAGTAGCTGGTTCAGTGCTGTGTTTTGGATTTAGTATGAGAACAATGTTGGTAACACACTGATGGTTTAGTTGTGGCTCAGCAGTGCTTATTCTAAGTCTGGGACTTCCCAGTGTCTCCTGCTCTGCCAGTGAGGAGGGGCACAAGAAGCCAGGAGGGAGCATGGCCAGGACAGCTGACCTGAGGCAGCCAAAGGGAATTCCACACAACAGAACATCATGCTCAGCATAAAAACTGGAAGGAGCTGGCTGTGAGGGACTGATCACTGCTGGGGGACAGGCTGGATATCTCTCAGCAGGGAGTGAGAAATTGTCTTGTGCATCACTTGGTTTTCTTGGGTGTTATTCCTGTCTCTCACTCTCCTTTTCCTTACTATTATTATTATTATTATTGTTATTATTACATTTTACTTTATTTTCATTAGTAAACTGTTCTTAACTTGTGGATTTTACCATTTTCTCCCCATCCCACTGAGGGGTAGAGAGTGATAGTTGTTGGCTGGGCTTAAACCACAATAACTTTTATTATCAGCAGGGCAGTAAAAACAAACCACAAAACAAAGCTATTGTTTTACCAGCAACTGGGTAAGCTGGTGGATGCAAGAGCTGTGCTTTGAGAGTTTTGCAGAGGCTGAAATGTTCCTGCATGAGCTGAAATAGCCAAAAAGCTGCTTGAAACACTCAGCAAAACAAAGCCAGGACCCGATGGTGTGAGCAGGAGGGTCTCCATATGGTCAAATGCAAACAGAGAGCAAAGGGACAAGGTTCAGGAGCCTGTTGCAGCACCAAGGTAGAGAAAGCAGAAGAAGGAGGCAGGAGAAAGCTGAGCAGATGAATAGCACAGATTTCAGCCCAGCCCAAGAGCACCCTGTGTAGGCAGAGGTGACACTGCCCATCACCTCCAAGTAAACCTCATCTCACTGGCCCAGAATAGGACAGAGATACATGAGAAAGGTGGGAAATGTCACTGAAGCACTCAGAGAAAGGCAAGGACCCATCAGGTTTACAGAGTTACCATGACCAGAAGTTTTTGGCATAAGAAAGAGATAAAGGCCATGAGCTGTCAGATAAGAAACACTATTCTCACCTTCACCTACACCAGCAACTTTCAGACCAATGGGGCTTTGTATACCTTTCGTAAATAACCAGCCCAGATCCAAAACAGTGACAACATTTTGTGGTTGATCTTCTCACTAGCCAAGTTAAAAACCTGGGGGAGCTCACAGACCAAAGTCAAAATCTAATTTTACCTTTGTTGACCTTGTTCTGCATCCTAGACTCTTCTGCACAGGGAAGGCTTATTAAGTCCGAAACACATTCATATTTTGCATTTTATATCACAACAAGTCTAGAGCATTTTTTAAGCATGACTGTAAGTAATTATTTCATAGCAATACCACTTTTTTCCCTATGGCTAGATTTCCTTATTTGCTGAAGAAAGCAGCAAGGCCACAGCGTGAGTACCAGAAAATATTTTTGCAAGCCACAGTGACCCTAGGGTTGTTGATACCACAGGACCCTGCATCCCAGAGGACCTCTGGTGAGCCACTGGAATCCTTGAGTGTTTTGGGAAGAATTAATCACATTGGGCTTTTTTTATTCTATTCCTAATGTCCCCTCAACTCTGCAGTCATGATGGATGAACAGGCTGGAATGACCAGCAATCATTGAAAACGGTTGCGTCCCCCATTTCACCATGTGCTGCCCTTTATTTCACCCTGCGCTGCCCTTTGTTTGAAGAATTCAGTCCATGAACCCCCAGGAACTTCTGCAGAGTCATTGTCCAGCATTGCTTTTGTCATAGTGTCCAACATCATGTTTTTTATAGCCAGGCCTCAGTCACACTGACAGCTATGGGTCTTTGGGGTTAAACATTTCCTTGCCAGGTAGCTTGAGGATATTTAGGAGACATGTATGGAAAGGCACAAGTTCTGGGACCATTCAGTACTCTGCATTTATATCTACAGCACAATCACCTGAAACTGCTACAGATAGCACTCAGTGACCCACATGGTCCTTTTCAGTCCTCCTTCTTCACTAATCAAGTGGAACTGAGTCACAGGCAGAATGCAATTATGTAGGAAGGTTCAGTTAGGCATAATAAAAACATCCCACCAAAAGGAGCAGTCTGTGAAATGGCAGCAATACCAAGAGACCAAGCAGTGACAATGCTCAGGGCTTATTAACTGACAATGAAGTGTAAAGACAAATAAAGATTAATACCATTTTGGTCTCCTTCAGTGAGGACATTATGTTGTAAGACAGGATATTTTCTCTTTCATGGTAATGGACCTGCTCTCTCTCATACGACCTCTCCACGCAGAAAATTACCATGTGTAATTGCTCCAGCAGAGTGATGCTCTTAATGCAGTCGCTCTTTAGCTAAGATCACTTCTTCCCTGAAAATAATAGATTTTGATAAGTAGTCGGGAGTTCAAAGAAGAGCGGTGAGAAATCCAATGAAACCAGGCCAATTTTGTTACTTTCCAATCTTGCATATGGCTATGGCAGCCTATTCACAGCACGCAGGGAGTCCTGTGGGAAGGTTAGTGAAGTTAAATAGGCAGCTGCTAGATGACAAAAACTAAAAAGGCATAAAGTATGCAATGGCTATTACCTAGGCAGGAGACATCGTAACTGTCAACCACCCTGTGCAGAGAGAGAACAGCCCACCACAGCCTATGGAGTAATTTTCCCCCCAGAGGAATCCAATTGTAAAGATCACCGTGAAAAAGTATTAAATTGACCTTGGAGATAATACTAATAGAGAGCAGAGAGATGGACAAAATGACTTAAAAAGGCCTTCCTTTTTTATAAAACTCAGAAGAAGTGATGCTATGCATTTTTCTTTCATTTGAAAGGCTTGCCTAAGTAAGATTTTTTCAAAGGAATTTCTCCTGACAGCATGCTGAAAATGAAGACTTTTCTTTGATAGCAGCAAAGTGCATAAATGATTCACTGGAAAGGGGAAAAAAATCAGAGTCAGGATGACAAAGACACTAAGCAAATGTCAGTGTGAAGAGGCATTTCAGAGAGCTGGTAAACAAGCTTCCACCCCTAGTACATGCCAACCTGTGGACTAAGACCTCAGGACCTGACTTTCAAGTAAGGATTAATCAAACTCCCATTTCTGCAAGTGCTGATGAGAAACCATGCCTGCATTATTGCACCACAAGTAAGTTTTGAGTGGAAATGTCAGCAACAAGACACCTGAATTTCCAGTATGTGGGGAGAATTCGAAAGATGATTAAGTAAAGGTACAAAATGATCATTGAGTAGCAAAAGACTTCCTCTTCTAATTAAACTGGTTCTGAATTATGGAACAGATGGTAAAGAAACATGTCTGATTTCAGGGTGGAGTCTGACATCACTTAAGGGACATAGCTGCTTATGATTGGAGATGACTGGATTTGACAGTCTACAAGTCACTTTCTTTCTTGTGATTGCGTGTCCCTAATTCTACTCCCTCTGGAAACAGTTATGAATGGTTCTTTGGTTTGCACAGGGGCATGATGGCATAAGGATGTGAAGTCTCTAGCAAATATATGGCACCTGCCTTCGTGGTCAGTGCTTCTGTGCACAGTGGCAGCCCTTGGGAAACACTAGCATTGACAGAATGGTTTCTGAGCACGCCCACTGTCAGGCAGCACTGAGAGCTGGGTGTACGATGATCGTTCAGCTCAGTGCAGCTGTGCCAGCACTGCTTGCCAAAGTGGGTGCTCCTTCTCCCTTTTACCTGGAATGACAGCAGTGAGAAGCTTCCCAATGCATTGCTGAGAAATGCATGAAGTATCAAGTGCCTCAGTGAGAGTCCTGTTTTCTGGGTTCAGCAAGGTATTCCACCAAAGATTTTTCTGGGCTCTTTTCGAGATGCATGGATGTTTCAGGGGTATAGCTGAAGAAATATCTCAAAGGCATGCAGAAATGAATGACTGGCCTGGATACCACAGATAGGTGATCTCAGTCATGTCTGCACTTGGGCTTGACAACTCTTCGATGTTTCATTATTATCTTCAGGCTTGTTGTCAGGCCCATTGCTGTTTGGTCCCACTCATGTTCTGGCCATAATTTCATTCTAACTCAGTTGCCATCCCTGAACTGAATAGGACCTAACTGTGCACTATAGTTTGAAGTGAAGGCCTGGCCTCCACCATTTTACACCCCCTCCAGCACCCTTCTGCTGTGCAAAATGAGTGAAGAATATTAGGAGATCCAGATGGCTGGGTGTCAGCTAGAAATGGTTCTGTGCAACCAGGGAATGAAGGAATCATGCCCTCAGGCAACAACCTGCAAGCATTTCAGGTTCAACCCAAACACATCATCCAACCCTGCTGCTCTCTCACATTTCTTCTGGAGTGATTATTTGCAAGCCTATAGAGAAGAATAGTCCTCTGCTCTTTTGGTTTGATTTTTTAGCCAGACCCATCTCTGTGCCTTTTCCACACAGTCCCACAGGCAGACAAAACAGCAGACCTCAGGAGGCAATGAGCTTTCATGAACCTTTGGCTAGGAATAAAGTAGGCAAGAGCTGCTAAAGCCAGTCCAGCCATTGGAGAACATATACCAGTTTGTGGCTGATGTGTTTCCTGTTACATTCATAGCAAAAGGCATTTCCTTTATCTTTTGAGCTTTCAGAGAGAAGAAGACAAGCTAAACCCACGGCAATTGTCCTTTCATAGGCAGGATGCAACTGGGTGGTTTTGGAGGCAGTGAATGAAGATGATTAACTATTGCTCACTTTTTCACTCCATCAGATATACAAGGGATATGCCTGTCATGCTGACAGTCTCCCTGCTCAGCCCTCTGTACACACAGCGTGAGTGGTGTGATTCAGTCTCACACGCCACCTTCTGAAGGGAAGAAACAGAGCCATGAGTCAGTGGGACATGATTCCAAGTGTCCTTAATGCAGCAGTGTCAGCCTCATTGAGCAGCACTGAAATATTTATTAAACACAAACATGGGAGCAATTGTTTTTAATTTGGCAATGCTATCTGAAGAGTCAGAAGACACAGCACAGATAAGCTTAATAAGAATATTTCATTTCAGAATGATCCTTACCTGGCTACAAGGAATACAATGAAGGAAACAGAAAAAATGTTAACTATAGCATTATAATGAACTGCGGAACATAATAATAAGTGTGAATTTCTTTTTCTGATACCCAGTTCCCCTTTGTGTACGTACCAGCCAGGGAACCACACATCAGATAAAAGTGATGACAGCTATGCTAAGGAAATCTGGGATCCTTAGCTGGGCTAATGGCCCAGCAAGTGTTAAAGTCTCATTAGTAATGACAATGGAAATGAATAATGACTGTAATAAATAATCATTTGGCCTTTAGATAAGATGTATTTTATTTCCCATAGTGTATGCCAGAAGTTAAGAGGATTTATAAGCTACAGTCACAAATGACTGGCTTGTGCTAAAAGTAGCTGGGAGTAGGCAGACAAAATTTTCCTGGAAGTCTCTGGGCCAAATTCAGATGTCAGCCATACTTTCAGCAGTACCACTCACCCCCTATCTGTGGGAGCAATATTCAATTTAGTGCTTAGAGTATTTGAAGGAAATTACTACAAGTGTAGTCATAAAGTTTTGCCCAGTGTCCCTGTTCTTTGAGCACCAGTGTAGGATGTAGGAAACCAAGAGGGGAACCAAAAAAAGGGCCACAGGAAGGAAGCCTTTCCCAAAATCTGAAGGGCCACAGTTTCCTTGCATGGGAATGGTCAGACACTGGAACAGGACTCAGCAGGTTGATGCTCTTTTCCCTTGGACAGTCTCAGTGGAAAAGTGCCTTTCCCTCCGACACATATCCCCCTTCCTGCCTTCCCCAGAGAATGTGCAACCCCCATGAGCATGAGTAGAAGCTGCCTTACAGAGGACTGCTGTGGGCAGATTTGGGCAGGAGTCACTGCTGTGCTCAAGGGTTTGAGCAGTCCAACTCTGGAGACACACTGAGATCACTGGTCATTCAGTGGCACTCCAGGACTCACAAATTCAGAATAAACAAGAGCAAGAGGTTCCTTAAATTTGCCAGTCAGTGGCACCTCACCCTGCAAAGAGTAGCAGCCAGGCAGTACTTTCAGCCCTTGGAAAGGGTCTAGCTTATTTCTTTCCATTTGACATAGTCCGAAACACTTTGGTGGATTTCATTTTTCCTCTTCCCAGGGTTCACTTTTTACCCACGCACAAAGGAAGAAATATGCTACTAACAGACCAGAATGCTAGAAACATTTAAAAGTGGTGACAGGGGTGGAGAAGTGAGGAGCTCTGCCAGCTAGCTGTGGGCCAGTGTTTTTCAGCCTGTGATGTTATTCATCACAGCCATGTCCATGGTTTTCAGGAAGGTGCAAAAGCCCAGAACTCAGGTGTAAGTCAACTGCAAGTGGTAGTCCTCTTGTTTGGCTTTAACACACCCCTTGAAATACTCCACAGCCCCTCTCAGGGATCTCTGACCATGGGCTAAACATCACTGTCCTACCACTGCAGCTATTAGAAAGGAGAGAATGTCACTTGAGAGGCCACTTTCACAGCCACTGAGGCCATGGGGAGCTGCTTTAGGGGCACAGGGGGATGCAGAAATGATCCATTTCCCATTGCTGGAAGTCTGTTATCCCTTTCTCTGGAGCTGTGAGGCTGCCTGGTACCCTTGTGCTAAGCTGCTGAAGAGAGAAATGCTCGGCTACTACAAATCAGTGTATATTGTCAAGACAATTTGGACTTTACAGTCCATTTATTTAGCTGTTAAAGGCACTACTGATTCTTCTGGTAAGCAAAAAGTTTTACATAAAATTGGAGACTTTCAGCAAAGAGCACTGCAGTTCCTGTGATGACTACGCCTATGAAAAAACCTCTTTAGTAAAGAGGAAAAAGGAAAAGGTCTGTTTGATTAGTGAGCACAACAATATCATTTCTAGAAAAGACTAGAAGGGGGGATACTCAGTCTCAGATAACATTTGCTCTAGTGGCATGACCTCTTGTAAACCTCGAACAGCGAACAAAATGCGAACAGAGACATATTGAAATGTCAAGCTGCAAAACCTACAAGCAACAGGGAGCATAATTACCTGGACAAGAAGTGGAAGGCTTTCTTGAAAGCCAATTTCTTTTCTTTGTACCCCTGTTCTCATTGCAGTTTTGTGCTGTCTCTCTTCCAAAAGCGACGTGGCCATCACATTTAGCAGGGGAGACAGAGAAGTGGATGAGTTACGAGCAAAGCTGGCTAAAACATGGAGATATTTGAAACCTGCCTGGATGTGATCCTGTGCAACCTGCTCCAGGGGGACCTGCTGAAGTGCAGGAGGAAGGAGGTGGACTAGATGACCCCTGGAGGTCCCTTGCAACACCAGCCATTCTGTGATTTGTGGTGCTGTGATAAGCAGAAGCAAGAACTTCTTAAAACTCAATATATATTTTAAATGCCAAGGAAGTGGGAAGGAAAGCCAGCATAGCTCTTATAAGCAACTGTTATAGGGAGATGAAACAACTGAGATGGGTTATGAAAGAGACTGAAGATGGCAGCACCTAAAAGAAATAGTGTCACAACAGTTCTTTAGGCCCCCAAAATCATTCAATAGGTTAAATTGAATGTCTTTCATCAGATATAATACTAAGCAAAATTCTAAAAGTAAAATCACTGTATGACTGACCTTTCTTCTGACAAGAATTTAAAATTACGCATTTTTAAAGCATTATGTTTATGAAAGAAAATTCAGCTTTTGAGACAAATTATTTATGAGCAATATGGTTTATGGCAGTCTAGAGTCATCAGAAATAGCACTTTTCATGACTTAAATGCAGCAAAATACAAAACCCCAGCTTTTATTTTCCAGAAAATTTCTGTTTTCTAAAGTAAAAAAAACTTAAATATATTATTGAAATATAATATATAATAAACTAAAACACATATAATATATTGTATATAATTTAATGTAACCATAGATAATAAACTGTCATATATAAATTATAAATTACTAAAATATATTAAAATAAATAGTATTATTTTTTTCTCATTAATGTCTTTGGTTCTTTCTCTAATAAAAGAAGATGTACATCCATGATCAAATTCTTCAAAAGAACTAATTTTCCAAGACAATAGAGTTGTGAGTGTATAAAAGCATTCCCCAAGAAATCCAAACCTGCCAAGCTCCATTTTATATTGTATTTCTCTAAGTCCGAAAATGTCTGCAGTGAATACTATCAAACTCAGTCTCTGTGAGAGATCCTCTGAGCCAGGTTTCAGCTCAGAAGAAATTGTTTTTCCTGTGAGGAGAGTGAGTAAGTCATTGAAATCAGAGCATGATAATGGCCTGGTCTCCTAAAGTTTAGGTATAATATTTCCAGCTGGCACCACTGTACTCTGCTTTATCGAGGGATTCACTGGACATGTTGGTAACCATGAGGACAAAGCTCAGGGGTTTTCTGTGGATACCTGAGGCGTAGCAAATGTAAAATGTAAAATGAAATATACATTATCTATGACATCAGGTCAGTATACAGCATCTCTCTGAAGACTTTTCATGACAATTCATGGCTGCTTCGGGACCTTTCAAATGTCTGGATTTCAGGAGGGCAGAGCCGCCCTAGGTGAGAAATCTTACCTGAAAATTCAGCGATGCAGGGCAGACCACTGGGCACCACATTTCCTCATGGACTGGCCTGGCCTCAGGGAGGATGCAAGTGGAGATGGACCCTTCCCACTGGGACTACAGATGTTGGGGAGAAGTCCTGGGACGGTGAGAAATGCTTCTCCAGCCTCCAGCCACTGCTGGCCTGCCCTTGTCTCATGGGGCCATGGGATGGTCATTGGACAGGAGATGGAAGCAGAGAAATGTTGCTGCAATGAACCCAATCACAAGGGGCAGCCTGGGGGCTGACTGGATCCCCTGGCACATCAAAAAGCATTTTATAACTGTATGAGACGCACCTTTGAAAATTAAACTGCAATAGGGGTCATACACTCTCTTGTTCTCCGTTCCCTGACTGCAGGATTTCTCCTGCAGACTAATTTTACTCAAAGTAAAGCAAAGCATGGGTGAGATTCAGTTTCAAGTGATCAGATTCTTTTTCAGTACGGTGCTCTGTACAAATTACTCTGTCAAGAAAATGTTGCATTTCAAGATTGAAACTCTAAATATCTGGAAATTCTGAAATTTTGGCTAATACATCAGCCTCCACTGAAGATGATGCCGCTTTTAAGGGGGTGAGAGAAGCTAAGTTATTGCTGCTAATGATGCATTTGCATTTCTCAGACCTTTTCCATGTGTCTATAAAAATGCCTCCTCCCCCAGGGTAATACAATCCGCCTTTGGGTCTAAGAAATCAGTGGGGGGCTATAGTGAGAATAAAGCATGAGCCCAAAATTCGGACCAGTTCAGGTCAGATTTATCTCACTTGTCATTGTCCATCTATAAGTCAGCCTCCCTCTTGGCAATGAATAGCGGCACTTCCAATTATCTCCTCCTAAAAAGACAAGTGAACCACCTCTCTGAGAGGTGCTCATCTCTGTTTGGCTGGATAGGAGGCTTAGACATTTACCTTGGATGAAGTGCCCAATGTTTCAGCAGCTATGCTTACACACAAGAAAACCAGGAGAGGATGGCCTTGAGGAGCTGTCAAGGCTGTGATTTTTAAAAGTCTTGTCCAAAACACTCCAGTAAGGAGAGGCATGGACTTCTTAGGGAAAATAAACAGTCTCAGCTGGTCTCAGCTGTGTGTCACAAAGTAGCTAAGGTGGCCAAAGCCTGCAAAGATGTTATGCAAGAAGTCTCCTCCCTCCAAAAACACACCTCTAAATGAGGGAGCAGAGAGATGAGTGCAGCCAGCAAATACTTTCTCTGCCTCATTTAATCAAGACAGCAAGATTGGCTCTGGGACAAAATTAAATCAATTTTCTGATGAAAAACCGTTGGAATTAAATTTCTATTAAATATTTCACCACTGTCTGATTCCTACAGAGATTTCAATTTAGGGTTGCAAAAATTATTATGAGCAAGTGCACTATTCTCACACATTGACAACTAAGGTATTTTGATTAAGAAGAGATGTTTTGTACATAGTCCAGTTTCCTCATGTTCCTGTACTTTAGTGCCAGCAAAATCAGCAGCCAAAAAACTTCTTTTGACAAGTGCTTCATGACAGCCTCACGGAGACTCCATGGTCCACCTCAGCAGTCACAATCACACAACACAGCCAAAGTGGGGGAGAAGGGGGATCTGAAGTATTTCAAGATTTTTCTCAAAACCACAAGTGTTTTCTACTGAAAACTTTTGCCCACCTCCCCTTCACTTCCTTTGAAAAATGTCACTGGAAAAGACCCTTTTGCTAGCAAGGTCTAGTTTTTACACAGGGCAAGTCTGTCCAACGACAAATGGGCAGACAGGAACCTGGCCCAGGCTTTCACTGTACCCAACCTCCAGAGCACTTTGTGCCCCCAGTCTCAATTAACATCAGGGGGAACTGGGAATGTGTGGCACCAACAGGACACAGGTCTCTCTAGGCCAGCAAAGGTCTAGTTAATTGCACAGTGAACTAAGGATGAAGTACCGAGGGAGACAAGGACAGCTGGAAGTTCATCCATCACACTGCTGGCTCTCTAGGAGGGCTCCATTACAGGCAAACTCACCCACAACCACCCAAAAGCAGAGCTCTGTGCTGGACATTTGCAGGACTGTCAGTTTCATCCTGGCTTTGCTGTAGCTAAACTACAGTTTCCATTATGCAATTGCCAGGGGATTATGGGGAAATCGCCAGGTTCTAGGCAGGGTTCTAAATATACCATCCTGCCACCACTCCATAGCAGTTTTAATCCCATGGCTTGCAAAAATCTATAAAATAAACTATTGTGAGGAACTAACATAGAATTTTTCCTTGGGACCACAGCTGGGAGAGTGAACATCTCATTAATTTTATGTAATTTTTAGGGTTTTTTTCTTATAAAAACATACGGGTCTTTTTCCTAGCTAGTGAGTTGTTCAGCATCAAAACCAGAAATAATTTCTGCAGAAAAACAGTTTCTCTAAAAAAAAAAAATCTTGATTAAAGATATCATTGAATTTTAAAAACAATTTGAAGACAGGGGTAAGGACACTCCCAAAAATCTTACATTCTCTAAAATTAGACAGTTAGGGTTCCTAGCTCTGAACTGGCATTATAGGCTGAAAGGGACCTCAAGGATCATCTGGTCCAAACTTTCCTAGCAAAGGCATGTACTAGACAAGATGGGCCAGCACACTATCCCCCTGAATCTTAAGTGTCCACTGTTGTGGAACCCACCACTTCCCTGCTGAGACTATGCATCATTCACTGGCAAGCTAAATAAAAGTGGGCCTGAAGTTTTGAAAAGTGAAAGGAAGGAAGGAAAAAACCCATAGAGTGTTTATGTGAAGGCTACTTTTTGCCTGAATCTAAAGCTTGGAAAAATCCCCAAGCCCCTTTTTTAAAATCTTTGTCAAGAGTGGTCACTTTACAGCCTGCATGCACCATATTTTTGGCAGGATGATGAGGTCTGAGAATACATAGATTAGACCAGGGCAGACAGGGTGGACCTTTTCTGGTTCACCAGTGGATGGCCTTGCAGGTCACACAGCCCTCCAGTCCTGTAGGTTTCCTGCACCAGAGGATGACCCTGGCCATTTCATCACAAACACTGGAAAAGCAATCCAGTTCCTAAAACCTTCCAAAAGCTCTCATAGGTTTTTTGATCCCAAACACCTACCAAAGTCCAAACAGAGACTCGGGTACCTTGGAATACTGTGGTGAGCCAAATCAGGGCTGTGAGGTGAGGGTGGTTAGGGTCAAGATGCTTGGCCATGCCCAACAGGCTTTCCAACAGCAGGATGAGTGCATGCATGAATCTGCATGTATGTCCCATGTGCACAAACATAATGCTGTTGTCACTCAGCCCACAGCATGACTAGCAGATCCTTTAAAAAGAAACCACACACGCACAAATATTTTATGTGCATGCCTTATACATAAGGCATGGGCCAAATGACTTGCCCACACAGTTCTAAAATGTACCCTTTTCCTCCCTTTGGTGCCAAGGAAATGTTGTTGACTACAAATGGTGACAGGGAGAATTGCACAATCCAGTCCATACGTATAAAAACCAGCAGGCTGAGCATAAATGTCTATTTGAAGGAATACAGATGAATCAGTAATGATATTAGAGTGATTAGCCAACTGCTTTAATTGATATGTACAAAACCATATGTGCTTATAAGCTTACAAATGCTAACTCACGCTTATCACCATCTGCACAGAAAAGCCACAGTAAATTTACTTTTTCTAAATGCAGGTTTGTCATTTTAAAAGAAATGGGCCAAAGAGGGTAGTGAAAGGCTGTGCCATGAAATGTTCTTTGCCAGTGGCACTGAGGTCTCCCAAACCAGATTTACTTAGTGAGTATAATAGAGCCCAATTAAGGTCAGTGCAAAGACATGAGGGAAATGTAATAACCAGCTTTTCAAATACAAAAATAAAGGCAAGTTTTTAAGAGAAATTATGAGGAAGGCTAGTTATACATTGGCTCCCCTACCTCCTCAGCTTTCTCCGGGCTCTTTCCTAGAGTGTGTATGAACCCACAGCTAAAGAAGGCTAAAGAAGGGCAATCCAGAAGTGCCTAAATGATATACAAGTCCACAGGCAAGTCACTGGTCACCACAACTTCCGCTGGAAGAGCAATGGTGGCTGGAAATAGTTGAATGTATTTTTGACAAAGTTACTGTGAGAGTGTCTGACTGTAGGTACAAGTTCAGAGTCAGGTAGAGTGGGAGCTTAAGGTTGAGGTGCTATATACATTCATTCCAAGCACATGTGTTTTCCCATCCCTTGGCAGGACAAATACATTCCAGATCACCCACGGTCATGGGCAATCAGTCATATTTCTGTTAACAGAGCCAGAGCACAAAACTGCAGTGCTGATGCCAGCTCCACGCGTGACCCTAGGGAGACAACTGACATCCAACCTGGCATAAGGACTGGAATGTAACTTGGTCCTTCTGATCCAGGAGAGTGAATTTTGTGTCACCTATTGGTTTTGTGAAGTATCAAGTGCCTTGTAAGGTTATGGGATGAATCTAGGAAGATATTTGGGAGTTAAATTCTGCTTTAAATGAGGAGATAAGGGGGAAACATACATCGCCATGGCCTCAAGGCTAAGTCACCTGCTTTAGCAACACAGCTGAAAGCTTATGCTGGCTGTCTCCACAGAAAGATCCATTGGAATTTGCTGTGCTACAGTCTGCCATTTTTGACTCAGGCTTCATGGCAGAAGACTATTAAGACAGAAAAATTGATAAGGATTCTCCTGACACTTTTGAAACATGGAGGACATGCATGTGTGACAGGGGAAGGTGAGTTACTCTCATTTTAAAAATCTTGACAGCACTGTGCATTAATAGTGTCATAAATATTGTATCTGTGCTGCAAAGGAAACTGAGAAGTTGTTATAATCCAGTTGTCACCATTGTGTGGGCACTTCGTTGTGTCTGGGTGACCTGCAGGCTCAGAATAATAATGAGGGTGATTCATCAGACCTCACCAGCAACAAAGTGCAGAGGGAGTATGTGATGGGTAAAGGCTTTGATCAGGTTAGACAACAGCAGCTGAAAGAAGGTTTGGATGAGAAGGTGCATGTGAAGAGTGTGATTATTAGACAGGTCCCAGTAGCTCTCAAATGACAGGGAATCCCTGGGTGCTGGCAATAAGTGTCAGTCACTGCCAATTTAACAGGCACACCTGAAACAACTCACTTCAGAGGAGCTGGCAAACATCACAGGGGTGCAAATAAGTAAGAAACTGGTTCAGGAGCCCCTGACGTGCTCCCGTCCTACCTGATGCTTCCTGCCATTGCATCTCAGGAACAACAACGACTGGTAAAGCACAGCCAGTCCGAGAGCAAACTACAGGCCGTGGTCCAGTTTGGATCTGGGCAAATCATGTCACAGGAACACAGATACCAAGTCATATTTGGTGGCCGTCGGCACCTTTTGCACGTGGCCAAAGCAATATAGCTTCAGTGCCTCCTGAGCCAGGCATTTGCAGAGCAGATTAGTCCCTTGGGAAGCAGCCCAAGAAACCATCTCAGCTCTGAGACTCTATGGGTGTTTTCTTCAGATGGGGTATCCCACTTTCCCCACCTCCCTGTGCCCAGGTGCCTCCAGTTATAGAAATCTGTACGCAGGATTTCACAAGTCCCAGAATGCTGTAGCAAGAGCAAGTCATTTGCATTCATACAATTGCTACTTTGAAAAAGCACACTCAGACATGTAAAAGAGAAGAGAACTTGGCCTCTGTCCCATGAAATCCACATGCCACATAGCTTACCATGTAAACACAGCTAATTAAGTCAACTAAAAAAAAAAAAACCAGTACTTAATACAAAATAGTTCAGGAAGTACTGGTTTTATTCAAGGTGTTTAGAGGTGCATGCACACATTAGCATACATTAGCACCTTGCTCCATAGAAGCTTGGGGTCAAACCTAGAGCATGAGAAAAATGAAATGTACATCTCTAAAATGTGCTGGCAGGGTCCCAAAATAGAAGGAACCTATCAAAACCAAAGGAACTTACTGTATTTTCACCCAACCATACCATGTGGCGTAAAGCCAACACGAGTGTCAGAGTGCCACACATTAGATGTACTGATGGATTTGAAAAGCAATAGCAAATATGGAGCCAGAATCCAATGACAATTTTCAAAGGCATTTGTGATTCCAAAATTCAGTTTTATGGCAAATATAACAAAAGGGATCAACGATAGAACTGTATGTCAGTAGTCGCACTATTGCAAAAGAGGACCAGGAGGAACTTGGTAACTTATCCAAATCACCCTCATCCCAAGGAAGAGTCAATGATACATTTACCAGCCCCACAAGGGCTTGTTAAACCCGTATATAAAAGCCTCCAGTAACTGCAAGTTAAGCTGTGCACTTCCTGACCTACAGAAATGGCAAGGAAGTTTTTCTTTTCAAAGAGACTTCTAACGAATTTGAAGGCTGTGTAAGTCCTTCATTCTGTACACTCTGCTGACCCAGTTACTTCAGTGCTCCTGTGGAGCCCATGTTTTTGAGATGTGTCAGCAGTGGTGTTCTCCTATGGGTTCCCTCCAGCTGATTCCATTTGCTTTGAAGTGCAGCATCTAAAATCAATCTTAGAGCTGGAGCAGAGGCCCTTCCAGTGCCAACCAGAGCAGCAGGAATATTTAATTTGTGCTGCAGGCTAAACAGATTTCTATATTCCCCACTGTAACACTTACTTCTTTCTTTTTTCATCATATGGACAGTTGCCTCGTGTTGAACCTGCAGTTCACGGAAAACTCCAGTCTTTTCTGCAGATCTGCTGAAAACCAAGTATTCTCCATTAGATATTCCTGTACAGGGGACTTCTACCCAAGTGTGCTACCTTGAATTTTTACTTCTTGAAACCCTCATTATTTTCAGACCATGCCTGTCATTTGGGAAGATAGTTACGAGTTTCTAGTCCTTTCTTTCAGCTTGTTAGCAGTTCCTCACAGGTTCATATACACCATCCAAGTCATCAGTGGGAACACACAACAGAGTTATAGCACAATTTCAGCATCTCTTTAGAGCGTGAAATAGTTGCTGGTATTCTAATCTATAAGAAAATCTAAAGCCATGAACACTAACATTTACAAGTAGTACAAAAAGTGACATATGAAATAATAAGTCAATGATACAAAGAGGTCTAGATAATTTTGTAAAATGGATTCATCTGACAAGTATGAGTTTTAATACGTCAAAACAAAAACCACAAGCATCTTTGGAAATTAAGAATGCAGATCACACCTGTGGGATGAGGAAGTCTGGTTTTGAAATGGGGACTCTCAAACTTAACCCACTGAAAAGGGATTTCGAAGCAAAACCACAGCAGGGCGTAACAACAACACTTGCTTAAGTAAGCAGTGAATCACAAAACAGAAAAAAATATCCAAGGAAAGGATCTTTTAAAGAGTCAGAATGTCTTCTACATAAATATTTCCCAAGTTAAAATTAAATTGAAAATTTATTTTTCTAGGAGGTCACCAATGCACTTCTTCCAGGTACTTTACCATGCTCATCATATGATATATGCATATCAGCACCTAATATCTGTACTATCAGCACGACTGCTTAGTCAATGAAAGGAGCAGTGATGTTTGTACTGCTGTCAAACATGAAGGCAGATTTAAGGTTTGTGTATTCAAGGCATCAGACAGATGTTCAGGACAGGGGACAAAACGCTACAGTCCTCAGAGGAGCCTGAAATAATACATTTCAAACTTTCAAAGTCTTAGCCTGTAGAAATAGAAACAGAAACTGCACAAACCAGTGGTTTGCATTTTGGAAAGTTTTAAGCAAGCAATTCTTACGTATTTCAACTTGTCAGTATGTCTGATCACAAATAATGCTTATGTTTAAAGGACTAGTATGGCTTTACAGCTGAAGAGCTGAGGCTGAGCACTCCATTCTGAAATCATTAATGCTGCACAGCTGAGTAGAGATCACTGAGATGGAGTCATTTGCCCAGAGACAGTTAGAAACTAAAGAATTGAATAAAGTTCTTCAGTGCCTGAACCACTAATAGAACATATCTTCTAAGGGTTCATCAAAAAGCAGAACTTTTTTTTTTTAATTTCCTGCTAACAACTTTTCACAAACAGGAAAAAGGTTTGCAAGGAAGAAGTGCAATGTCAGACCTACATATATCAGCATTCTCAACCAAAAAATGAAAATGCAGGTGGAGTCTGGTTTCTGCTATAGCATCACAGATAGACATTGTCAGATCCTCAGATCTGTAAATTCAACACAGTCTTCCAAAAATGGATAGAAAGTGCCACCCATCTCATCCAGCCCGTTACTTCCAAGGATTGCTGCCAGACACTTGGGAGGCTAGTGTGAGACCCCTTCTACACCAAGGGCAGGATTAATTCAAAGTTGCACTTGAAAAACCTCTGTCTGTTTTGAAAATAGCATTTCAGAGAAGGCCATCTATCTAAAGCCCACAAGCAGATTCATCCAAGCAGACTTTAGAATCCAGTCCCTGGAATTCCTTGGAGAACTTCAAAAAGCTTGGAGAAGACTTATTTTTGGTCATCTGTGATACTGAGAGAGAACTACTGAGCCAGTTTTCTTAGCTGAGGTGCAGCTCTGAAATCTCCTTTATTTTCTGTATTTTTAATGTCTAACTGCCTGAACTGGTCCCATACAGCACAGTACAGATCCAACCTCTTTCTAATATATTTAAATGTATGCAATAAAAGTGTGGCTATGGTGCAATTAAAGTGCCATTTCTGTTCATTTTAAATGTCAGTGTAATTAAAGTTCACAGCTAATAATATTCATAAATCTGTAGATTTTTCCAGTCTCCTCATTTAGTACTCCTGGAGATTTCCATATGTGAAAGTGTTGGCCTCTGTTGTCACTCATGCATGGATAGCTGTGGTGCTTCTCTGCTCGCTATCTTTGACCTAAGGCTTGCCTACACCGAATATCTGTCGCAGGATGATACATGGTCTATCATTTTAAACTTCTACTTGTTCATCACCTTTTTTAATCAAAAGTCACCTTCCTTTTTACAGTTCTTTAATCTGCAAACAACTTCACTGAGATACTGGGGTAGTGCATCCTCATGCACACCAGAAACGGATGAATATCCTTGAGATTCAGCTGCTGCACCTGCAGTGACTTTCTTCTGCTTTCAAACAGGGCTATGCCAGTGGCAGACATCATACAGTCTCATCATCACTGCACTGTGTTGTTCTGGGTTTTGGGGGTTTTTGACTGTCTTATATGCTCCCTCTGCCACAGGCAGAGCAGAGCTAAACTCTCGTCATGGCTCCTGCCTGAAAAGCCCTGGGAACTCTCATATTGCTCCTTGTTTCCCTGATGAAAGTCAAGAGACTTTTCCCCTCTGGAGATGGTAACATTGCTTACATGCAGAAATTTCAGGAAGCTGCTTCAGGAACCCTCAACATCCTCCATATACCTTTCTTTTTTCTGGTCATTCAGCTACCCAGAGTATTGTGAAAGAGATCCATATTCCTTCTCAATTCAGCCAACTGGAAGTGTAAATGGGAGACTCTTAACGAGCAGAGCAACAAGCAGCACTGAAGTCTATGAATACAGAAGTTGCATCCAACATCTCCCCAGGACCCCAGTACCTGCTGCAGATTGATCACATTGCAATAGCATCTTTCTGAGCTGCAGAGTCTGGAAAACACGGCAAAGGAGAGAAGACAAATTTAGGAAGCTTGGCCACCACCACAAGGAAGGAAATGCTAGGCTTTATGGACTAAAGAGAAGTCCTTCAGGGACACAGACTTCTGTATCATAAATAATGAGTATGCATCTTGCTACCAAAGCAGACACCAATGGAACAACTTATGCATCCTTATAAAACAAGGTATTTTTGTAAGTCTGCTTTGCTTATAGTAATGCCAAAGGGAAAGAGAGCTTGTAGACTGACAAAATTACTTGAACACATTTTCACTGGAGACTGCTGGATCCTGAGAGAATTTTTCCTTCTAATTTAATAAAGAAAATCTGAATTCATAAACATCTCCTTGAACTAGAATTTCTGCTTTGTTGAACTTGCATTCAGTCTCACTACCTATGTCTCTGATCTTGGCTTAGGATGATGGCTGATTCAGATCTGTGTAAAAAGAGATAGTGCCCTAATTGCTAATGCAAAGAAAATGATCTGCTTCAAGCAAAAGTCTGGTGGAAGAGGAAACTTACAGTTACAGATGGCAAAATCTATTTTGTCCTTATTTGGGCTGGTTTAAGCTTTGGGGAATGAAACAGAGGGGAGCTGTTTGTTTGTCTGTTTGTTTTGCTCTGGGAATACAGCTCTTAAAACAATTAGTCATCTCAGAGAAATTAAACAGAAGCAGCAAATAAAACTGTGAAAAAACTATTATTCATGGCCACATTAACTAAAACAATCTTTTTATTCTTAGAGAAAAAAAAATTAGATGTTATTTGATTTGAAAACTTATTGGGTCGACTAAATGCAAACAATTAAGAGACTTTCAATGCCTGTGTGCCCTTCCTGAGCAGGGAAGGACAATGCACATTCCCAGTCATGACAAACTTCCCACTCCATGTTGAAGTAATACATTCAGAATGTATTAAATGGAATATTTCCAGTAGAAAACAGAAGTATTTCAGCGCCATGGCACTGAAATGATGCTGTTCTTCAGCATATTCATCGTGAAGTACAAGCAGCACACTTGCACAGCTGACAATATTAATATTCTGACCTTAGCACTCATTAGTACTCCAAAGTGACCCAGCCAAAGTGAGCTTATAACTCACATTAACCCTCCCAATAAAGCTCCAGCCCTCTTACAACACAAGAATCACAAGGCTGCCAACACGGGCCAATGTAGGAATCCCCTACAACAACCAGGCAGGGTGGAAGAAGGGAAGCACACTTCTTGTCTGCTTTGGGGTGGAGTCAAAGGGACACAGGCTGGCTCTGCAGCAGGACCAGGAGAAGCATGAGCATGCAACACATGCAATATGGCTGGCTCAGACTGCATCCTGAAATGTAACTGTGCCTTGGATAGTTTGGTATGGATTAGTACCAGCTTGGCCTACCCGGAGCTTGCTTGAGCTACCAGGTCAGTGAGGTTACAAAATCCATCTCCAACATCAGACTTGCCCAAGCACAAGGCTGGGTCATTCTCCATTCACCTTGCAAGTCTATTCCTCAGGCAATGGAGCAGAAAAACACAGCTAGAGGTGAGAGAGAGGGAGATGCCTTTGCTTTTTCCAACATGTCAGGAGCACGAGGAAAGCACAGGAGCAGGCGTGACCCAGTGTCCCCTCCTCTCCCCGTGTACATACAAGGCCAGGGACAGACCCGGGGCCTGGTGGAGTCTCTTAGGGAGGACATGTTCTTCTGTGTGTCAAATGCAGATCCTTCAGTTCCTGTAAAACATGGAAATTACAAGCTTTGGGGCTGACTGAATGGCCTCCCTTTGCCTCTTGTGAAGCTATCAGAAGAACTCCCATCAAACTCTACTTACAGAGGATGCCAGGTACTGCTGAAAGTTCCCCTGTACAGGTGGAAATCACAAGAAAGGTCACTTTTTTATCAAGTGCTTCCATTTTTTCTGGTTATTTAGGGATAGTATTGAAGCAATACCAGCCATGAACAACAAGAAGTGCAACAGACAGGAACAAGATCACGTTGTGTTAGTGGCTGTACAAATCCAAAGACACAGCCACTCTGCTAAGAGTAGGGATTATAAAACATTAATGGGAATTTGGATTACTTATCAGTGACCTTTTGGTCCATGGTGGCCTCTGAATAATCATTAAATACTTTGTGTGTCATGCAGATCTCATATTCAAAACTGTGCTACTGAATCACACACAGGCATTAGCTACTGCTGCAGAAACCACCAGTTGTTTTCCCATCACATCATCTGATGCTCCAGGCATGCTTGGAGAAGCCCTGGACTCCCTTTGGTAAGTGTGATATTATCTTTCTATAAGTAAGTTCAATATTACTTCCCCTTGAAATAAATGCCCAGCTGCTTTTGGTAATTTTTAACTTCAACAATTCAGTCCTGTGTTTTTCTTAAATTCATGTTAAAACCTTTGCAATTCTTCCTTTGGATAGCAAAAAAAAAAGTCTGTGTTTGAGAAAGGCAACAAGCTCAATCTTTTCCTGCTGCATTTGAAACTTTTGGGTGAAGAAAGAAAAACACTTGGCAAGGGACTTCTTGAATGGCAACTTTCTTCATCTGATCCTGGCAGTTCTCTGGCAATACTGTTTATGTTTGAGCTGCACCAGTACAGAAATGTCAAATATACTCAGCTGAGGACAGATGATGAATGCAACTCATTTTTATAACAACCCTCTTCCCGTTCCCTGATAATGAATGGAAATAAATATTGTAAGGTATGATTCAAATAACTTAACTGATCCTGTGGCTTCAGAAAAGGGATGATGAGTTCAAATAGTCAAAAATTGATACACTGTATGGGACTGGATGCAAATGGACACTAGAGCTGAGGGAACTGCAGTGACAGGTGACAGAGCAAGAGGATGGTGGAGCTATGGATGTAAAATAGCTAATTTCTCCAGAAACTGAACCTATGGTATGTCCTGTACTACCTGCTGTTGTCAATGATCAAATGTCAAATTGAAAAGGATTAAGAGCCCAGAAAGCACGAGGTGGGTCTGGGATGCTGGTGACCATCAGGGCCCATCAGGGGAGCTTAGCCCAGGGTCAAGCTTGGGAACTCGGTCCTGCAAAAGAAACAAATCTACCTGAACATCTGCTGCATGCAAAGCTCAACCTTGCAGCTCCCATGCATCATGTCTGTCCCTGTTGGAAGTCCAGGCTCCACATACAGACAGCACAACTGTGGCTAGCCCTAGAGGGAAAAGGTTTTCTTGACTCCCTGAGGTGATGATTTTATAAGCAAACCCCAGATATTTTAATGCCTTACTTTATCAGATGAGACCAGGACTATGTGATGGCCAGCTCCAAGAGTCCAGTCTGATTTGGTGTAATTTCAGTGGTTTGATGTCAATGTGTGCCTCTGTTGCCTTGACGAGAGCTGATGTTTTCATTAGTGAGAGCTTAGGGTCACATCTTTGGTAATCACTGGCAAACATCAGACTAGAAGGATAATTCTCACCTTTATCCAAGCTACATAATACCATGGAAGTGGTTACAAGACAGTCTCATCTGGGGTCTAAAGGCACTTGAATTGCAAATGGTGTTTGTTCTGGCCCTTCTAGCACCAGCACATCTGCACCTGGGAGCAGAAAAAGGAACTACATGCTTTATCAAGGATAAGTGAATTCAGTATTCATTTTAAAACATTAAAACTTCAAATGGCTTCCCAGGAGTGGTCTTTATGTGACACAATTACACCGTTACTGAAGCTTCCTTTTTTTATTCTTGCATGACTTTCACTGGGGAAAATCACACTGAAAGCCACAGGTAGTTTATGAATATTATAGTCCTGGCTCTAACTGTTTGCCAAGATTTTCCATTAGGTGCAGGCTATGTTGAGTAAAACTCTGTCGAGGCCAATATACAGCAAGCAAATTTTCATTTAACATCTCAGCTTTTATTGCCCTGTTTGCCCAAAACCAAATAACATTACCGCTTGTTATCAGAAGATTTAACTTGCACGCAAGCCTGCTTTGATTTTATTGATGGTCCTTTTAGGTATCTCAGAGTAAATTTTCAAGCTATTTGTAGGCATAAACACCAGGCGTAGGACCAGCGAGGTGTGCAGGCTGCTCACATGCTGCCAGCCTGACAGAAGAAGCAGGAAAAAGAAAGCAGCTCAGGTGCAGCTGAACCCAGGACATCCACATGCACGAACAGACATATTAAGATTTTGGGGCAGTTATAGTGTTTTTTTGTTGGTTTGGTTTTCGGTTTTTGGGGGATTTTTTGTTTTGTTTTTTATTGTTGTTTCTGTTGTTGTTTTTTGTTCTTTTGGTTTGGTTTGGGGGGTTTTTTTGGTTATCTTTCCTCCTAGTTCTCTTTTTTTCAGTTTTTATTCTAATAATTGTATTTTGGTGAAACCCTTCAACAGTGATGTCCCCACCTTGTGCACATCATGTGCTACAGGAATGGAAGAGCCACCACTATATGCTTTATTGATAATGCATGGGGTTCGTTTCAGGTCTGACAATAAGGAAAGGGTGTCTTGCCAGCATTACTAGAGCATTTTTCATGGTCATATTTGGATATGAGATCCCTGGAGAATTCTGTCAAACCATTTTCCCCATTGTCATGTGGCTGAAAAATAGCCACAAGGCAACTGTGACAGTGAGGGAAGAGGAGGGAAGGAAGGCTTGGCCTGAGACATCCTTGTGCCTGGTCTCCTGCAACGGCACCCCCTGTCCCTTTCAGAAGTGTCACAGTTTCCTGGCTGGTGCTCCAACTTACCTTACACAGCAGTTCCCAGGGAACCAATACTGTGCTTTAAGTTATAGTCAGTTTGAATGGGCAGGTACCACTTGTACAATTGTGAGACACTGACAGTTGTGGTCTCTTTTGGGCAGCCACAAGAGGGCAATAGGACCAAATCTAATTTCTCCTTGGTGAGATGTCCCTTTCAGCAGAAAGCAGGTACGTGCAAAGCTCATCCCTGCAAGATGCTGGGTGCTCTATGAAGGACACGGGTTTAGGTAGAGCTGCCTGGTGTCAGGGAGATGCCTGGACCAGGAGCATCTATTTTGTCCTGCAGCCTCAAGCCAAGTCGGCCTCACTCAGGAGCCATGAGCAGGTCACAGGCAGAGCCCTTGTGCTGATCTGCTCCCATGGTCCTGTATGGAGCCTGGCAAGGAGGGGACGCTGCAAGTTCTGGTGCAGAAAACTTGGTGGGAACTGCTCGCCCACCCTGCTCCGTGGGAAGCAATCGGAGTTGCACCATTGCTTTCAGGAGACATCTTCCAGCTCTGCAGCCTACAGCAGGCAGTTGTATGGAATGATAAATGCTGTCAATGCATTCAAATAATCATGTCCTCTGCCCATACTAAAAGCTGAAATGTTGTATTCTCACCGTAACAAACCCCAGTGGGAACAGGATGAATGTTCCCGTTGTGAAAGTACACATTGCAGCGGGGTTCAGCAATTAGCTGCATCAGAATAATGAAGAAAGCTGCTATTTGCATAGAACATCACTGCATTTTACTTTTGTGCTCTCCATTTAGCAACCTTCAAACAATCATTAAAGAAACAAGTAGAGACAAGAACAAGAGGGAAAGCTGTATGTTTACTGGCTAAACACAATGTGCCTTGAAAATAACAAAAGAAAATCATACGACTGTTGAATCCAGGTCAGCCCTGTGTGAACAGTCCTGCTAATAGGCCTCATTATCAGAGGGAAAATTAGTTCTTGCTGTTGGGATTGTTATAAATGAGGACTGTTAAAAGCTGAGTTTATTACTGTGAAGCTGGGCTGCATTTAAAAGCGTTATTGAAGATTTTCCAGTCCTAACAATTTTATTAGGAACCACTTAAAAGATCAGCTGAAAATGTGGTAATTTCTGAATAATAGAAACAACACTTATTCTTCAGCATGCAAAGGTATTGTGGGTTTTTAATTAAGGTTTATGTAAAGGAGGTTAGAGATGATGGTGACCTCCATGTGTGAACTGCCTTACTAACAGAGCTCAGCCCTACCAATGCACCAAGTTTCGAAAAATGGCTCCCAAAAAAAGGCCTTTGGGTTTAAAACTAACATCCAACAAGTTAAAGAAGACTACCTGACACTGGGGACTGGCAATTTAGCTCCAAGAAACTGGCTCAAATCCAGACATAGTCACCATAAGTAAAAGTAGCCATGTCCAAACCCACCAGGGTGCAATGGTTTGGAGTTCTCATAGATGTTAGGTATGTAGCTCAGCTGACCTGGGTCGACCTCACGGTGGACCAGACACTGCTAATGGTCCCAGATGTTTCAGTGACAGAGGAGAGTGCCCAGTTTCCCAGCTCAGAAGTCAATGCCTGCTGAGCATATTTAATTCAAATTTTAAAGTCAAATCACAGGGCATAAGAAATATCATCCCTGCAAGAATAACTGGGCTCGCCTCAGCAAGCAACCACCCAAACTCAAAGATTTACCTTCTTGCAAAACCCTTTCCTCTGAGGTTGTCTGTGAAGTAGCACAGACCAGACCTCACAGTACCAAAGTATTTTGACCATGGTGGCCTGGGCAAGGGAATGGATATGATCACCACATCATTGCTGTTCATTTCTCCAGAAAATCCCTTCAGAGCCGAGAGGGAGTGATACAGCACAAGTTCACCCACTCTTTATGATGTGGGAATTCAGGACAACCTTCTCATTACAAAATCTGGGAGCCACTGAATGTGCCTCTCACCATCAAGAGCCACGCTGGTATGGGCACCCCAGCAGCTGGATCCCTGCAGAGGGTGGACAGCAGTCCCACAGACACCAGTCCAGCAGGCAGGGAGACGTTCGGCACCAGCAGCTCGGGTGACTCCGCAGAGCGTTGTGACCTGCTGTAAGGGATATGGCAGGGACAGCTGAGGAGGATTTTGTTCCATCAGCTAGATGAAGGAAGGTCAAAACAGGCCACCAACCTTGTCAGCTGAACTCATGGGGGAGAGCCCCTGCAGCGCAGCCCAGCAGGCACCAATCCTCCCCTTTCCATATGTCTCCATGGTTTCCTGGAGCCCAGAGTTATGTAAAAGGTTTTGCTCCATTTCCCTCCATGGCTATCATGTCAGCTCGTGGGTAAATTGCCATGACAATTAGGGAGAATAATAGGAAGACGTGACATATGCTCCTTTTACTTCAGCACTGTCTGCCAAAAACTGGAACTAAAGAGTACCAGGCAGCTCCTTCCCTGTCTCTGGAATTTCATAGAGGGTGACTCCAAAGCATTAAAGAAGCACAAATTAAATTAAAAACAATGAAAGAGAGTGCATGATTTTCTTTGTAGCAGCCCTTGCTTGCAGCAGTTCTGTATGTTTCAAATAAATAGAGTAGATGCTGTGAAACCTTTTGGAGGTTAATGAAAACCACTAACACAACAATAAAATCTTCTCACAGCTGGAGCCAGAATGCAGCATTAATATTTACTAGCCAATGAGCATATTTACATGACAGAGAGGATTCTAAGTGTATCTTCGATACACAATTAAGACACACGCATGCACTGGCAGGGAAATAAAATAAATCTTTTTATTATGTCTATGATATCATCTCTGGTAATGCACTAATAATTACAAATGTATATGCAAGGTTCTTGCAATAGGGAAGAATAGGTTTCTTTGCTGCAAATTTTATTCACATTTAAGCACATCGTGAAGTCAGCTGTGGCTTCTAAATTGTTGGACACAGAGGAAGAAAACCCAAAGGTTTAATTTGTGATCGACTACTCCACCACATAGCCTGTCAACTAAGATTTAGTGTGAGAACTATGGATATATGGATAACAATGGCACTCGGTGTTCGAGCCTAGAGAAAAATGATTTGGAGAGCAAAATACATCTCTTTTAACTAGATAATATGAGATAACATTCCTTTAGGTCTACCCTTGTCTTTGGTGTCAGAGCCCAGGCTGGTATCAGCAGTGATGACGGCCAAGAGATGTGAGTGCATACAACTCGAAACCCATAGCGAAGTGGGTCATGTGAGATCCACCTGTGTTACCCTATACTAACTGGTTTGTGAAAGGCAAACCAACCAGCCCCTGGGCTGGCTGACAGGGGCCTCGCCCAGTCACATCTCTCTTTCACTGGCCATCAGGTTCTGCTGCAGGGCTGCAGGCATTTCACTGGCCAGAACCTGAAGGGGCGTAGAGTTCGAACCAATGAAAGTATCCAGACCGGGTTTTTCAAATGCCCTATATAAGGAAGGGCTTGGGAAATAAAAGCTCTCTGTTGCCACATGAACATCAGGGTCAGTGGTCTTTGTCTCCTGCCTGCTCCCCCCCACCCTCCACCTCCACGAGTCAATGTCACACACCTGGGTTTGCAACCTCTGCACCATGGTAAGGGTTTTCCCAAGGAACACTACAAGTCAACACCACTACATAGGTAGCCTGGTACATTTGTATTGCAATTTTATTATCTGGTCTAACATATGTTAATGGGCTTGTTTGTACACACAGATCCAAGTAATTTCCCAGAAGGTCCAAGGTTGAATCAAAGTAGGGATATTTTGCACAGGGACAGTTCTCTGTAAATGTGAAAACCTAGCTTACGATTCCTATTATTCAACCAATCAATTCAACCATAATGAAGTGGTTTAATTATTCTAGCATATTAGTGCATGTAGCTTAGATACAGCATTAACAGTGAAATGCTCTGCAGATTCATTCCTATTTGTACCAAGAAGAAACTAATTCTAGTGCTGCTAAAAGCTGAATAAAGTTTGCTGCATTAGAACCTCAGTTTAATCACACCATTCTGATTTTTTCATTATTATTTATNCCTTTCCCTGCTCTGCTCCCCCCAGGCTAGGTCTGGGACCACTCCAAGACAGCAATGCTCTCTGCATGACAAGCATGCTGATGCACTGAAAGGAAAACAGCTCTAATTGCCAGCTTAAGCCTAACACCACACAAGGGAATTGCTAAGCAAGGCTCGAGGTCATGTACAACCAGCATTACCCCACTGAAACAGGGAATGACACCAAATGTCATCAGAGTATCCCCACACAGGACCCTGCAGCAGACCCCAGACTGACCTGAGCACATCAGAAAGCAGTGGCATGTTGGTTTTAGTCTCCTCTAACCAGAGATGCTAATTCTCATTTCAGAGCAAGAAAAAAAGTTAAGGCCTTGGAAGAGATTCACAGGTCTGGCTGAAGGACAAATAACTGAATGCTTCTGGAACATGAAAAGTAAAGGAAGCAAGACAGAGTCCAATTTTTATTTTGTTTTATCTTCCTTTCCAGCATCAGTAAACTTCTACTGCAAGCCATGTCTTCCAGAAAGAAATCACAAAGAGGAAAAAAAAAAGNTTGCTATTCATTTGAATTTCTGCTACAGGACTACCAATAGAATATGTTGTATATCCTACACCAAAACATCTGAGAGATGGAAAAAGAAAATATTGCCGGTGTTCAAAAAATGAATGATTGCCTATATCATCTTGCCTTGAAAAGTTTGAAGCACAAAAAAAATGAGCATCATTCTTAACAAAAATTATTGGGTTTGGTCTATCAGTTATTAGTGGTTCCTTCTGCATCTTTCAAGGCTCTGTTGTCAAAATGTTATCAAAAACGTTGCTAGTGAAGGTCTTGGACTTTCTGTAAAGATATTATTAAATGGGAAGAAGAAAACAAATTCGAACATTCCATTTATTAACCTTTCTTGACTGTTTCTCTCGGCTTAGCTAATAGAAAGTCACTAACATCAGTCTTGTTTCATGTTACCAGAATGAGTTTCACTATCGGGTTGTCAGAGCTGCCACATTATGGCTGCCAACACTGCAGGAGGATATTTATTGCTTGACAAACAACAGTTCCCACTGGATTTAGAAAACAATATAATTGCAATACTTTCTAGGGCATAAGTTTCATAATGCCAAAGGTGATTGTCCTCTCCACCCCCCCCCACCNCAGCATCAGTAAACTTCTACTGCAAGCCATGTCTTCCAGAAAGAAATCACAAAGAGGAAAAAAAAAAAGAAAAAAAAAAGAAAGAAATGGAGAAACATAACACTATGGAGATGGTTAGAGACAAGGAAAGTGGCTGTCTAATTTTATGCAGAGAGACAGACAGAAAAGTTATGAAAATTGATACATTTCTTGTATGAAAAGAAGGGATGTATAAAGAGGGAGTCAAAAAGAGTGCTTTAGAGTGAACAGAGGCCAAGGATGAAATTCTGTTAAGGACAACATAGTCCTTGGCAAAATATTTTCCATAGGATTTAGGAAGAAATGTCCTTAATTTTTCCATCTAAAAAAGTTCCTCATAAAAAGAATTTCCAAACCGAAAAACCCAAGGGAAATGCAGGCAAGTGCCTTAGCTCAGGGCCTGGATTAGGGAAGCTGTAGTTCAAAGTCATGCAAAGAGTCCACAGGTAGTTCCACTCCCACCACAACTTACAAGCGTGGTCCTTCCCCCATGGTGCCAGACAAGCATCTCCTCCCCATCCCTGCAGTTTCTCACTCATGGGAGGCACAAAATGCAGGTGCTGGGGTGGTCCAGCACCAACATGGGCTGTGGATGGAGACTTCAGCAACCATGGCATGGTAATAGCAATGCAGCCTGTCCCAAAGGGATTGAGAAAATACAAGCAGATACTCAAAACCATGAAGTATTTTTGAAAACAATCACTTACGGCAGACATTTAGAAGAGTTCCTGGGGAAAAGTGCACAAACCATTTCATTAAGAGTTCAAGGGATCTAATTGTAGACACATAAACATTTGCAGAAAATGTGTTTTCAGACACAGAGTAAAAATCATCATGGCCTTATTTTTTCAAAAAGAGAGAGATCCTTGTCCCTACATGGATGCTGCACAGAGCACTCTTAAATGTAGCCTAAGAAAGCACTGATGTACCTATCAATGAAGGAGATGCTGAGTGCCTTAACAGTTCCTATCCAGAGGTCTTTTCTAGAGGAAGTACAAAGTGCTGGCTTTGCCTCCACTTGTGGCCAGTGTTTACAGCCAAAGAGGAGAAACAGCACTGCTTAAGCTGATAATCAGCTTTTGCTCCTGACACAGTTTTAAAAGCTGGCTGGGCAGGTAAGAGTGCATAAGAGGTTTGAATGTGCCAAGGGCTGGATTTATACTGACACGGCACTGGGCTGTCAAACACAGAGCAAAGACATGAGCTATGCAGCTGCTGCCAATGTGTCCTGGGAGCTGTTTACTTTGTCCAGAGGCTGTTTTTAACCTGAGCACCAGCTAGGAGTTTCTCTGGTGAAGCTAGCTTGCCTAAAGCCACACTTCACAAAGGATTATTAGTTATTTACAGAGGAAACCAAAGAAGGTTATTAGTAGAGGGTCAGAGGAGGTGTCACACCTGCTCTGACCACTGCTCAGGCAGGTCAATAACCAACCCTTTGTGGTGGTCTGGATGCCTGGCAGTGTGGGACACTCCAATCCTGCTTCTCTCCTCACTTCTCACTTTGTACCTCTGTGATCTCTGTGACCTTACAGAGAAGTTGCTCACATCCAAGCCCCTGAAGTGATGGATCTTTGAAGGCATAGGTGTAGCTAAGTTGCATCAAAAAGCAGGATGGAGGTACCACATTCTCCAAACTGATTCATAAGTCCTCAACACCTTGATGTTCCCAAGATAGAAGTAATAGGATTTTATTACCTGTTGCCTGTATTTGTAGAGCACTTGCCCAAGATGCAGTTGGTCTCAAGATCAGTGACTTCACAAGAAATATAAAAATTTACATAGTGATAGAATGGCCTAGTGAGATTTTCCAACTGTGACTCTCCTAGCTGCTCTGACTGAGGCCAAAATCCTAAGATGCCTGGGGACCTGGAAAAACATCTGGCTTGTAGAGTCTCTCACAGCACATGGTAGGGGTACAACTAATTCATTTCATAGCCACTTCATTTTGATGAATGTAGCACAAGGATAAGAAAGCAGTTTCAGTCTAAAACACTATCTCCAACGTTGATACAATGGATTAAACTGATTAAATCTGGGCCACGTCATCCTATGGGGCAATTCATAATGTTAATAGGACATTAAATTGTAGGACTTGTCCTCTTAGCAGTCACATCACATACCACCCACAGCCCAGGACCCTTTTGTAAAGGTGCATGTCAGCTCATGGGGCCTAGTATCATGCCTAAGAGTCACCAGAAGGGCACATCTCATTGAACATTAGGCAACAGCATGCACCTGCAGCTGGTCAGTTCACAAAGAAAGGCAGGGAGACAACTCACTGTGTACACATTAATGGCAATGCTACGTATTTCATAAAATCCCCTTCCATTTTCCTGGGAAGGGCTGATTTTCATCAGGTGCTGATGTGGCTTGCCAGATCTTCACAGAACCAGCTTTACTTCACTTGTGCTCTGGGCCATCTGAGGGTGGTTCCCAGAAAAGTCAGTTACCTCCTGCTGCTGCTATCTGTGCTGGCAAGCCTGGGACACACAGCACAGTCCCAATCCATTCCTGGGACTTGTCTCCTGTTAAACCACTTATCTCCATACCTGATCTCACCATCAGAATGTCCTAGCTGTGAAAGACCAAGCAACAAATGAAAACCCATGGCTCAAGACTCCCTCCCAGAAAGATTTGACTTCTCTATCCTGTCTGCATTCACATCTCAAGAGCATTTAATCCACATGGTCTAAGGAGCCCAACTGTTTAGCACTAATCCAGAAAGAGGCAGCCTCCAATATTAATGGGTATAATCCTGATAGTTTGCAGATTCCCTCCTCTCTGACTCTGGCACAATTGTACACATGTTGCCTATTGGCATCCCAAGGCCTCCTTTTGAGATTCTACTCACACAGCCTGCCAAATGTCAGGATGAACAATTACCTCTGGTGATTGACATGAAGGAAGAGAGCATCAAAAGTCATCAGCAGAGGCTTTCACTACAACAAAACACACTCTTTTATTCTCTCTTCCTAAACTGCAGCTTGTGAAGAGAGAAAGAGAAAAAGAGAAAAAGACAGAGAAAAAGACAGAGAAAAAGAGCAAGCAAGCAAACTTCTTTTCTCTTCCGTAAAATTAGAGCTGTTTTCAATTTTCATGGGCTTTAGCCTGAAAAACTGTACAATTCTTTTTTAAAGGAATATATAAATTGTCATTTGATAAAAAGAAGAAGTTTGCTCTCTAGTGGCTGAATCTAAATAGCTCAAAAAAACCACAGCCTGCTGAAGAAAGGGAGAGTTTCATCAAAAATGTGCTCAGTTCCTAATCTTTGTGCCACAAAATATTTTATCTTTTCCAAAACTCACTGTTGAATGACTATGACTGGTCTGATTCTAATAAGCAAAACCAAAGTGCAGGGTATTAACATAACCCTGTGGAGTTTATAGCTGCAAAAGGAAAAGGTTCTGTCTCTAGATGCTTGCTGATGTGGGAAAGGGCTAGGATAGGGTCTGAAGGGTCAACTGACATAGGAGAACATGCTGCACAACCCATATTCACTGGCTATAGAAAGTTTATGAGAAGACCACTACAACAGTGGCTGACTCCTGCTTGTGGCAGGTTGCCTTTGACCATATCAGGCCAACCCTGAACTTTGACACTTCCATTCATTACGGTATTTTTGAGCTGGGACTGGCTTGTGCCAGCAGCCAGGATGTCATGGGATGGAAGAGGGCAGGACCAGGGGCAGATGAGGTCAAGAGGGAGCAGGGGCTTTCTCCAGGCCAGGCGGAGGACCACAAACATGCCCAGACTCCTGCACCCGTCCCGGACCCCAGGGCAGCTTGCAAAGCTGCACAGTTGAGTCAGGATACAGAAAAGACTTCCAGTTTCTTCACATTTGCATTTCTATCCCTGGTGTTCAGCTCAGGGATTTCAGAGCAAGAAGGCCCAGTCTGCTCCCTGCACCCAGCCCCGCCCCTGGCTTCCCTTTGCACAAACCCCCATGGTGACCCCTCAGACCTCACATAGATCTGACTTTGGGATGGTGCTTCTGAGAAGTGTTTTTCCTAGAGTAGTCCCACAGCCTTTAGCAGAAGCAGTCAGTGGCAGGCTCCCTGCGTGCCATGGCTGTCTCATTTCTCTCCTTTACAGCACATCTGGCGGGAGGAGCCAGGTGCCACGCTGTGATTCCTAGGGTCAGCCTAGGAATTGCAATGAGGATCAGACCTTTCCTATTCACAAGGAAGGGAAAAAAACCAAATAAACAAATCAAAGTGAAGGCCAATCCAATCCACTTCTTAATTAGTGCTTTTATTTCACAGAAAAGTCTGCGAGACCTTATGCTTCTTCAGCAGCCAGATGGAGAAGGGGACCAGTGACAGCCAGGTCTCAAAAGCCCACCCACTTGTGAGGCCCATTCCCAGGCAGAGTAATTGCCAATCAGAAGCAAACTACTTTATAATTAAAGCATTGTATGAGTAAAAGGATGTCTGGGGCTTTTGCTTAATTGATAGACATGGCAGAGAAGCACAGACACATGGGCAGAGGGGCTTAGGCAACAATTACTGGAATCAGTGAGGGTTTTGCAGAGTTAATCCTGGGCAGGAGCAGAGCTAGGGGCAGGTATAGAGGCACTAGCAATCCTCCAGCCAAAACCTGCTGTATCTTAGCCCAGGAGAGTGTATATACCTCCTCCTTCCACACACCCAGGGCAGGCAGGGGCACAGCCAGGCCCTTAGGGATCTCATTCCCAAAAGAGGAGCTCCACATGTTTTGTCACCATGGATCATGCAAGTTTGTGCCATGCCCCATGGCTTCTGCTGCTCTGGCTCCTGGCCCACTGCCTGGCTTGCAGAATGCATTGAGAAGCCTTTTATGGAGCATGGGCCTTGTAAAGTTCCCCACTGAGGAGTCATCCTCTTTTCTTCCTGTTGCTCTTTCTCAGAAGATGTGCCTCGGTGTTTGGCTACAATGCTAGACTACGTCTCTTAACTGTCCTGTTCTTCATGGTCAGGAAATCCTCTTTTGCAGCTTAAAGCAGAAATAGAGTGCTGTGGTTATCCAGTCTGGTGTCCATAACCTGGTTCATTTGGCCTCCCAGCACTGAGCTCTTCTTGAATAGAGATATTATCTTTGAGAAGCATCTTGTTTAAGAAGTGCAGTGTGATAAGGAAAGTTCATCCCTGATGCCAAACATCATAGACGGTAAAATCTCACCCCACAGAGCAGAAATTCTATATGCAATTGTTGTATTTTGATCTTGAAACAAATAATACATACTCATTTACAGAACAAAGCCACCCACATCTCAGTCATATTTCCTCATTACTGTATTGCAGCATTTCAGATTTTTTTTTTATTTGAAGTTAGTGATACTCCAGATAGAAAATGCAGAAGCAGGTCTAGAAATAATGTCTGAGTTTAACCAGACCCTTGGAGATAAGGAAGTGACTACATTAGCTTCTAGGGCTGTCTTTGGCTACAGCATCATTTCCTATTATGAGCTAATCCAGAGTGGCACAACATCAGTGGGAAACAGTCTCAGGTTTTGGGGTTCTTTGCAAATCCCTAACCTCCCCAGTAACCATATTTTACAACCCAGCCCTGGAGGCAAGGGGAACTGAGGTTCTTGTTAGTAGATTCCTTGAGGCCGATTAGATTTAAATGACACTGAATGACCAGTGTTCATATATATGTATATTTGGCAGGTTTATTTTAGAACAATTTGGTTTCAATGGAAAGAAGGTATGTAGCTATTTTTGTTACTATCTGTAAAAATGCAACAATATCAAAGTATAAAGATATAATTTGAGAACATTTTTAAGGAAAAGAAAGAACAAGAATAAAAGGATAAGAGTAGTAGAGGACAGGAAAGATCAGTGGATCAAGCAACAGCACTCAGTTGTTGCAATTTCGATGTCCACTGGTCCAAGTGATGGTCACAGTCTTGATTTATCGGGACATGGGGGAAGCCGACAGAACATAAAGTTCAAGAGTTAATAAAAGCTCAACTTCAGGTGGCAAGCCCCATGTACCTCTCCTGGAGGGGGGAGTTTTGCACTGTGTTGCAAAACTGTGCATCGTGACAAGTCCTCTCCGAAGCACCCCCTAGAAGTGAGTCTGGGGGCGCCTCGAGGGTCTTTGATGGTTCATGAGTCCCCCTAAGACCCGGACCCGACAGCCGTTTCTCACAGCAGCGTGGTTCAGCCAGTTATGCCCCACCAGAAGGGATGAAAACCTTCAGACCCATGTGAATGTGAATGTCTCTATACCTCCCGGCAGGGGAGATTTACACCTGAACCACTTGTGTGAGAGAGGACATTGTCATGATAAAAAGCATTATCCCACCTCTGCAGGATGTGTTTCTTATCGGCCTTCATCCCTGCCATCTGGCTCAAAACCCAGCTTGTTGCTGAACAAAGGTCAGCTTGTCTTGGTTATCCTCTGCCGGCGAGAGCGCACCCCCCCGCACCTGGGCTGCTCTTATGCAGATCAGAGGTTTTGCCACTACACACACAAAAAATCTCCCCTTCGGCTGGGGTGTGCAAACGTGGCCTGAGCAAAGCACCCTGCTGCTTTTGCAACCGGCCGATTGTTCGAGTCATTAACCCTTAACACTTCAGTCTCTCACACCATCATCCTCTTGAGAGCTCCTCCAGCATCAGTGTGCTGTCTGGGCACCATCAGCTGGGCCACACTGAGCTACTTCAGAGGAAGACTATAGTCGGTCTCAGAAGAGACTATCAAACCTTTCCACTAATACAAGGCAGCAATGGAGATAAGTTGATGACAAGACCAAATAAACAGGGACTGGTAGAACAAGACACTCTCCCTCTTGGGGGGTCTCTAAAGAGGCCTGAGGAAAACGAAGATGTGTATCAGCAATCTTCTGCAAATATCAGAGCCCTTAAAGGATGTGGATATACTGTATATTCTCCTTTCTTCCCATGAATCCTTCCAAGACTGAGCCTGCCAGATTGGCCATGATATTGGACTATGCTCTGCCCTTCATGCAATAGGCTCTGGCACCAGAAAGGCACCACTGTGATTATCTTTCCTGATCTCCCTCATAACCTGGTTCAGTGGACCTTCTGGAAGTCATCTATCTTTAAGAAAACCACCACATGTTAAGTTTTTTATGAGGGAAAAAACACTTCAACCTTGTTTGAAGTCATCGAAGTCCAATTACTATTATACTCACAATAAAAAAATGCATCTTTTTTGTCTGAGTTTCCTTACTTTCAGCTTCCACCCAGTTTTTCCATTCATCTAGAACAAAAAGCATTCGGCCATCAAGTATCTATCCTCATCCAGGCAATGGAAAGCAGTGACCAGTCTTGTTCTCAGGGGTCTGAGACCAGATTCTTTCCAATGAACCAGACAAGCCCTGGAGACCTTCTTGTGTTCTGCCACTTCTGTTCCTAGATCCGTGACTTCATGTTAGACACACATTGAAGCACATGTGGTTTGTTTACACCCAGCTAAACCAATGATCCTCCTGTGACCACAGGCGTTCCCTGTCATCATCTCCACATGTCATCAGCAATGGGTCCTCCTTCCACAGCATCAATAATATGTTCAGTAAAAAACCAGCTTGTGGATAATGATGTGTACCTGTACTTACAGATTAACCTCCAGCATTATTGAAGAAAAACCTGATGCTGCTTAGGCAGATGAGAACTAAGAAAATAGGTCTTACATAGAGTATGAGTTTGCTGTTTGGAAAGCAGTGATCCCAGAAAAGACATGAGACAAGGAAGCAGGTTGAACACCAGGTTCTTTGGGATGCTGTTACCTTTGCTGGCCCGTCTGATCTCTCTAATGATGAGAAAGGGAAGATCTTGTTTCCTCTGGAGGTAGAAATCTGTCAGGGCTAAGCCTGAAACCTGCTTCCCAAACAGCTTTCCCTCAGGACCCTTCCAACAAATTATAGACCAACTTGGATGAGGAGACAGTGCCTAGTGAGCTCTCCTGTGGCTTCTGAGGCTGAACACACCATTCCAGATGGAAGGTAAAGTCATCCAAGTTGCTGAAATGTCTCTCCTTCACCTTACAGTATGTGGGGAAGCTGGCAGAAATGGCAAGCAGATCGTGAGGGAGGGAGGAATGTAGTAGTGCAACGTGACAGGAGTAGAAATTACATTGCACCAAGCTTTGACATCTCCACTAAGAAGCTCTCAGAAAGAGTTTTATGGATTTCCTTCCCAGTACTGTCACACGACTAGATTGGATTTTGCTTACAGTCAATCTGACCAAGGCTTCACCAAAACCTAAGACTCTGAGCAGGATATGCTGGAAGTTTGTTAGTGTGAGTTGCACTTCAGCAAAGCTGAATGTTGCATAAAGCAGCTTTTTTTTGACCAGCACTGAATCTGAATGAACCCCTCTTTTGACTGAGCTTTCATTCCCTGGAAACTAAGACCTTTCGTCCCTGTTTTTTAAAGGAATTTATTTCCCGTCTCACTGAAAGTGAAATCAGAGCTGATTATTTCTGCTGACTTGGGTGCTGTGCTATGAACAGGAGCTGTCTTTTAATGTAGCTCAAACTTCTTTTAAAAGTGCATCTAAGGGATAAAAGTGAATGATGAGGTTGCTCTTATGTAGTCTTAGTGTTGCCACGGAAACCATTTCCTGCCTGTATTTATCCCAATTCATCTCTGTTTTTTCAACAAGGGGAGGTAAAACTTCCAAAATAAATAGACAACACTCTGAAATGAAGGTACTTATTAATGAGACAGGGTATCCCCAAGATACACAGCATAGGATCTGGTACTTTTCCAGTCAAGGTCACTAGTTTAAATATCTCCCAAATCAAGAACATCTAGGGGGAAAAAAATGATATAATGAAAGGATAGTCTGTATAGCTGGTGGTCTGTGTTTAACCCATCTTGGACAGGGCTGTATCTGGGAGGAAAAAGATGCATTAGTCAGTATTGTGTACAGCTGGCCCTTGAAGTGTATTCCCACCTCACAACCCTCTAGGATCTGCTGTTCAGCCAGGTCTCAGTCCACCTCACCATCCACTTGTCTAATCTCCACTTCCCAAGTTTACCTATGAGGGTATCATGCCATTGTCTTGGTGAGGTTGGCTGCACTTGAGAAAGGGTGCACATCTTCTTCCCTTTTACCAAGGAGGAGTCCAATCCTGCAGGGGGATGGTTAGACCCTAAAGCTCAGCTTCTCACTTTTCTCATCCTCTGTGACTTCAGCCCAAAGAGAAATGGAGAATAGCACTTATCTATCTCACAGAGAATTAAAAGACAGAGCATAAAAGACAGAGACAAGGAAATACCATCACCTTGAAGACTAAACCCACACTTTTAGTGGCATATTGCCCTATGCTATCAAAAATGACAACACCGTAATTATCCTCTTGCCTTCTGTCCCTAACAGACAACACATCACTCCCCTTGCACCTTGTAAATCCCTGGAAGGAAGCAACTCTCTTGAATGGGATTCCCCTTTACGGAGGTCTGGAGATCCACCTTGTCCTGGATTAAAAAAATTCCTCGGCTGGTGATTTGTAAGCAAGCTCTATGCAGACGTGATGGGCTGGTGTCTGACATGCAGCACATCACAATGTACAGTGAGAAAGAAGAAGCATGAAGACTATAATGCTGCTGGCCCATACTTGTCACACATACTCCTTAGGACCACTATGGGACAATTTTGGAAGCCAAAACCCATGGTGATGGGGCCAGCAGGAGTGAAAAGGTTGCCCTCTTTGTTGAGGTATTCATGTATCTCTACTGTGTTTTTGATTTTGCTGTTTTAAACATTCCTCACCATGTTAGAGCAAGAGTTTAGTGGAAAAACCCTCATTGATAAGATTATATGCAAATACTTCAGAATTGGAGCATATTGCTAGAGATATGTGCTGTGGATCCTATGGGTGTGTTTGGCCTGTAGCTGTTCAACTGGAGACTGCTGCTTAGGCTGAAACCCTAACCCTGTGAAAGCCAGAGGCTTTCATTCTTCCAGGGACTCCAGTGGGGTGGGGATGAAGCTCCTCAAGTTCAGTGCCCGAGCATTTCCAGTGACATGTGAAGGAGGTGACTGGCATGGCAGGCACTGTGCCTGGCCGACGGGTTTTGCAGGACCCTGGGGACAGGAAGTGACAAGGGGAGTGTATGTGGTGAAAGTTTGGGTAGGAACTCAGCCACCCAGAACATCCTTCCTCCTGGGAAGACAACTGAAGGGGTGTTCTGAAAGACTGGCTCTCTTTGGCAGGAGCCTTCTCTGTTTCTGGGAGGGTTTATTTCCTTTCTCTCAATTACCAGCTAATTTAAGACTCCTTAGCTAAAAAATGAGTGGCAATAAGGGAATCAAATGGACAGCTATTAAACCAACCTAAATGGAGGAGGTAAAGCAGCCTTCTGGAGACAGGCTATCCATCTGTGAGATGTCACAGGCTGGGTTAAATTATGAAGCCTTACCACACCCCTGCACCTGAGATAGCTCTGAGAGATAGCTAAGCACATATTTAAATCCAAAACAAAAGCAAACACCTGAAGCTGCTCTAAATTCTGGGCAGAGTAGATGGGCCAAGGGTGGAGTTGCCTATGCATTTTCCAGGAGGATGAGAGTCCCTTCCCATGCCCTTGGCTGGTAATGGTTGCCCCTGTGGCATCAGCCTGGGGCTTTGCACCAGGAATGAGGTGCCAGGGGCAGGGGTGGCAAAGGAATTTCTGGTACAGACTTCCTATGAAAGGCAACATGCAAGGCACTGAACCTTGCACCTCACCTTGAGTACAAGCAGCAGAAGAGGAAGGAACAGGGAGGCAAGACATGAAGCAGACCTGTTGGATTCAGATCAGAAAATGTAACAGCCTGTATAGCTGCAATAGCTCAGGGTGACAAAAAAATCAAGCTTCTCAGTCCATGAAGCCATCTGGGTCAAAACAGGATGAGGACTCAGCAACTTCATCTTATTTTGAAGGAGATCATGGTTGATAGCTACACCACAGCCACTGCTCTTGGAGCCCTCAGCTGCACTGCCACCAAATCACCTCTGCTCAATGCCCAGGACCTGCGGGCAGACCAGAAGTACTTGTCTCCTGGAATGCTGGTTACATTTCAGGCTTACATCCTGAAATGTAAGCGGGGAATGGGGCATGGAGACATGCCAGCCTGGGCTGCCTCAGCACTACTTGCTGAATTGCAGGGAAGTGCCTCCACAGATGTCTAAGGGCTTAAGGCCAGGCTGGGATCCTGAACCAGGCCTAGCATCAAGCCAGCATCAGGAGATACACAGGCAGGGAGCAGCAGGGCTCCTGGGGCTGAGTGAGAGGCAGCTAAACAGAGGTGGGAGGAAGGCTGGAGACTGGAGCTGGACCCAGGCATGTACCGAACATTGCCAGACAGAAAAAAAGCTGCCTCCAAGGATGCAGGCAGTCCTTGGAGAGGAAGCCCGACAGATCCTGAACCCTCGTTGTTTCTTAGGCAAAGCCAAGTATTTTCTCATAAGTAAACACAACTGACCAAACTTTATGATACTTTGCACCTCCTACCTACAACCACCTGCACAACATTCAAGTTGGATCCAAAACACTGTTTGTAAAGCTAAGTTTGGATCCAAAACACTGTTTGTAAAGCTAAGTTTGACCCAGCTATAACACTGATTTTGGTCCTAGCTGTTTATACCAAGGAACTCCTTACAGCATAAGCATTTTGAGTATATAATATTGAACTATTAAAAGGGGTTTTGTTTTGTGGTATTTAGAGTAGTTCTTAAATCAAGACCTACACTGTCTCTTGACAGTATTATCACTGCAACTTTCTGATGTTCGGTCGATGGAAGGATGGAAGGATCATTACAGCTTCTTGCCAACATGAAGTATGACGCAGTTAATTAGAGAAACATAAAGTTCACATGCAATGCTAAAGATCACCTCCGTGCCTCTGAATGCACATTGGCATTATATCACTTGGGTAATGATGGGATAATTTAGTTCCCTATTTTAAGCTGAGGTTTATACAGTCCATTATAAGATGGAAATGTCATCTTGTGATTTAGCTGAAGGTGATGTCAGACTATTTGGTCTATAATTTAGGTCAGATTTCCAATAATATTTTGATTTGATGACTCTGAAGTATGAACTTGAATGGTCAGAATTCTGAGCCTTCTTGAACTGAGGGTGCTTAAAAAGCCAGAGATGCCAGAGGAGAGGCTCACAGCCTTGCTGCCCCTTTCCTGCTCTGTGCACATCATCTAGCTGGCAAAATATCTCTCTAATGGGACATTTTGCACAGGTCCTCAAGACAGCCTCACACAGGCAAGAACTGAGGAACATAAGACAAGAAGTCTTAGAATTGGTGTGTGCTTGCTTCCATGTGGCTGAGGGAAAACCATCAGGAAAACTGTGGCATTTAAATGAGCAAAGGCACTGTGTTAGTTAGCCCTGATAAACACACAACTACAGAGAGACGAGTGCCTATATCCAGAGCATCGGTGGTTAAATACAAAATGTTGTAAGAAACAAACAAAAAAAAGTTCACTTTTCTTCAGTACAGCAAATGTGAAGCTCTCTTTGAATAAGTCAATAAAAATCTTAGATTTCATGTTTACCAGGTTGTGTATAATAACAGCAGGAAAGATCAAAACCTGGGCAAGCCAGGCCATGACTGGCTGCTGGACGCTGCATCAGAGCAAGAATCACTGAAAATGGGAGTGTTTCCAAAAAGGGAATGGGCTGCATCATTCATTCCTGACAGAGTTATGCAGCTGTTACTTAAGCCAGTCCTTGTCATGCCACAGTTCCCTGATAGTATCAGGAACTACATGGACATTAGTCAAAACAGGATGACATCTAAAGATAGCATTGAACTTAAAGGAAAGGAATTTAAAAGAAAACAAATCACCATGGTTACCGTGTAGGGTGAGAAAAGTTCCCTGTGAGTGGAAACATGACTTGGGTGACCTTTGCTGAGACAGACCCCCGAGACAGCACTATGCTGTGCAGAGCCAGCGAGAGGAAAACAAGGGAGTCTGAAGAAGAAGTGAAGATATTTCAATGTTCAAAGTGGTGCAGTGCAGCTGCTGCAAGTCACATCCCCTGCAGAGCCCAAAGGCTTGGCCCAGAGACTCAGTGATTTGTAGCCAAAGCAGTTGGAGCCTACATGCTGCTGCAGCACTGGCAGCAAAAGTGAACATGCCAAAATGTCCACAGCACAGCCAAGCACCACTATCAACCTATCCAAACACCCTGGCTAAGCCACAGGCCAGACCTGTGATCCAGCAACATGCTGAAACCAGCACTAGGTTGCCTAGAGCCAAGCCAAATGCCACATGTTGCAAAGCTTTGATTAATCAGCTCTGGCTACTCACCATCTTTGGTGGGTGAGCCTTGTAGGAGCGTGCTGGGTGCCGGATGAGGCACTGATTGCTCGTGCTGCTCTGCCTCTGTGCTGCATCACATCCTCCCAGGAGCCCTGAAAAGACAGCATAAGGTCAGTGGCTAATCTGGTAGATAATCTGAGTGTGCCTGCTCCTGCCCAGCACCTGCAGGATTGCAGCATGGGTTTATAAAAGAGTTTAGGGCTTCCTGTGGCTTGATCTGAGAAGGTGACAAAGGCCTGCTTACCTGTGCATCTGGATGGTGACAAAGAAACTAGGGTAAATTGCAATCTCTCTACACCCCTCGAAGCAGCAGCTGGGGTAACCATCTCAACTCTTGTCAAATCCCATGCCTTGGCCAGTCTCTATGCAAGAGTGCTGAGTCTTTTGCTACAGCTGCACAGCAGCTTCTCACTCAGCCCCTGACTGGCAAAGCACGTTGTGGCAGGAACATATCATGCCTTTCACAGTTGCTCTGCTTCATCCTGCTGCCCCCAGCACCACAGAGCTGTTCTGGTTTGTGCCTTCTGTGGTGTTTTGGTAACCCCAGGCCAAACCTGGAGGAGAGTTCCTGCTCCACTGCTCAGCCTGAGGAGAGATGTAACATCTTGCTACAACCCTTTGAGCACCTCAGCTACCACTAGGCAAACAGCCAACACATAAAGGTTTCTGGCACACGTGCAAGCTGGCGGTGCTATCGGCGTGGAAAAAACATAAAACCATGATTTGTCTACCAAGGCAATCCAAAATAAGTTCTTGGTCTTCTCTTCCCTGTCTTTTGCATGTCTCTATTTCAAACCTCACAAGCACTCAGGTACTCAGGTATTCACCTTCCTCCACCGTGTGAAACGCTGACACAGAAACCAGGATATTGATGTGGAAACTACTGGAAATGTATGTTCCTGAAATTCTTCTGAGCAACAAAGCCAAGAAAGTCCTGCTTTGGTGACTTCAAAGACAAAGTCTGTACAAATCCTCTAGCTCCTGAATTTTTTATCTGATATTTTTGGGTGGAGTGGCCTTCTCTGCCCTAGGCACTTTGTGGCAAGCTATAGTAATATAGAATGGAGTTTCTGACGGTGTTTGAAATACTCAGGAAGGGACAAATTTCCATGAAAGCATCACTTCCCTGCTGAGCTCAAAATAGTGTGACACAAGCAAACCATGATGAACTGATGAAAGTTTGTTCTGATGATGTAATCCCAACAGTGTTAGGCAACAATGAAGGTTGGCAATGCCATGAACACACAGATTTTGCAATCCTCCCTTTTCTAGATTACTCATGTGCTTTAAGGTAAATGCAGCTGAACTGGTCCTTTAATTTTAATTAAAGTCTAATCTTTGCTCTCTTACTACTAAGCAACAGTATGTCCTGAAAGTTTTAGTTTTACTATACTTAGATAACAAATGCAAGAACAGGATGAATATACAGCAGAGAGATAAAATTACAATATGGCCTAGCAAAGTTTACCATTGTCCCTCACACTCCAGCCAGTAGTGGTTTTTCTGTGATGTGAGGGAAGATAGTAGAGGTTCTTTAGCCCTCTAAAAAGTACCTCTGTTAACACCAGTCAGTGCTGTGACTTCTCTGGTGTCCCACATTCTTTTGCCCAAGTACAAAATCAGCATTTCAGCTATGTAGTCATTAACTTTATTTTTTTTAAATCAACAGTTCAAAGCATCTGCTAAAATTCCCTTCAGCTTTTACTTCCCATTCTTCTGACATCATCCTTTCAGTATCTCTCAAGCCATCACAGAGTCCAGGCAGAGAAGAAGACTGAAAAAATACAGAAGCAGGCAATTAATTTTCCCAGAATCTCTTCATCTGTTCCAAATAAATTAGATAGTAAAATGCAATGGGAAAGGACATTTTAAATTCACTACCTTCAAGACATGAGTTAAAACTGCAAATGGTTATACTGTGTAGCAGAACCAAATGCATGATTGAAGTTACAAACAGATTTTATTGTTTACATTGGCCACTGTGTAACCTAAAGCAGCCGACTGTTTATTTCCCTGAATCAGTTACATCAATACATCATAAAGCACTGGGTATTTTGCAGTTAGCTTTCCTTTTTTTTTTTTTTAAGAACTGTGTTGCAATACAGTTTTTAGCATGGAAATTTATCAAAAGTATTTACAGTTGCTTGAGGGTTCAAAGGGGCAAGACAGGAATTCAGATTAACTGGAAATCTAAACAAATGTAAAGGAAAATGAGGATCAGATTCCAAAAACCTTCTACTCTACACTGCAAGCCTAACAAATGGTCTTGATTTGTGTTGGTTGTTAAAGAAGTGTAAATTCCATGATAAATTGATGTAGCTCCTGGGATGAATAAAATCAATAATGTAATAACACTGAGTTAATACCAAGCTGATGTTGATTGAGAATGAGTACACAGAATTTGAGGTCTCCTTCCATGCACAAGGAGATATTAGTAAATCAGAACCAGATTGCCAATTAAACCTTGTTATTTTAGGGCAGATGAATAAAATAATGTGTGATGAATACAGCAGGCTGAGGGTAAGGCTAGTCAGTTCAAAACTGAGTGTTCAGAAGTCTATGATTCCTGAATGGGAGCATGTGAAGAAGTTAATAATGCCTTCAGAAGGCTAGCAGGAGCTGATGGTTTGTGTTGCATAGTTGTTCCTATATGGGCAAAGGCAGGGGAGGCAAAAGATCTTTACTCCAATGAATGGCACCCCACTTCACAAATTAGTTTTTGAAATTTGTCTCCAATTTAGACATGCATTATTGTGTTCCCTTAGCATATGATGAAACTGGTCATTGAATGGGCCTTCTCCCGCTCCTAGCAGACTTGTTCCCTTTGCATGTCCAGTGTCCCTGCTCCTTAAATTCTACCCTGGTCATGGGTGGAGAGTCAACACCAGGTGAGCATTAGGCCTTTCCAGATATAATGTGGAGGGCAACTGAGGGCTCATGGGAGGAACGTTTGATTACTAATATACTAATTTACACTTCAAATAACAAGTCAGGTTTAGAGAATGACAGGTCATGAGAAGACAAACAGAAAACCCAAAATAAAATGACTGTGTGCAACAGAATGAGAAAATGAAGCCTTGTTTCTTATGTCTTTTTCTCTGTCTCTCTATCCCTTTTCCTCTCGGACATACGGTAAGACTTCCCTCTCAGGAGAAGTGACATTTTAATTATTAATTCTCCCAATTTCATGGAAATTTAATGTAACTTTGATACCACTGAGGCATCTATACTTATCTGGAGTTGGGTATTAGGGTAGAAGAGGCATATGCACATATGAAGGGCACAAAATATCATCTAGGTTTAAAAGAAAATATTCCTTTTATTATGATAAATCGAGTGCATTTGTTTTGAAGATGGGAAGGAGGAATGACTGCAGAAGCTCAGGGTGCTGCTGGGTCTCAGCAATTATCTCTTGGAATAGATGTGGAGAGACTTCAGGAGCAGCGTGACAGTGGGAGTGACTTGCCTGCAGACATGCAGAAGGACATTACAGGGCCAGACCTCAGGTCTTTCATTTCCATCCTCCTCCACCCTGAAAAAATGAAAACAAAAGTATCTTGTCCTCTTGTTGTGAGGCTTATGTATCAGTGGGATAAACCCTCTGATAAAGTATTTAAACATCTGTTCAGACAGATCACAATCTCGCCTTCTAAAGAAAATCTGTTCTGGGCAAAGACTACTGCAATGTGCAATTCCTTTGTTCCTGGGCCTTGCAGCAGCCTTGGACTCTCCATAATGGCTGTGCTGGGATGGGTGCTGAATGCACCACTGGTGGTAAATAATTACTTGACCAGTTAGCAGACTCCTCAGACTGTCTCCTGTGTGTTTACAGCCTCTCCAGATGTATTAGACCAGAGGATTTCACAGGATGACCACCTGAGCTTGCTTGCTTCCACTTGATCCACTGCAAGTTTGGTCACCAGCTTCAGCAGAAATGGGAGATGAATCCTACATGCTCCCCAGGGTTTCTGTCAGATACCAGTGTCTTCTAAACCTCCACATAACCAAAGAGGCTGACAAGTAATGAGGGAGGGAAGATGTCAGATAGGAATGCCCTTGAAATAAGCTATTCCAACAATACTATGTTAAGATAAGCACATCATCCTCAACTCTGTGTGAATGAACTGGGGCTATTTAGCAGCTCCATAACTCATTCAGCTTTTTTTTTAACCAAGTAAGGCACCAAACTCATTCATTATAGTTGGCTTCAGGGCTCTTGGGAACCACCCCCAAAGCTCTCCATCTTCAGTGTGGACAGCTAATCCGGACAAATAATTTCAAACAGTTTAAGAAACAGTTTGACCTGCAATGCAATATAACTAAAGGTTAAAGGGACATCTTGGTGTGTATCTTTAGAGAATATAAATTGAGCTGTTTATTCCTTGTCTCTGGAGCCTGTGCAAGGTTCAAATTCAGTTTAAAAGCTCATCACCAAAATTCATTTTATAGCGTACCTTAAACTCCCACTCAGTCCGATCAAAGCTTTTCCAACATAAAGTGAATGAGCTACAATGGGTTCCCTTGTTCAGTCAGCCAAGTCAATGTTCTTAATCAGTATAAAAACATCAGGAGTCAAATGGTGTTTTTTATTAAAATGCGTTTGATCAGCTTCCAAGAAGGTGACAGAGGTCTGTGGAAAGAAGCATTCCTGCCTGCTCCTAGAAAATGCATGTGAGTACCATAAAAGCACTGGGCTCTGAGAGGACCCTGTGGCTTGCTCATGACTGACCTCATTATCCTGGGAGCTGGGTGCACCCTCTCACCCTTCACTCTAATCCTCCTCCAGCCTGACCTCTTTTGAATTGTCTGCTCCTGAAAACTAATTTATCTCAGCTCCTTCCACTGGATAATAATCAAGCCCCTGGGCTTTGCCAGGGATCAAAGAATGATTGCTCCAGTTGTCTGAAAATCTATTGCTCCTTTAGATGCTGTTGCTACTTACTCAGACAAAGCAACATTATGCTGAAAGTCCACAGCAGCTGTGGATTAGAGACAGGGCAATGTTTAGGAAGTGATGTATGGGGAACAGCATCCATCTGACTTTCTGGGCACTCAGTTGCTCAAGAGAGAGTGGATGTACGCCCAAGAGCACCACACAGACGTGGCTGGCCCCAAGAGCTGCTTGTTGGTAGCACTCCTACGAGTCTTTTCCAAACACAGGCCCAGAAGTGGCAGCCTCTGCTCAGTCGTCATACCACATACACCCAGACATCCCCCACATATCAGAACATCTGTCTAGAAGCCAAGGTCCTCTTTTGAACTTAGAGAACATAAAGTTGATTCTTCCAGCAGTAGGGAAGGAGCTCCCTGAAGCCCACACCCCTACAAAGTACAGATAGGGAGAAATGCCACATCCCGGGCTGTCTGGTCCAGAGCACTGATCACGAAGAGCACACTGTGAAATCAGTGATGTTGCCCAAGGCTTTGCTGTGACTTGAGGCTGTCAAACAGCTGGATGTCTCCACATTACAAAATGGACAATTCTGTCTTGCTATCAGGTCCCTGACGAGCTCACAACTTTCCTAATATTTCTCTGCTACAAATGATCTCCATTTCAAAAATCTCCATGCAGTGATTGCCAGAAACCATTTACTACCAAGAATAGCTCAGACATGGATTTCTGGCTGAAATAGAGATGAACAAGACACATTAATGACAGCAAGGCTGTTACGAAATAGAATTATTCTCTGAAATAGCTCTAGACTTCAAATATTTAGGCCAGAAAATTAATGCTAACTAAATTCTGATCCATGCAATCAAGCAACAGCAACAAGGCAGTAGGGCCACTTTAGATCTATGTCCTGGGAAAAAGAAAATGACCTAACTAATGGAGATGCTCTTCTTCATTCATGATATCCTCTCCTCCCTCCAAAAGCCTGTCAACAGAAGCTGGCAATAAGACAAATATAACTGAGATGTTGGAGGAGATAGCTCATCAACATGACCTATTCACACATTCAAGTCATCAACAAACATGTCAGATGAGAAAACTAACCAAATTTGGCAGGTGAAGCCTTTTTTGCCCTTGGGACTATGCTTGAAACTAATAATTTGCAGTCATAAGTCCAGTTGGACACATCAATACCTCAAGAAGTTTAATCAGTGAAGACATAATCTCTGTTTAGGATTATTTGGACAGATTTTTCTCTCCCCAAGGAGCCATTAGGAGGCAGGAAATATGTGTCCACACACTGATTGGTGCAGGGATCTGACAGGAAGGAACCTCCAACCAGGAGGTGGGAGTGGAAAGGCATTTAACATTAAATGAACATTTAAATGTTCATTTTCATTTATTTACATTTTGATAGCTTATGCATATGCAGAGATTTGATCATTTTAAAGAACCTCAAATAAAGGACAGGAAAAATAGTTGATTCATCTTATGATCTCTTATGGATATTCTTCTCTGTGGTGACCAGTGACAGGACTAGAGGGAATGGCCTGTGGAAGTTGCATCAGGGGAGGTTTAGGTTGCATATTAGGGAAAGGTTCTTCACCCAGAGGGTGGTTGGACTCTGGAAAAGGCTCCCTGGGGAAGTGATCACAGCACCAGATATGATGAAGTTCAGGAAGCATTTTGACAACACTCTCAGGCACATGGTGTGATTTTGGGGTGATTCTGTGCAGGGCCAGGGATTAGATTTCAATGATTCTTGTAGGTTGCTCCCTGATCAGGATATTCCATTCAATGGTCCTTGTGAGTCCCTTTCCCATTCAGGATTGTCTATGATTGTATCATTACCAATTCAGGCAAGTAGAAAAACTTGCACAAACTCTGAACAACTGAGCTCTATTCCATTCACAAAATAAAAGCATGAAGAAGAGAGCAGCTGAAGTTGTCCACAATTCCACACTTCTGAAAATATAAGCAGTTCCAAGGGTTCCTAAACACAGACTTGTGATAAAAAAATTTACATCTATTTGTTAAAATTTTTATCTGATGCCCTAGCAACATCCTGTGAGTATTTCCTATCTTCAGGAACTACAGGGATCTTATATTTTTGTCCCGATTTAACTATTTTTTTTCATAAATGGAGCACAGTCACAGGTTGGTTGTGGTTTTTTTTCCCCAAGCAGACTGGATTGGATTTGAGAAGATGAACATGGGAGCACACAAATCTTAAAAAACTCTCCCTAGGCTTCTGGCTACTTGTTGATAGTCCATGCTCTCTCCAATCATGTCACACAATGTCGGTAATAGTGCACTAATGTAGGGCAAACACACTGTTTCAATGCTGCAGTCAGTGCTTTCTCTTACACAAAGTACTCAATCCAAAGGAGAAGGTAAACAAATTACTAGTTAAAGAAACAGAAATGAAGCATTATTTTCTCTCCTTTTTGTCTTGTTAGGTGCCCCATCCTTCTTGTGCATCCTCCTTTCTTATCACAACACAGTTACAGGTAATTCAGATTTTCCCTCTGCAACCCTGACCACCTTACCCAAATCAGCAATCTCTCACCTTGACCAGGTGTGACCACCCACCTTGGTGTTCACAGAGCCCAAAGCCATCTTGGTGCTGCTGCACAGCTTCTTCCTGTTTACTAGCAGAGGTGTGTTTGTGCTCAGTTATAACTGCCATGCTACTGAATCACTGAAAGATACAGGACACTAGTTGAGTGTGGAGATTTCTAGGAATAGGACATATTTCTTGTGCTGCTGAACTCTCTCTCTTTCTGGAATGCTTCTGGATTAAGGATTTGAAGAACCCATTTTTTATTGTATTCACCAAGCTAGATGCATGCCAATTCTGGGTAATGAGATCTCTTCATTCAAATTCCTAAAAGTGAAAAACAAACTACATGTTCTGGCAGTTCTTTGTAATGTAATCAGTTACATATCTGTATGTGTAAAATATTGTTCATCTGCATTTTTTACCTGTAGTATGCAGTGATGGAAGATGGCTATTTGGAGTAGTTGCTGCATTCTCATTGAAGAAGGCAGCTGACAACCCGGTTCAGTTCACATTAAGCATGCCAATAAAGCTTACAGACGTCGTTGTTGACACACTGTTAACTCTTAGTCACGATATTTACTGTGCTCTGTGTGAGATAATGACAGGTTTGGACCTACACCTTTGATAATAATATGGGGTTTGTCATATATTTCAGAAGGAACAGGATCAGGAGGGTATAATTCTTTGTTCATTATTGTTTCAGCTAAGTGAGAGGAATCATGTACAGCATTGACTGGAACAGTTCAGAGTAAAGCCTTCACCCTTCCCAACTCATGCTGGTGACTAGTTGTTGATGTGATTAACTAGTGACCTAGATATTGTAGGATGACAAGAAACGTCCATGCTGCATGGAAAAATCATTGCTTTACTACAGCATTTCTTGCATCTCCTCTGGCAGCCAGTGTTCATTGTTGTCTGAAGCAGGATACCAGACTTAATCAGTTTGGCCTTGCACAGCAACCTCCATGTTCCCATAAACATGGAAAGTGCATTTTGGCTTCTCCCTACCAGACTGGATGCAGCATCTGTGTGAATACTCGCCAGACTGCTCCCTCCTTGCAGCCTCCACAAAGCTAATTCCATGCTTCCCATACTTGCAGCACAGTGCTACAGTCTGTCTCCTTCTCCATGATCCCAGGCTTCCAGCAGAGTTGACCGGGCAGTATTCAACTGGCAAAGTGAGTGGTCTGGAAAAGCAGAGCAGTGGAAATGTGAAAAGAAGTCAAGGAGGTGTAGGGGTTGTCTTATCCATCATGGAAACAGCTGCAGGATGGCTGTTTATCCGTGCTCTGTCATCCGCGAGGCTCAGTGTGGTGTCCCTCCCATCCTGCATGAAGATGAGTTCTCTAATGCACCAGAGCCAAAGAAATTTTGTGTGCCTGTATTTAACATGAACAAAGAGTGGCAGTGTCACTTCTGATTGCAGGCTGAAACACACCTGTTTTCACTAAAGCCCAAATAATTATGTAAGGAGTGAAAGTCACAAGACCTCTGATGAAAAAAGGAAACGGAGGCATAGTCTGAAAATATAAGGCTCAGATCCTAAGAACAGGATGGGGTTGTGTTTATGCAGGTAGGTAGGTAGGTAGTGAGAAATGTGATTCAGATGTTTTTATGAGACAGATCCATATAACTACAAAACTGGGTAAAGCTGACAGATTTCTGTGTGATTCCATTGTGCTTTTGGGAATTGTCACGCCCCTGATGCTGTACTGGAGGGGAAGAAGTTGACTTCCCTCCTAGGGGAAGTTCAGCTTGTCATGCAACAGCACCCATATTTTCCCAACCAAAAGCGGCACCAGTCACTTTGCCAGGAGTGGGAAGGCCACACCTCATCTGCAGAAAATAGAGGCTATTGCAACAAACACCTCTCAAAAAAATGCACAGCTCATAATGGCTGCAGGCCACAGCAGGCCAGTTTCTATCCTTCAATTAGTGATCTTCCAAATGACTCACCAGTGAGCATTGCATCAAAGACCAGCAATCTGCAAGGGCTATATCTAAGTATTCATTGACAGGACTGGTAGCACCACTTTTTTGAAAGTTGCCCAACTTCTCTTTGTAAGGTCCCATTTTCTGTTTCCTTACATTTCTGCCAACCCTTTATCAGTTCCAGCTCTCAAGTTTCAAGCTTAGTCCTGCCAACAACTCATTGCCTGCTAGTTGGGTTTGATGATTTGGTTTGGTTGAGTTTGGGGCAGATATCTTATTTTCTGTTTAATCAGTTCAGCTGTTTCCAACAGATATTTATCAAAACCAAAGAAAGATAGAAACAAACAGTACAACAGAAAAAAACGTTGTGGATTTCTTCCTATAGTTGCTCCTTGTGACAGAGAAGTGAAATTTGTCAGGCAGATGGTCCTCAGGTAATGAATCTGCCAGGTTTTAGCTAATCAGATTGCAAATGTCCTGAAGCTTGGTCTTTTCATACAGCCACTGACTGTTTGTGCCACACTGTGACATCATCAGGAACAGCATTTGACCATCTCCAGAAGGGAGAACTAAACTGAACAGGGAACAGGGCACAAGTATCAGGCATGGGGAAGCAGACTTGCAGGCAAGAACCTACCATCAGTCTGCAATTGTAGTCATTGAGTGATCCACTCATCCCCTGAAAAGCTAAAATCTACTTGGACCAAATCAAGACAAAGGACCTGTGAGTGAGCCTGTTGTTGCTATCTGTTTCTGTCATCAGTTTTCTGTAAGTACAGCAAAATGAGCCCTGCCAATTTGTACAAACTAATTTAGAAAAGGCCCTAAGTAATTTCTGGAGATTAATACATTATGGATGCTCCGGATAAATATGTGGGAAGGATGAGCATGTGGCTGTTGCTTGAGCTTGGGAGACTGTTAAACCAGAGAGCCACCATCAATCAACCAATCAATCACCACTGATTAATTAAAGGGAAGAAGAATGACAGCAAAGATACAGTTTTGTGAACAATAAAACTGAGCATGTGTAAGCTCCAGTCATTACTGAGCCATGGGCACTGCACTATAAGGTGTCTGGAGTGGGATCAGTGTGTGGTAGGAATAGCCAGGGGGAAAAGAAGCTGTAGCTTGGAGGAGGAAGATACAGCAGTGAGACCAGGCAACTATGTGAAGGTAACAGTAATAAAAGAGCAGGGATGATAGAAGTTAGAGGATAAAGCAAGGGAAAGGGAGTAAAGCAAGGGAGATATGCTTGGAGGGGGACCAGTCCAAGTGTGCAGAGGAAGTGTACACTTCCCACTCTCCCCCTTCAAGGACACACAGGGCTAGAGAAGCTTTTTCCTACTTCCCGGGCCTATCCCACTTGCTCCAAGGGCATAGAGTGCCCTTGCTGCTTCCAGACTGCAGTGGGGAAAAGCATGGTCCCCGTTGGGGTACAGGCTGGCTCCTACAGCTGCACAAGGGTGCAATGGGATGTAGCCTGGACAGGTGTTTGCAGCACCAGAGGGCACCAGACAGCAGGAGCAGGTGTTAACTGGGTCCTTGGGGCTACAGAGTTACAGGAGTAGGAACAGGGGGCTGAGCTGGAAAAGTAGACAGGAGGCGCCGTACATCATGAGTGTATGATGTCAGAGTGGAGATCTCAAAAAGTTTATCTACATTTTTCATTTGCTCTCTGTAATTGACTTGGAGTAAATCTCAAAATATGTGACTTCTGGGATTTCTCTCTTTGCTCTGTCAAATCAAGAAAATAAGGCTGCGGGATAAATTCAACCTACCCCCTCTACTAACTCTATTTCACTGAACTGGACATGTCCATACCATTCATACCCCAAACACAGCTTTGCAAAACACTTTAGAGAAGAGGGAACCACTAGAGGTTTTTAACTTCACAAGCGTGATGAAACTTGTGCTGTTGATCTGTATGGTCAGCACTCATTTACACCCCTAGAAGCAAGGAGACACAGGGTAAACCTTCCAGCCATTGCACCACCAATTGCAGCCCCCTCAGCCTAATGCCAAAGATACCATCTCTACTCCCCTGGCATCTGTCACTGAAATCATTGGTCTCAGTTGATTTCCTGCCCTCTGTTAACAACCCCAGTGGCAAGAAGCCCCAGAGGCACTCCCTGTGACACAAATCTCTGCACTAATATGATCATTTGAACCCTGGAAAAATCAGGCTTCCTTTTTCCCTCTGTGTCCTTGTGCTCTGAATTTAGATTTCCTCAGATGTAGGGTAATTAATATGAGTCCTCTCCTCAAAAAAAGCATATCAGGCTACACACTTTACTCTTCAGCTGCAAACTGAGAGAAGTATTACAGCCTTCCTACACAGCTGGCTCAAAACCCAGTCTCAGGGCTCTAATGGACTGTTGAAGAGAAGCAGCTGTGGCCAAAACAGACTCCCAGTCTGGGAAATACTTGAAGGAAGAGAAAATACCCTACCTGGCATGATGATTTATGGATGCTGTTCGGAGTAAGACTTTCAATTGCTCCCCAGCTACATAGATATCATCCTCTTTCAACCCTACAAATTAGATCCTCTAAATCCCCCATTTAAGTTCTTTCCCACTAAACATTTTAGTCAGGTTAAATGGGGTTTTATCCTTGGGTTTTGTCACAGTAACTGCTCAGAGCAATAGTGGCCTCCTTTGCAAAGGTCATTGCAGCTAAATTAGCTGCTTTAGGTCTGACAGCTCCTCATGTAAACTCACTTTCCTACTGCTCAGTTTAAGTTTCACAGCAAGCTGGGCCACCAAGAGTGAAAGCATGTGATCTACCAATCACACCAGAGATTAGAAACACCTCGTTCTGGGAAAAAACCTAAGAAAAATATGAGGATGTGTATGAATTTAAAAAAGTATTCAGAAAACCTTGATGTGTCATCTTAATCGTCTTCCTATTCATGAATGTACTTGAAACCTCTTACAAGGTTATGATAAGGAGTTGTTCACCAGCGTTACAAGGAGACAAAGCGTTCTGTTTTTTTCCAAGCAGCAAGTTACAACATGAAAGCGAACGTGGTGTGCAGAACACTTTTCACCTCCATGTTCCCATCCAGAACTGTATTTTCCCTTGATAAATGATGAACTACGTCCTACAGCTGTACTACATATTTCAGACTAACAAGGGCAGAAGTAAGGTCACACCAGTTCTGGAGCGCTGTCTATTGAGACAAAGGGACTTAGGCTGTGTCATGTGCTCTGTGTTTCATGCAGCATAGATTTAGACTATTTCCCGAAGCCCTTGTTTTCCTGAGGACATGGCAACAATTTATGTACACTGAAGTTAGAGACATGGCCAGCTGATGCATTTTTCCCTTCCTCTACCAAACATTATCTTGTTCCTTTAAACCCAGCTTAACCTTACTTTGCTTCCTGTTTCTTCAGGGCACATACACCAGCAAGAGAAGTGAAAGCAGCTATTTCTGTTTCTTTTGACTGCTCTGAGCAGTTCCTGAACATTTGAAAGTGAATAAGAGCCAGAGACACCTTCAAGAGGATGGGTGAATCTCTAGTTCCAGTTCAAAACTAAAGGGATCCTTGAATTAAACCTCTGGCGCAAGATTTCTTGTCCTCATCTAGTGACAGGAGTTTGATCTGCTGCCAGCAACGTATGGTCAGACTGTGCAAGAGCTGAACAGTAAACTTGGGAATCATGTCACTGATCACCTGCCATCTAAAAAACTCAGATGGTGATCTAGGCCTCCTCAGCACACAATGTAGAGGGACAGACAGAGAGTTCATCTCATCCCTTTTATACCTACTTTGGGCTGGTACAGATTGCTCCTGGAAGGCATCTCTTTGTCTCCATAGGGGGTGAAGACTGGTATGAGCTACATGCTGAGCTATCAGTCTGGGGTGAGGTGAGAGGCACTGAAATCATCTTAACCCTATGTTTATCTGTGTCTTTTGTCCATCTGGGCATTTATATGTAGGATCTCCTGATGCTGTCAATTCCAAGGCATTCAGAGGACTGATAGTGGTATCTCCAGTGATCTCATGTCTCTGTCGCTTTCTGGCTGTTTTTGTTTTCAGGAAGTTACTTCCCTTCAACCATGAACATGATTCTAGACTTGCAAAGATGATGGAGGAAAAAAAGGGGAGGTTACCTCTCCCCCACTCTTAATGGCATCTGAAAAATGTCCAAAAGCTGCTCTTAAATGAGTAGCTCTGTGAGCAATGTAACTGGTGACTCCTGATTTCCTATGTATTCTTGTTTACACTTAAATTCTCTGGCGCTTAATAATGTACAAATGCCAATTACAGCTTCTCTGGCACTTGGAGAGGTCATAATGATCCACTCCCACGTAAAGTGTCTGGTGTCAGATCTGAGTTCTGCCTGGGCCTTTCCTCCAGTGAAGGCATACACATGATATGTCTGTTCTAGAGAGACATCTATTTTCCTGACTGGAATTGAGTGTGAGTTCAAAGACCTGAGTGGAATGACAGCAAAACATAGCCAGTCTTCTAGCAAGCCTCTTGAAAACTCAAAGATAATCCATTTATACTGTAAGGAAGTAAAGTGAGAATGGAAATACTTTTCCCTCTGTACAACTTTCGATGAAAACATCTCTTCACCTCTGCCTCTTTTTCCCATCACATCACAACTCTGAAGGCACAGACCTGGCAGATGGCAAAAAAGTGTAGTTGCTTTTGTTGTTATTTAGATATAAAGCACCTTAATGTATGCTAGTAACTGCTGAGTTGGGTGGAGAAGCTTCCTGATGGAAAATTGTACCTCCCTTTGGAAAAAAAAAAAAGAAAGAAAAGAGGAGGTACTTGGAAAGATAAAGGGCAATCCAGTCCTTTGAATGCTCATATCATAAAACTGAATACGAAATAATTACCATAAATGAGGCAACTAGTTCCTACACCCTCTGCAACCTGGATGACATCCTTCTGTGTCATCAAAATAAAAGTTACTTGCAGAAAACACATCACTTACTATCTTATCTCAGTTACCCAAGCTCACACATACAAAAGAAGACCAAAGTCTTCTAAATTGGTTCTCTCTGCAAAGAAATTTAACTCTGCAAGGATTTTAAGTCTATTTCTTTCTCCAAAACTACTGGCACTAGGATAGGCCTGATTTTATCCCCAAACAGGGTGTTCCTTAGGCTCTTTGCCAATTTAATTGGCTTATTCATATCCTTCCCTTCCAGATTACCTCAGGGTGATTTACATGTTGGAGGCCTATAAACACTGATGAATCAGTACATGAAAACCAAAAACATTGTTCAGTGTCTGACAGGGTCCTGACTGGTTTTTGCCCCCAAATTAATTGTTCTCACTGGAACAACCTAATATGTCATCAACCTCTGACATCATTCTAATGCTATACAGAAAAAAGAGTAGCTAAAATACAATGGCACTACTGTAATTTGTTTTTTACGAGTGTTTCCAGGTACTCTGTAGGAGCAAGCAACAGGTGAAGTTTTCAAATGGGAAGATACAGATGTTCCCAGTCAGGCTTCTTCAGTTGACTGGCCATTTTGAAGACTGTCTCCTTCTGATTTTCCATCAATAAATCACTGTGACTGAGCTCTAAAGAAATGCAAATACAAAGACAATTTAATTTCCTCTCTCTGAGAAACATGACTTTCGTTGTAGCCATTCAACACCTACACTAATATGGTTTTCTTTAGAAAGAGCTGGTGGACTTCCAGTGAATTCAAAACAATTTCCTTCACATGTTAAACCTGAACTACTCTAGGAGTAGGAAAATCTCTAGGAAACATTTTGCAGGCCAATAAAGGACAACTTTACCTCCACCAAATACAAAAATAAGCAAAGATTTGTATTCATGAATAAAGACAGAACTGAAAGAGGTTAATTTTGCCTTTTTGTCGATTAAAGTCTTAGACTTACATGTATCTCCTTTTTGTGACATGAACACTTTCATAGAATCATAGAATGGTTTGGGTTGGAAGTCACCTTAAAGATCATCTAGTTCCAACTCCATCAGACCTCACCCAATCTGGCCTTAATAAAATGATTTTGATAAAATGCACTAGAAAGCTTTACAGAACATACTTCTCTACAACTTTGGTAACAATTTAATATATTTTGCCTCAGTATTCTCACAAAAAGCAGTCACTTCATTCCACTTAATTCCCCACAATAGGGAATTACTATACCCCATATTCAAACACATTACATTTCCTCCTTACATGTCCCTGCAGTGCCTTTCCTAAGCAAGCTCCTTGCTTCTAGATCAGAGATATTACTGGCTATACAGCCACTCATGGAAACACAGCACCCTTCCAACAAGTTCCTATTTTGCTTTCCAAAAAATCTCCATGCTTAACACCAATCTCCCTAAGATCATCAACCAGCACTTTTTAATCCATTTCACAGTAAGATTTCCATAATGTCTTTAAAAGCCACAGCTTGCTTCATAAGGCAGTCCTCACCATTATGGTACTTGTTTTTACAAGGACTTTTGCATTATCAGCTGCTAATAAATTCAGTACTCTTAATAACAGAGTCCATACACTTAAATACCTGCTGGAGGATGAACACTTCTCTACCATTACAGCTGAAATATTTCAAAGTCCAGCACTTCTAAACAGTGCAAATGCCTTAAAACTAGTTTCTCTGTTTGCACTGGCAGTTGTGGTTACAGGTGTCATGCACTTATTAGCTCTGCTTAGATATTAAAACTTGCACACAAATTCACTCCTATTTGCATTCACTGACTGTGTTTATCTACAAAAAATCTGCAATACATTTGTCATGCCCACATTGACTCTATACATGTTCATACAGAAGTTTCAAACAACATCACAGAATTATTACAGTCCATATATGTAAATGCAAGTGAGCCACTGCATGAAGTTTTTAATATATAATAGAGGAAAGCAAATGTGTAATGAAATGGTGGGAAGAATGAGGGGTAAACTCCCTAGAATTAAAGCATATATATACATAATTTTTATAAACAGCTGGAATGTTTCATTCCTACTGAGTACATTAAAAACACAAACCAGTAAATATAATTCAGATCTCACAAGAAGTCCATTTCAGGACTTGATCATTTAGAGTAATAGAGAAGTATTGCCTAACCGAGGGAAATAAACAGAGCCCACACTCTAGACTCACTGCAGGAAAGTGGAGACCTGGCAGCTCTTTGAATTCCTCCTCTTTGATCCACAATGAAAAAGGATAATAAGGGTGTGCGTACTCGCCCTTGTCTAGTTTTCACTTTCTTGAAGAAAAGGAGCTATGCTGATTCAGGGCTCTAGCTGCGGCTCAGGAGAATTTTTGTCCTTATACTCCCCACACATTAAAACTACTTTTTAAAAGTTCTCAAGATTTTCTATCCCTTTCCTTAATTCAATCAATTCTAGTAACAGACACTTCTTTGTTGCTTGTCACCAAAGTATTTTAAGCTCTTTGAATCCTGTCTCATTTTAGGCTTGTTTCTAAAGGAGTCAGATCTGGCTTTCAGCTCTTTGTTTTTCTTTCAAAACCTTATTGAACGAGTTGTGCTCCTCTGTGTTCACTTCAAGGATACCACATTTTCTTTTGTCATGATAACTCTCACACTGAAATGCCTCAAACAATCAAATGCAAAAATAAAACTATCTTTTCCATTTATTATTTTTAATAGCATCCCTACGGCTGTGAGTTTCAGATAACCACTCAAAAGGACATGCTGAGGGTCACAATGCAGAAAATGGGGCTAAACCATTGCAAATTGTAGCTCAGGAAAGAAAAGCAGTGCATTTTTTTTCAGGAATGGTCAAGTTTATGACTCTCTATTTACACATTATGTTGCAATAGGGATTGACAGCTGCAGTAGGTCTGGCTTGCTCATCCACAGTGGGCTCCCTGTCCTATAACATTAAATGTAAGCATGTGTTTTGTGACCATGGGTATTGTAGAGAAAACCTGCTCCTGCTTCCATCCAAGCCAACAGGAAAATAAAACAGACTAGGAGTCAGAGCTTTCCTTTCTTTACTTTTATTTAAATGTCAGTGTCTTATGTGGTTGTTTATTAAATAATAATAATACAATAATGCCCAGAGGCTCCAATTAAGACTGGGAAGTCGCTGCAGTGGGACTGTGCAAAGGCGGAGGAAGGGACGGCGGGCTGGGAACTGGCCGGCTCCCCGGCGGCGGGAGCAGGGGCTGGGAGCCGGGGCTGGGAGCAGGGGCTGGGAGCCGGGGCTGGGAGCAGGGGCTGGGAGCCGGGGCTGGGAGCCGGGGCTGGGAGCCGGGGCTGGGAGCCGGGGCTGGGAGCCGGGGCTGGGAGCCGGCTGCTCTCGGCAGGCGGGAAGGGGCTGCTCCCAGCGCTCCCCGCCACCGGCAGCACCGCAGCCTTTCGTGTGCGTGGGAGTTTGATGCTGCTTTGGTTTTGGGGTTTTATTCGTTTGGGGTTTTTTTTTAATGTCAATACGCAGAGCAACCAGGAAGACATACAAAGGGGTTTTCTTCAAAGTAGCTGAGGGAAGAAGAAGAGTGTATGTAGCTGTATATGCTAATTCTTATTAATTAAAACCAGAGTGCTGTGCTGGAGCTGTGCACAGGCTTTATTAGCTAATATTAAAACAAAGAGTTGATCGCCTTCCACAGAAATTTCGCCTTGGCAAAGCTCTGTTTGCTGCAGTGGGACTGCTCCTTGCTTCACACCAGTGTGAGCACAGGATCAGGCCAGGAGCTCTCAGGAAGGAATGAAAAGCCGATAACAAAACAGAAGGACAAACAGGAGGCACCCGGGGAGGACAATCCTAAGGAGTGGGATAAGAACAAGCATGTTGCTCTTGGCAGAAAGCAACTGCCAAAAATTAGTTGTGTAGTTAGTCTCTTGCTCAGTTCTTTTTGTTTCGTTATGAAACAGGATTTGTTTCTATTACAGAGGAACCAGATATATTTCAGGAGAAGAATCTGAGCTGGCTAGGTGTTGTGGCAAAAGTACATTTTATGGGGAGATTTGAATTAAGGCAGTGTGGATTTGGTTAACAAGATGGGTGAAGTTGTTCCAGGCTTTAAAAAAGAAGGGCAGCATGAGTGAAAGTCCTCTGAGGAAAGCCGGAGGAGGGAATGAAGAAGGGAAGGAAGTTATTAGAGGAAAGCTGGACTGGACCAGAATGTGTGGGATTGACACAAACCCCAAATTAATGCATCAGCAGAAGAATGCCAGGCCCCAAAGGTGAGGCCTGAAACCAAAGGGATGAATAACTCAAGAATGTCCAATAAGGGCTGCAAAGGTGAGGAGATGCTCCTGGTTAGCAAGGAAAAAGGGTGAGGAGGGCAGTGAAAACTTTGTGTCCTGAAACAGTGAACAGAGAGACCCTGAACTGTGGGTGCAAAGGAGAAACTAAAGATTCCCTGGGAGAAAGTTCTAGAAAGCTTGTAATTTCTGAGCATCTTCAGGCTAGAGGTGACCTGAGTCTGGGGAAGAATTTTGGAAACAAGGTCTGAGGTGGGGAAACAGGTCATTGGAAATACTTCACAGAAGAACAACCACGACCTAAAACTAACTTTTATATGAGAGGGAAAAAGGAGCAGATCAGCTTGAAGGATGACAGAACTAGCAGCGGTGGTGGAGAAAGGACAAGGAGTGGGTTTGCCAGCAGAAAATGAGTGCTGTCTTTTGTTTTATGAATAGAAAAGGTATGCTAAATGAGAAGTATGGTGCAGGATTGGCAGAGGGGAACAGAGGCGTGATCGATCAGCAGGGGAGAAATAGGTTAAGCCATAGTTGTGTATAGGTGGTAGAGTATACATACATAGCACCTTGCTTGGGACAGCAAGGAGCATCCTGGAGGTCAGCTGCAGCAGGAAGGAAGAAGTTTTTGAGAATAAAACTTAACCAGGTACTATCTGAAAATAAGACAGGCAAGATAGTGACAGAGGAGTTGAACACTTAGTAAACAATCTGGAAAAATAGGAGTTTCAACTCAAGTCGCTTCAATGAGTTCTTCATTGTTCTATGCAGAAAATTGTGCTTAATAAAACCAAAATTTCCAGCTGGCTTCCAAGCAAAATTTCTAAAGAGGCAACAGGGAAATGTACCTGCCCATTTCTTACATGTTGCGAGTGAACAGAATGAACAGTGTCTCAAATCTCCTAGTTCTGAGGAAATCAATAGGAGATAGTTAATAGATAGCTTAGTTGTCACTCTGTCCTATGCTGGCTTGTTCACTAACATATAGGCACAGACAAAAAACTGACCTTTACCATATCTCAGCCTGATACAGCTGTGTAAGCTCACAGAGGATCCAGGCTCCAGTCCACTGAAAAAGTGGAGAGATGTTCACAGCTCAGCGTATTTGACTTCAGTGGCTCTTAATTTACATGTTCAGTATTACTCACAGTATTACTGGCCTGTAATTTTTGTTCACCATTCCAGCTCTATATATTTTTGTTGACTCAATTCTACTCTCCAATTAATATGCAATACCATGCTGCTCCTTTATCCTTACAATCAATTATGCATAGTTATTTTACAAAGATGTAAGAGAACATTTTGGAAAAAAAAATCTTTTCATAAGAAGTACAGTTTTCCTTTCTGCTAAAGCACTATACCAGTTTTCTTTAAGATCAATAGCAGAGTTTAACATGGTGCAGTGTTTGTCCAAAATCCAGGCAGGGAAAATTATATGTGAAGTTTAAAAATGTGAATTCTTAACAATAGTTAAAGAGAAGAAGAAAATTGATAGGCACAATGTAAAGCATTTGTGTATAAAAATGTTTGACATTGGGGAGTAAGTGTATTCAGGACACGGTGATGTAAGGCAATCTTTCTTCACGTTGCAGTAGCATTTCCAGTACCTTATGACACTGCCCTCCTTATATATCATGATTTTTTTTGGCAATCCTACACAAGGTTGTGACTAACAATAGATAGAAAAGAGTACTGATCCATGCTTTGCTAGTTGATGCTTTCCTGAAATCATTGAGGTATTTGCAGTAGTCAGAGCTGCAAAATTTTACTCAGTACTTCCTAATTATTCTATATCCAGGTCTTTTAGCACAACTCATGCATATACACCAGTGACTTCAGTAATTTTCTTTTTATAGCTTCAATAGATTATTCTTAATATAGGTGAACTGACTCAAATGGGTTATTCCTGCTTCACATCCTTTCAAGTTGTCATATTTTAACTCCAGCCAGCAACTAAGCACCACACAGCCACTCCTCTGGTGGGATGGGGAAGAGAATTGAAAAGGTAAAAGTGATAAAACTCATATGACTTTTCTGAGATAAAGACACTTTATTAGGGAGAGCAAAAGCTGCACATGCAAGCAATGCAAAGCAAGGGAGTCATTCACTGCTTTCCGTGGGCAGGCGGATGTTCAGATATACCCAGGAAAGCAAGGCCCCATCACACCCAACGGTGACTTGGGAAGGCAAACAGCACCACTATGAATTCCCACCCCCCCACTTCTTCCCCAGCTTTATATGCTGAGCATGGTGCCATGTGATGTGGAATGCCCCTTTCACCAGCTGGAGTCAGCTGTCCTGGCTGTGTCCTCTCCCCATTCGCTAAGCATCCCCAGCCTCCTCATTGGTGGGATAAGAAGCAGAAAAGACCTTGATGCTATGCAAGCATTGCCCAGCAAAAATGAAAATATCCCTGTACTATCAACACTATTTTGGTCACAGATCCGAAACCTATCCCACATCAGCTACTGAAAAGAAAATCAACTTCATCCCAGCCAAAAACAGCACACCTGTAAAATGTTTAATTCCACTTTGACTTCGTTGTTGTCATTTTTTATTACAAAACTTCCTGGGTTATTCTTAAGAGTCTCATGTCACTGAAAACATCAATACCATAGAATCCGTTTTTGTAAAAATACTAAGCCCTACCTAAAGACCATCTAACCCACAACTAAAGACTGGGGTTTATTTTCATCCATACTGGTGCTACTGAAAGAGTGTTCTGGAAACTCATTCCTCTGGCACTTATAAATCTTCCTCTTATTTCCAGTTTGGGTGAGGTAACTGACAGTTCCTGTATCAACATAGTCTTCATCACTAAAATAGATCTCCTGAGCTTATTTTTTCTTGTGCTTTTAGGGGAAAAATCATAGAATTCAACAATAGTAGGGGTAATAACATTTTTTAAATAACAACGCTTTAATTTCCTGAGGCTAATTTTTGCATTTTATATTATTCTAATCGGCTCAGTTAACTTTTCCTATGCAGATTCTGGTTTTAATTAATCTTTTCCGAATATGTGGAAGTATTTACAGTATTTTAGAGGAAATAGGTGCTTTGAATGTCTTTTATATTGGGAAATATACTTCTGTTGGCAATACCTTAGTATAGTAGCTCAGGCCTAAGAAAAAGATTTGTCCTATTGGAAGTCAGTGCGTATTACAGGTTCAGTTTATAATTTGTGGTGAAGTTTATCAGCATAAGTCAGCATCTAAAGAAGCAGAGCTGACCTTCACCGACCTCTGCCTACTCCTGTTCCCGTGTATCCTTTCCCTTTGGCCAGCACTGTCTACATTGCTATATAGCAAAGCAGGCTGAGGAATTTATTCCAGCTTTTTTTCAGATGTTTTTTCCACCTTAAAATTACGATATGAACCTCCATTTTTTTTCAACTTAACTAATCCATTCTCACATGGCACCATACAAACACTTCACTGCCATCATGGGAGATAACCACCACTGCATTTAGTCTACAAAATCTGCAACCCCAACATGTGCCAAATACATAAGTAAGAAACCTGTGGTACCCATGTCCAAATGCAAGTGGCATGACACCACTTAAAGTGAATTTTGTTCACTTGTGGTGAAATGAACAAGCCCTAGAAACTGTTCAGCTAATCTGTGGTCCCGGAGTGGCAAGCACGACTGGTTAATGAGAAATGAGGTGAAGTGAGAAGAATATGGTTAGATGGTGTAGGAGAAAAGACAGGGCCTGTGATGTGGGTCCTGCATCAAATGAATAGGATATCTCAAGAAAAAGGAAGAGGAAGCAAAGTCAAGATGGTATATAAAGAGAATGAGAGGAAGACACCAAAAAAAAAATAAAAAAAATCAAAAAAAATCAAACCACCAAAAACCAACCAAACAAAAAAAAAAAACCCCACCAATGGAGAAATGGAGCAATGGCAGAAGAAAGAGGAAGAAAAGAGAATGCACAAAGCCTAATATCTGGCCGACTGTGGTATTTCCATCACCATCCCAAAACAATACACTGAAAGGGTTACTTTCCCACCTCAGTCAGGGCTGTACAGAGGTCAAAAAATTGTCCCGAGTCAGGACTTGCCTTTTTAACAGGTGTCATGCTTGAAGTACATATTCAATAAAATCTAGCATAACTCCAGTTATGAATCAGCTCTCCCACTCCCAGTATTAATAAAATTTGCGGGTACTATTTATTTTAAAAAGATGCTTATAATATATAATTTTAAAGGCACCCCATGTAGCACATAATGGGGTACTGCAAATTGGTTATATAATAAGTAAGTAGAAGAAAGAACAATATAGACAGTGGTTTACAGCCTTGACCCTATGGTGTTTCCTGCCACAATGAAAGTAAAAACACATGTTCCCTGACAACCATCAAGCACTTTGTCACTGCTGTTGGACATTTCACTGCCTTAGGGCTTGTCTGCATGCAAAGCTATGTTGGTTTGTCTGCGTCTAATTTTCTGCAAAGGGCTGTGTGAATTCTTATTTTGACCTAAATCAGACTTGCTTCAGTTTAGTTCAACAAATTAAAGGTCAGATAAAAGCCAAATAACTCTGTTGATTAGGACAATCACTGTTCTAATCAATTGCTTACAATTATAGCGCTGCCTGTGCTGGCAAAAGCTGACTTTCTAGTAGCTTATCTTGATGAAGTTTCACCTCATTCCTCAGACTGTCTTAATTGACTTAAATTGTGCCTGAATAGTCCTTAGGATCTAGTGTCACATGGTTAATGTCACCAAATTTTTGCTTCTGCTGCTGAATGCAGAACACGTATCTAATAATTCCAGCGGGGAAGTACTGATTACTCTGAAACTTATCTTTTTTTTTTTCCACAACCGCACCCAAACACAGGCACTTCTCAGCATACAAATGATGGCAGAAGCAGGGCACAGAGCACTCCAAACTAAACAGGTACATCATACACACTCTGAGAGACACTTGGGGTTCCCTTAATTCAAAGCCTGCAAGAGCAATTTTGCCTTAGCCTTGCTGGGTTAAGTGCTTGGTAAGAATATTTAACACCGGTGCCCAAACACAGGGAGAGCTATATGCTTAGGGAAATGTAATGGAAATGAGGAATTAAATGAATGGAAAACCAGCCAGCATTATTCCAAAGAAGAGTGTCCACAGAAGTAGTTATACCAGTACACTAATAGTAGGACAATTGTAACACTGTAATAACATCAGTACATTTCCTGAATCTTGCTGCAGAGAAGCAGAACTTGTCTTAGTTTTAGAAAGGTTTGTCAGCATCCTTATTTCCAAGGAAACACCCCAAGTACTTCCTCTTCAGAGGAACAGCTCACAGCAGAGGATTCATTTTGCAACTTTCCAGCATTAATTTTAGGCCAAGGCAACTCAGGCAAGCATTCACCTAATTGCTCCAACATTGTCACAAGCTATCTGTCTCAGCAAACAAATCATTTGTTAGAAGGAGGGCTCTGATATGTCACCTCACCACCTGAAACCTCAGCTACCCCAAGAGGAGCACAACCACAGTGCCAGCACAATCAGACTGGTGTTTAGACTGACTGGGTGCCGCTATGGCTTAATTAACAATATATGCCACACACCAAACATGTACAGCAAATCCTTCTTCCAAAGGATGGTAAGGTTTGTGGGGTCTTTTTAATGCCATTAGAGAAAGCCTAGCTTACACTTCAGGACACAATCAAAAAACACCAAAGTGTTGAAATTTTATGGCAGCATATTCATAATTTTGTCTTTCAAAGACAACATGTCTTTGTGTTTATGGTTGAATTAACAATATTAGACACAGAAAACCTAAAAGTTACATGTATTTTGGTGGTTATCAACCCATGTTAGCTTTCCCACTGTAGTGACCTGTAACACAGTTCGTTTCATTCAGGAAGCTGCACAGGAAAGAGCTGCGCTCTTCCCAGCAGCAGCTTTAGAGTTCTTTGAACCTCTTCCCTCACCACCCTCCTTAAGCAAGAAAGTGCTTTATGCAACTGCAAGGAAACCATTCAGTTACGCCGTGACACAGATCCCGACATCGTGAGGCCCTTCCATGCGTGTCCTTAGCTGTCACCTCGGACTCCCGCACGCTCCCTGCCCTGCCCTCACCACAGAGGCCACTAAACGCACTTTGCCCCCGATTTCACAGGCAGACAAGCGCCACGCGGACATACATCCGCCGCCTAGCCCGCTCGACACCTGTGCTAACAGGAGGCAGGACAAGACCACCATCCCTTTTGTGTCCCCGTGTCCCAGGGGGACCTGCGGACCCTTCCCCAGGGTCCCCCCGGCGTCCCCTATCCACACCCGAGCCCGCACCCTCCCAGGGGGGATTTAAACCAGAACCCGGAAGCCTACCCTGCCGGCGCAGTGCACGCCGGGAGCTGTAGTCCCAGCTTCCCAGTGGCCATCCTGCCTTTGAGTGGCGTGGGCCAGGGCGGGGAAACCACGAGTCCCGTGAGCCTCTGCGGCAGGGGGGGCTGGCGTTTGAACCGGCGGCGTTGTTGTTGACGCCATATTGCTGGTGCGGGGGTTACGGCCGGGAGCGCCATCGCCGCCGCCATCGCCGCCGCCCGGGCCCTGCCATCGCCATCGCCCCGCATCGGCCGCCCCGCACCGCGCACCTGGGACCGGCACTGTTCCTCTCGGCACTGCTCGTGTCCTGCTACCGGCCACGGGCGGAATTTGTCCCGGCCGGGCAGGGCGGAGCGGGCGAGGAGAGCGGAGATCCAGCCGGACTGAACAGGGGCTGCTGCTGCCGCTGCCGGGGCCGCTCCCTAGAGAGAGGCCGGCGGGGAGGCGGCGGAGGCGGCCCTGACGCAGCCGCCCCCTCCTTTCCCTTCCCTCCCCCCCAGCCCACTCCAGACAGCGGGGAAGACGCCTCTGGGCAGGGCCGGCTGCTGCTGTCTCCACCGCTGCCCCTCGCTCTGAGCCCCCTTAGTCGCTCCGCGCCATGGCTTGCGGCGCCACTTTGAAAAGGACTCTGGATTTCGACCCGCTGCTGAGCCCGGCGTCCCCGAAGCGAAGGCGATGTGCGCCATTGTCAGCTCCGGCCTCAGCCGCCTCCTCCTCCTTCGCCGCCGCTGCCTCCTCCCCGCAGAAATACCTGCGCATGGAGCCCTCGCCCNCGGGTGCTTGGATGTGGCAAGGCGAGCTGCAGGGGCGAGTCGAGGTGCGGAAACTCTGGGGGGGCAGGGGACGGGGGTGTGAACATGCGGGGCTGGGGTCGTGAGTCGGCGGGGCCCCAATCGATCCTTTCCTCGCAGCCATTATCAGTGGGTCGAGGCGGCGGCACCTCCTCCCGTTGCTCAGACATCGGGGGAGGGCGAGGGGGGCAGGGCGGGGAGGCCGGCCTGTCATCCATCACCCGCAAAACGCCGGTGGGAAAAGGCAAAAGCGAATAAAACAAAGGGGTAATCCCACTTCCCAGCCCCTTAATACGGGCTATCGTCCCGGATAGCCCATTCTGTGATATCCTTAAAAGTTCCGTAGGAAAACCGAGCGTTAAAAGCGGTTGTGTGGAAGGGTGAGAGTTGCCTTTAGGGCAGATAAAATGGAATCGGGCGGTCTCCTGCTCTCGTCTGGGAGACGCGGGGCAAGAACGAAACCCTTTTACATTCTTAAGGTGTGAGAAATATCAACCGGCTGCCCTCAAAGCTCGAGGTCTGCTTGTGGAATGGTTGTCAATTAAAAATAAACCGAGTTCTTTTTAGCAGCGGGTAGGGAGAGAAGAAAGGAATGAATCTTGGTTGGGCACGAAGGATTGACTGGCCCGTGCCATGCTTAGTCCAGTGGGCAGCTTCCAGCAGCGCACTCAGGGACGGTGCAGCTCGCGGCCATGAGCGGCTGTAGCGCCGAGGTATGGATGTGCCCGTGTCCTTTGTGTGCAGGAAAAAAAAAAAAAGCCCTCTGCAGTTGTTGCAGCAGAATTCCTTCCGCTGTTGTGTTTGGTACTCCCTTTTATAACACAAGTTGGCTCCAGGTTACCAAGCACTAAGTTCGAACGTTCAAATTGCTATCTACACGTAAGGACAGTGCCTTGTTTCAATATTCTTAGTTTGGAAAACGGTACCGTACAATACATTTTTTTGAGGTTTTAATCAACTAATAAAAAATTGCTAAGGAGGAAGCATAGAGCGCATACAGAGTAAAACTTGGCATCAGTGCCGTGATATTTTTTTGAACCTCTAGGAAAGGATCTTGAATGAGTCAGCGGTCTGGGATGAGAGTTGTGATGGATGGCACTCCCTGGTACAGTGAGGCATTGCATGTACCTTGANGGCGTCCCCTTCCAGCCATTTTCTGCCGGGCTGTGCGGCTGGCAGCGGTCGGGGCGATCCCTGCTCGGCTTGGCACCGAGAGACACAATAGAAATGGCCGTTTGCAGCAGGAGAGGAGGGGGAGGAGGAGGAGGGANGGTGAGAGTTGCCTTTAGGGCAGATAAAATGGAATCGGGCGGTCTCCTGCTCTCGTCTGGGAGACGCGGGGCAAGAACGAAACCCTTTTACATTCTTAAGGTGTGAGAAATATCAACCGGCTGCCCTCAAAGCTCGAGGTCTGCTTGTGGAATGGTTGTCAATTAAAAATAAACCGAGTTCTTTTTAGCAGCGGGTAGGGAGAGAAGAAAGGAATGAATCTTGGTTGGGCACGAAGGATTGACTGGCCCGTGCCATGCTTAGTCCAGTGGGCAGCTTCCAGCAGCGCACTCAGGGACGGTGCAGCTCGCGGCCATGAGCGGCTGTAGCGCCGAGGTATGGATGTGCCCGTGTCCTTTGTGTGCAGGAAAAAAAAAAAAAGCCCTCTGCAGTTGTTGCAGCAGAATTCCTTCCGCTGTTGTGTTTGGTACTCCCTTTTATAACACAAGTTGGCTCCAGGTTACCAAGCACTAAGTTCGAATGTTCAAATTGCTATCTACACGTAAGGACAGTGCCTTGTTTCAATATTCTTAGTTTGGAAAACGGTACCGTACAATACATTTTTTTGAGGTTTTAATCAACTAATAAAAAATTGCTAAGGAGGAAGCATAGAGCGCATACAGAGTAAAACTTGGCATCAGTGCCGTGATATTTTTTTGAACCTCTAGGAAAGGATCTTGAATGAGTCAGCGGTCTGGGATGAGAGTTGTGATGGATGGCACTCCCTGGTACAGTGAGGCATTGCATGTACTTTGAAATAGATACTTAAAATCAGACCTAATTTGATTATTTTAGAGGATAAGTGTTGCTTCTTTGCAGTGATTTATTTTGGTTTCTTTGGGGTTTGGAGAGCTTAGGTTATGAATATTTAATATAAATATTGTCTGGCCAGTTAATATGTATTGCTGAAAGGCCGATCAATAAAATTTTCAGAAGGGACAACCTACAGCAGTATTTGAGGTAATACCTAAGCTTCTACCCTAACCATCTGAAGGGCTTAAAAACTGAAATGTTACTGAAATTGAGCAAATACAGGCCTCTTTATCTCCTGAGAAAATCAGAGATGCAGGTGGTAATCCATGTGAAAAGGTGATTTGTGTACAGACAAGGATGTGTTTTATGTATTAAAAATGTGTTTATTATAATGAAGAGTAAAGGCCAGTAAATCAAAATGTCTCGTACAGTACTAGAATACTCCTGAGCAAAACTTGAAGCATTTATTAGTTGTGCACGTTTACATGGGTTTTGCTTAATGCTCCCTCTGTGGTTTCCGTTACAGGAAAAAAAAAAGTCTTTATACCGTGCTGGTATAAATGTATCTGTTAATCAGCTTGCTTAGCTTTAAATTTCAGTTGAATTTGGCGGTATTACCACATTTTGTATATTTCATTTCGACCCTCACTGAGCAAAATATAGCTCATAATTTTAAAGGGGACTATTGGAAGATTGTGTGTGATTCATCTAATTTTGTAAATGTACCTGTGAACTAATAGTTTGCATTTTTCCTGGTAGTCACTTGGAAGAATCAGATGGTTTATTCTAGATCTCTGACTTCGCTTGCGGCCTAGTGTGCTGCAGAAATATAAACTGCTTTCCATTGACTCTAAAATGAATTCACATGACCATTTCTGATGCAGATCTCTGCATTAGGGTCAGATAAATCTTGCTGTATGTGTGAAAAGAATTCCAGTCCGGTTTAAAAAGTGTTACCAAGTCACCATTTTGTGTTAGTTTTTGTGTTGGGAAATTTATTAACAATAGTCAGAATTCGGTTGACTTGACTTGGGCTTTTCTCAGCCTGTTACTGTAATCCTTAGATTTCCAGCACTTAAAAAGCGTTTGTCTGAATTTTATGTAATGAAAATTAACGTTCATATGAAATCAGAGCTTTGGATATAAAGGACCTGATGCTTGAACGTTTTTCTTCTATCTGATATTCTGACCCTGGTAGTGTTTAACTTCACACAGTGGAGACCATATCAGCACCAGGGCTTCTTACCACATCGTTCCTCATTTCAAAAATGAGTTGTCTGGAAGCAGAATGTTACAGATTGACTGAGGGATGTGTGGAGAACTGAGAATACAGTGTGGTAATCAGATGAGAAAACAGCTGTCTGTATAGAGTGGTCATAGACGAATGATGTCTGTTTCAGAGGGGGTAGGCTTATTCAAGATGAAATTTATCTCTCACAAGAGTGTTTTAATATTTTGTGGTTATTTGAACAGCTGTTAGGTCACTTCCAGTTTCTCGGTGAATTTGGCAGCCAAACTGTAATTGTGGCTTTACAGTCTGTACTTTCCGTGGAATTGTGCTTAGTGGCTTGAGCATACTGATGCGTATGTTTGCTAATTTTTGAATAGCATTATTTGCATGTAGAATGATGTTTTTAAAACTGTGTTCACTGTAAGCAGTGCAGAACATACCTGCCTGGGATAAAACTGGTTTAATTTTGAAAGAGTGGCTCCTCTTAAATATTTTTCTACTGCTTGAATACTGCAGATGGATTTTAGTGGCATGTAAGTTCTAGCTGTAAATGAGACTGTTCTGTGTAACCAGAATTACTGCACCTGGGTCTGGATGCTGCCTGTATGTTACACATACGCTTGTTGAGTTTCCTCTGAAGTCCAGAGGATGCTTTTCTGTTTCAAAGCTGTTAAATGAATTCTGGGGTGAAAAGAGAAAACATTGGCAGTATTATTTCTCTGTTCTCTGCTGGATGTTTTGGAACCATTGTTTGCAGTTTTACCCAGATGACAGATTGTTTGGGAGTGGGGAGAAAAAAGAAAAAAACTACAGTTAGATTTTTTAAATTCAGAGGCAGGTTAGTTGTTAAAAGCCTGCATGTCTGGACATTTCTGAGATTGAAGCTACAGTGGGAAATACAGTTGAAAGAATTTGGGGGGACAGAAGGGAGAAATAATGTTGGTCTTAGGGATTTAAATCTCCTAATTCCTAGTACATAGAAACACTGAAGATGGACTGAGATCACAAGTTTTTTTTCCCACACTTCGTCCAAAACCAGAGGTTAACTTGAAAGACCTCTGTGCAGTCGAAAAGATGAAATAATGTCCGCCGACTTTAGCACATGCAGTTTTTCCTCCATCTGAAACATGAATCTGCCTCAACACTTCCCCAGCAACTAACTTATGTTGCAAACTGAGAACCAGAGTGGGTGGAGCTGTTGAGAACAGGCCTCTCATGAGGGATTCTTTACAAACAGAAGGTAGATAAATTTGCCTTTAGTATGTCCTTTTTCTTTCACAGAATACTCTGGAAAAAGATTGATGTAATTGACACAGTTTTTCAAAGTTAATGCTAGAAAATGTCTTTGACCTTTTTGAATAGGAAGAACTGTTAGTCTTCCCTGTGGGCTCTCCTCCTATGGCCTTTGAGTTGCCCCCTTGAGCAAACTGAACTACTTCTATCTGAAACTTGGTAAAGCAGTGGCCAGGCATAGGTTTGGCTTTTTAAATTTACAGATCCAGTGGGTTTGGAATGTGCCATATTAGTAGTGCTGCATCTCTTTCTGCTCAATTTCTGTTTTGTTAACTTATCCACATGTGTATTTATGGCTAAATTATCTCCGTGAGATGCCAAGTTTCTCATTGTGCTCCAGTATTGCAGAAATCATTAGGATTTTAAAAACCAAAACATTCCCACCCCTTAAAAAAAGTCATGTAGTGGCTGCATCTGAACTTCATAATTTATATGAAAAATTTCTGTATAGATGCCTGTGGTGACTATAAATGTTAAATACCCTTGGCTGTAGATGTCATAAAATGTTGAAGCCTTTTTTTTTGTTTCAGTGGCAAATCTGATAAATGCAATGTGACAATTTTTTATGTGAAAGGAAAGATCTGATTGCTGTGTCTAATACATTTGCATTGCTTGATTTATTTTTCATTCTTCAATCCCTTGATCAGGAGGACTGGGGCTTCCTGAAATAACACATTTGCAGAATGAGCTAATGCATATGTGAACATGCAGCTTGTGGGAGAGCCGTAACTTTGTCAGTCTGAAACTTGGAGTAGCTACATCTCCTGAGGTGGCCTGCTCTGTGGCAAGCTGCATCTCTCCATTCTGTAGCTATAGCCAGTGGCTGGGAAGTGTCAGCATGTACCTGTTAGCAGTATTTTCTCTCTGGCTTAAAACATGCTCCTCTGAGGGGGAGCGTGGTTTCCAAAAGTATACATTCTGTTACTAACCTCTTAACATGCTTAATTGAGAATAAGTGGAGTGGTTGACATCTGATACCAAAGCAAGAGAGTAAGAGGAGTATATGGGTTGTTTTAGTTTCTGTCTCTGCCAGGGTTCCCCGGTTAAATAGAAAAAAACCCTGAGGAATACCTTTACCCATTGCTCTGCTGCAGTGTTGCCTTTAGGGGAAACTGGCATATGAAAGTTAACATTGTATGTCAGTAGTCTGGTGGGGAGACCAAAAGTAGGAATGTGGTAACATCAGCTAGGTGTTGACGGCCTAATGGAAATGGTATGTGTTAATTTGAATTAGGACAGTGGAGCAGTTTCGCTTTAACAGAAGCTGAAATCCCTGAAGGTGGATGTCATTGACATCAGGATAGCATTTGATTGATTACTTTGAAGAAATCTCAGACATGGTTCAAGTTTGAATGCATACATTGAATGGTGACATTGCCAACTGAAACCTGAGCTAAAAGTTCCATTTCAGGCCTGGAAGACTCCTACTCTGATTTCAGCACATCGAGTCACCTTCCTGTGTGTTTTGCTGAATTTTCCTTTAGCTACATGAGAGAAGTCAGGAACTGTGACGAGAGATTGATAGTTATTAAAAATCAAGCCCAAAGAATAAAGTCCTTCAGGTGAAACAGTCAGTACCTTGATAGTTGATAAGCAGTTATTAAAATGGAGAAAATAATTGTTTGCCTTTTTTTTTAAATTGAACTGCTGTTTCCTTTGTACATGATTTCAAGGTGATTACAGGTCAGGGTGAAGTAATTAGATGGCAGAATTTTGAAAAATATTAACTTCTTATCATGAATTAAAGTAGGAAGACTACATCACTCCTTGGAAAGGAATATTTGGTTTTGTAATCATTAGTGTGACAATCATATTTCAGATGTCAAATTTGAGGTCTAATTTACCCTGTTCATATTTCATCCTCTCTTCATTCAGAAATCTTAGCTCTCCAAATAGCATCTCAAGTTCTGAATCTTAGTGCAGAATTTAAAGAACCTATGTCTTCAACTTTATGCTCTCAGTACACAGCTCTGGATAAAAAAAAAAGAGTATCTATGCATTTCATTATATTCCAGTACATTTGATTGAATCCCTGATGCTTTTGGTGGTTATGGTGAGACGACAGCAGTTTTCAATTGTTGTCTGTGATCTTAGCCTTGAACCTGAAGGAGAAAGGGGGACATAAATCATGTTACTATGTGACTGGTAGAGATTCATAGTCATGTTGAATTTGAAATGCTATTTATGAAGCACTAATTCATTTTGGTGTATTAGCAGTGTGGCTTTTTCTTGTCGGTACATCAGATTTGGCAAGTCTGATTTTCACTTTCTGCACCTCTGCCTGGTGTTTCCTGTTAAATAGCTCTGCGCCTTCAGAGGCATCTCTAACCAGTAAGAAACACTGAGCACAGGAGGTAGACTGAAATTACAAATAAACTTGAGGACGGGCCACAGTGATGTGTGTTTCATCATATTAAATATATTCCTTTTGTAGTCTCAGGTCAAATCGTCATCTGATGTACAATACTTGATTTGAACTTCAGTGTATGTTCAAGGTGGATGAAAGCTTTTATTTAAAATATCTAATAAGTTGTAATACATGTGATGCAAGTTCTCACTTAAATTTTAGAGTCTTAGAGAAGGTGGCAGGTTTTTTTTAATGAGTACTTTCAGATTCTAAGTTTTTATATACAAAATAATTTGTTGATTAAAATGCATGTCATTGTTTCAAAGGACAATTTGGGCCTCTACACTGAGGCATATAAAAAAACTGCTGTGTTTGACACCATTCAGTGCACATTTTAATTCAGTTGTGCACTGCAGAGAGAATAGTCAGAATTAATTGGAAGCTGGATAAGTTAAAAAAACTGAACTTGAAAAAGCAGGAAGGTTTTCTGGAAGCAAAAGTAGGTTGGATCTACTAATTCTAAGCTTTGTTTAAGTGGGTCAGAGTTTTAAAAGTCTTTACAGTTAGATGTCTGCTGTATAGATGGTGTTCAGAAGTTGTCTGGTTTGCACTACCTTAATATTTTATAGGTTCCTGCAAGTGCTGAGATACTATAAAAATGTTAATACATTTGTGTGGAATTACAAAACAGAACCATAAATGGGAGAAGTAACTTGAGGCACTTAAGCAGTTTTTCTTACTGTATTAGATTATTTTAATTTGGCATCCAGATTTTCATTTAAAATGAGTCACAGATATTTGCAGGCTTACATTTCACTTCACAGTGCAGTAGTTTTAAGTCTAAGATTTTATGCTACTGTAAGTTAATAAGAATGTTTACTTAATTTTTGCTGATATAAAAATATGCCTGCTTTATTTGAAGTATTCCTGGTCTCATCATTCATGTGAGAAGTCATTGAAAGTTCGGTGCGCTGTTAAACTTGCATTTCTTGACTGTTACTCTCCATTTTATAAATGGTGGAAATTGGGAAGTATAAGATGAGTCAGTCTTCTTGCCTGCTATCAGCAAGGTGCTGAGTATGCCTTACAGTCCAGTTCTCTGTGCTGAGCAGTTGTGCCTTAAATCTTCTAAGTTGGTCTGAATAAAGGAATACCATTTACCAAACCAGGTTATGCACATGCTTAGCAAGTGTTCAGTCAGTGTTTAACATTTCAGGCTGTTTTTTCTCCTAGTTGCTGTTTGCAGTACAGGCAGTGTCATGTTTAAATAGTCCTTTCTCTTAAACATTCCTTCATTCTATACCTTTAGCTGAAGTCATAGTAATGCTGTTAAAGTGATTTTGTCAGGATGGGGATCGTCCAGTATCGTCAGTTGTGTTTCTTGAGATTTGGATTTTCACAGCAAGATTTGAAGGTGGCAACTTAAAAAGTATTGCCAAATTAGAAATAGATGAAATTGCTGTGATATCATTGGGACTTCTTGTCCACAATTCAGTATAAGATGGAATAGAATCATGTATCTTTGCACAAATCTTGATTTTTCTCTCCTAGTTGTTACTGTTTTCCCGAAGTCCACACCTGATTTTTTTGCCTCATGTCTGTTTCCCCCCTCACACCCCCCTTTGCTTTTGTTCCTTCTATTCTGGCTGGTATTTTAACATTTTCTCTAAATTATTCCTTGTTTAATTTCTGAGGTTTGTTAGGACTCAAGGAGACATGGCATATGATTGTTGATTTAACTCCTGGAGTTTTATCAGTCTGTTTGACCAGAGTCTGTTCACTTTTTTTTGTCCTTAATGATTTTGGTGGTTAATGTGTGAGAATGTTTGTGCAAAAAGATAAAAGAAAGGAGAACTGTAGAAAAGATTTTTGTGCTGGTTGTAATACCTGAAATTCGGCTGATTTTTTTTTTTTGCAGTTCATGTGGAGTTCGGAAAGCATGGCAAGGGCAAAGTAGTCATAGTGAAGGATAGTCATGGTCTGTTACGCTCTTCAGTTAATACAAATGCAGTGTGAATACACGCCATCGTGTTTCTCGTAGTGTAAACATGCTTTAGGACAGATGATCTTACGAGCTGATCAGGTTCCCATTCAGAATTATGTAGTATCAAGAACAGCACTTGATTTTGAGGAGAAGTATTGTTCTACCACTATAATGCCATTGAGTATAAATATTGTTAGGCCATTCTCTGACTGATGTGCATATGCACATGATCAGCTCTGCATGGGATTCTGTTTAATTTTGGAAGCAGACTGCATCTTCATTTAACATGATTTATGTACTTTGGTACTCTTACAGGAGTGTCTGTATCTTGTCTTACAGAAAGTATGAATCCTCCATCTGCCTGCACCACTTTCTTGTGGTTTCTTCTCTTAGTTTACCTGCTGTGCTTTTTTATTATTATTTTGTTATTGTGTTCTGCATTTGCTGCTTCTTTGAACCATATTACTGACCTCCCATTAGAGAGCTGAAGATTGTACAGCTGCAGGCATGGGACTGAAAAGGTATCAAGTCCTTAATCAACTGAAAAAATCCGAGAAGCTGCTTTGCTGGCAGCTCTGTTGGCTGTTGGCTCAAAACAGTTTTCTTTCTTTTTATAAATTGGAAATCTCTAGACTGACTCATGGAATTGAACCATGGCAATATTTAAACATCTGAACTGAGAATTGTCAAGTGTTTGTTCCACTTAGTCTAGCAGACTTGAGCCACTGACTGAAGAAGGTGGTAGCTGAAGTTACCTGCATCACATGGTTCCTTATTAGAAATGTTCAGATATGGAACCTCAGTAGTATATGGATTAAAAACATAAAATTTGGTTTAAGTTTTCATAGTATTGTGTTGGCGAAATGTGACAGAAATAGGAAGGTTCTGAGTGGAGTCCTTTGTAACTCAGACATGATCACATGAATTTATATGTACCTGAGTTTTGGAAAGTTGTTTTTGGTAGAAAGTCTAGAAGTGTCATTAGAAGCCAATTGTGCAGGTAATCTTTTTCTTAATGCATTTGAGCATTTAAAAGTCAGACTTCTCATAAAGGATGAGAGTCTTTGGAAATTTCTTTATGGGAAGAATGTAAAAAATAGAAAATTCCTTTTTTTTCTTGAATATTTTACATTGCCACGAGGGGATATGCAGTTAGGCCACTGATGCATCTGAGAGCCATTTGGTATGTTTCAATTTTAGAGAGGGGGCACACAGGGCTGGTAGTTCCTGTTGCAAGGATTAGCAACTATTCTACGGTGGAGATGAGATTATTAAAATAACTTGCTGTACTTTATTCATTGCAATCAAAAGCTGCACTATGTACTGCCATACTCCTTTAAAAGAGACTGTTGATCCATCCACTGTATTTTATTTGGATAAATTTGAGACTGTCAAAAATGTTGTGGAAAGCTTTTGTATTTTTCCAATTCTTTGATATTTTAAGTGGTAGGTTCTTAATGCATATTGTCTAAATTGTGTTTTCCTCTTCACTGTGCTGCCTGTAGGACACTCAGCCTACAGAGAGGAATAGCAATTTGTGTGGATGTTTTATTCTAGAGTCTCTTGTTGCTGTTAATTCTATGAGTGATAAATGCTGTGTAGGAGTGAAAGATTAAATATATGAAGTGAAGGTAATTAATACCAGTTCCAGTTTTGTAGCCAAGTTTTTATCCATACACATTGTATTGTTCCTGAATTTTAGGATGCTGGGGTTTTTTGTTAGCAGTACTCTGGTGGCAGTACTTGGCCTTAACTAAGAACATTTTTGCTAGTGTTCTGCTGGTGAAAACAGTTTGGGTTACCTTTCTTTTAATTAGTTTAATGGTTTTAAGTCTTAGGTAAAAACATTATGGGTTTTGCAGGTCATGTTTTAAGAGTCCATCTATCCTTTATCATCTGCTGTTTATCTGCAGCATTTGCTGTCTGAGTGGAAATCAAGCAAAATGGTGAAATGTAAAGATGATTATTTTAGGGATTTTTGTTTGTTTTTTCTCTTTTTAGAACAAATTCTGTACAACATAAAACAGGAGTACAAACGCATGCAGAAGAGAAGACATTTAGAAAATAGCTTCCAGCAGACAGATCCTTGTTGTTCTACTGATGCACAGCCACATGCATTTCTCCTCACTGGACCAGCTTTGCCAGGTACTCAGATAATTCTGTGTAATTTTCCTGTGTTTTCTTAGACTCTGCTTGGGTAAACAATTTTTTCTATTTACTCAGTGGTTTATGGCACCTTCTCACCATTTACTTTGTGTAATTCTGCTATATTCTGTTAATCTGTCAGATTCCATTTGAGTAAATAGTTCTCCCCGTTACCTGTTGTGTTATGACACATTCCCACTAGTTACTGCTGCTTTTTTTGGCAATAGCAGAACTGGTCTGGAAGATGGTAGCTTTTCGTTTTAAGAATTGGTCGGACAAAAACCTGGCATTGTTTTCAGGAGACCATCTTGCATATTCTGTCACTGATACTGTAATAGACTTTTGCAAAGCAGCTGTCTTGGCACCAATATTCTGTACTATAGTTTTTATATAAAATAGAAGCTTAAATTTGTATGTGGCAACTGCCATGTAAATGATGTTCACAGTGTTTGTGTAACATTCTTGGGGTTTTGATAGTTGTGTGTGTTGCCCATTGCAGATGTCTTCCTTTTTGAGCATCCAGTTCTGCTTCAATAGTAATTAGGAGGATCGAAGAATAGAGACAATCTTCAAATGTTTTGTAAAGTTCCTTTAATGTAAAAGGTGTGAAAAAAAACTGATTATAAAAAACTGGTTCCGATCTACTTGTAATTGTAAATTGGTATTGCCCAAATATTTACTCTTAGGTACTTCATCTGCAGCATCATCACCATTGAAAAAAGAACAGCCCCTGTTTACTCTCAGACAAGTTGGAATGATCTGTGAACGTTTGCTGAAAGAACGTGAAGAGAAAATCCGTGAAGAGTATGAAGAAATTTTGACCACAAAACTTGCAGGTATCTTACAGTTCAGAATAATACATGTCAGAGTGAGTTTGAAAGCTTAAAATTTCTCGTACTTTTGTTACGGTGTATGTTTTTTTCTGACCTAATCTGATGAAGGAATGGGGTTGCATACATGACAGAAAAAATGATGTTTACTCCCTTTGATTTTTTTTTTTTCCTTCTGTGCTTTTTCCTTCTTTGGATAGAAAGTATGACTCTTAGTTATTACTACTCAGTGCAGACAGTGGTTTTATTTCAGTTAGAACTTTCTCTTGCTATTGTGTCTGAATTGAAAGTTTCCCCTTCTTTTTTCTTTTCTTTTTTTGTTGTTTTTTTTTTTTTCCCTCTTCAGAAAGACTGGCTTTTGAGCTGTTTTTAAAGGATTGGTTTTTTGTTTTGTTTTTTTTTCCTGCTTGGGAACTGACTTTTTCTGGAATTTGGCAAGATGACAGTACCTAAGATTTTCCTTTCTCTTCCCAGTACTGACCATTACACTGCTGCCAGCAGTGTTTGGTATCTGCTTGAGAGTCAGTTCAGCTGTTTCTCTGATGCTCCATGTTGAATTCTTGTATTTTACAATTCAGCTGAAATTCTTGGCACCTGATGCCAGCTTATCTTTCCATAAAGATCATGCTAATGTTAGCCTTGTAAATAATACCTTTCTTCAGTTTTTGAGGTGCTTTATTCTAAGCCTCTAGCTAGCATTTTAGCACCTAAATTCTTGTGCATTCAGAGGTAGGTGCTTTCACAGTATGATTTGGAATCTAATTTAATACTTAGTGTGATGATAGTGAAAATCTGAGCACAGTGTTCTGCAGACTTGCTTTTGAATGCCTACAGCTGTTCTGCTTCCCACCTGAAAACACAGCAGAATTAAAGTTGGCAGGTCTCTTCAGGTGAGAATTAAACATTTTACAGGCATGGACATACAGAAATTCCCCAGGCTTGTGGGTTGCTTATGGTAGTATTGTCTCTGCACCTGAGATTCTGTTAATGTTCTGCACTTGCTGATCTGCCATTTTTGTGTAAGAAATTGCTATAGTTCTATGTCCCTCTTAAATCTACATCTATTTAAAATTATAACTAAAGCCTGGTGTTCCATTTCAGTGTTTTTCTTTTTAACCTGGTTCAGCCTGATGGATTAAGACTCTCTAGAACTTTTTCTTTCAATTTATGTATGTTAGGAATTGAGTAATTTCTTATATTTTCTTAAGTGCTTTCATTTAGCAGGGTTCATAACCATTTGGACACCAGATAGATTTACATTTGTTCCAGACACTTCTGGAATACAAGCTTGTAGTAGTTCTTTACAAACAAGAAGCCCCTCTGTCAAGTTCCTTACATGTGCTCTGTCTCTCAGTCCCAAAGGGACCATTGTTGAGTTTGTTTTTGGGAAAGGGAGGGGATTGAATTCTATCTGGAAGTTGTGGTTTAGTGAGATGATTTAGGTTTACTTGTTCTTACCATGGTGCTGACCAAAAGAGCAATTAGGAAGATCATGTTACTGCATCACATATATTAAGCCAGTAATACATTCTCAATATTTTATGGGAATTTAAAGATTGACAAAAGAATTAAAAATTCCTTACATGGAAGGCCAGTTATGGTTGTTTGCTGACAGAATGGTTATATCCTTTTCTAAACTTCATGCAGTAAGGTGATACTCATTGTTATGAAAGTGAAATCAAAGGAAATGTAACTGGAAATTCCATAATAAATCTCAGTTGAATAGCTTCTTTGAAGTGACTTAACTGAGTGATTGTATCTTGGGTATTTTCTGAATCAGAGTTGTGTGCAGGTAGTTAGCCACATTCTTTCCTTGTTCCATGTTCTTTGCAAACAGGGTTGCTTTTCATGCAGAATAAATGTTTGGTAAATGGAAAACTCAAATCATTGTAATGCCCTGATTTCTCTTCCTGCCTCTTGTTACCTGAAACTGCTGTGTTAGCATAAACTTGGTTTTGCAAGAGCCTTAGCAAAACACTAGCTTGAAAGGTTTTAAAGAATCTCTGAAAAATAGCCTTTTATAGTATTGTGATTGTATTTGTGCTCATGTCATTTAGCCACCTGGCTTAAAATAGTTAGGATGTATATGATACAGTGATGTAAGTATGTGTGCAGTGTTCACTTAAATTCTCAAGTAGTTCACTGCTGCTTCTGCCTTTGGATTGCTTAACTTATGAATCTGAATGTCACAAGAATGGGGTTTTTTAGTAACTGGATTTTAAAAAATCTGCAAAGCCATAGTTCTAACAAAGATGATGTTATAAAGCAGCTGTGTATGCTGACTTCTGCCTTTAAAGAACAATATTTGCAAGATCGATTTTGGCCTTTAATACATACTTTTAGGAAAAGTTCTCTTTGGTGTTATTTTTTGATATGGTTTCAGTCAGCTCTTGGTGTTACTTTGTTGTTTGGCTGAAGTCCTTGCATAGCTGCTGAAAAGCCGCTGGTCAGAACTGCAGTGGAACAGGTCCTGCTTGTGGGCAGAGGGGAGCTGGCCGCCGTGACTGCAGGCCCCCTTGGTCAGGGATGAATGTCCTTAGATCTTTGGGTCCTCTCCGTACTTTGGGCTGCTGCTGCACTACTTGCTGATTACTGATACCCTGTTTACTTCAAAGGTGAAGCTCATCCCTGCAAGAGGATGGGGACTTTATTGGGGCAAACCTGTGGGACTAGGAACCACTACAAATCTAACTGCATTTTTGGTTGAAGATTGCCTTCTTTGACCTTGCCCTTTTCTCAGAACACCCCACATTGCTGCACATGTATTTTTCCACAAGGGAGGAAGGGGAATGGAGAGGAGCGGCATCTGGTAGATATTACTCTCCTTGTTCAATTTCCTAATTCTGAAAGGTGATATCCTGCTGATGAGTGCACTATTAAAATTGAATAAAATATTGTGAATGTATTTATATGTATGTATGTATAGAGTGATTAACCTTTCTGGGAAATAACAGTGCTTAGTTCAAAGCCAAGTATTTTTCTTATCAGAATTTCATTTCAGATGACACAGTAACCATTTTCATTCAGTCCACAATCAACTATATGTCTCCCACAGTAGCTACTTTTGTGATTGGAATGACTCAAAAGTTTAGTCACTTAGCATTTCATCCTTTTAGTTTCTTGTTTGCTTTTGATTTTCTGGCAGTCAACAAATAAAATTTCTAACTCTAGCGAATCCCTTTACTGTACCTTTGTGTTTCCATTTCATTAAATTAATTTTCTTGCATCTGGTAGTGGTAGGAGCAGACAAATTATGTTTCCAACCCTAGCACTGACGTTTGTGCCATGTTTTCCTTAACTACTCTGCCCCCGTTATGGATCTGTAAAATGGGCACACTTCATTTCTTCAAAATACGGTGTATGATAGTTAGCTGGTATGAGGTATATTGAGGTCTTTGTCATGTGCAGCGTAATTCTCTTTGAGTTTACTGCCATCTTTCTCATTTACTGATGTTTGTAAGGAAGAGTCTTTCAATTAAGGGGACATTGGCTGAATTGTCCTGGAGGATAAAAAAAAAAGCAGCAGCTATGAACTGTATTAAGTTATTTAAAACTACCACTAGTTGGGGGTGTGTTTAACTTGTATGATTTTTGTGTAAAAAAATTAGCCCTGAGTATTCTTCTGCTCGATTTAAACTTAATACTCATACTTGCAATGTTTCATCCTTGCAGAACAATATGACGCATTTGTGAAGTTCACGCATGATCAGATCATGCGACGATATGGAGAACAGCCTGCCAGTTGTGAGTATCTTTCTTCTGGTCCTTGTAGCAGCATTGAATTACCATATGTTCAATAATTTAAATGGCCACTGTTTGCTGTTATGCTGCTAGGCCCCAAGGTAAAATACTCGAAATTGAGAATATGCAATATTGAGATTGAAAGGGAGGTGTGAGAGAAAATGCAGTTTGTGTTTAAAACATCTAGACTGGTTTCCTATGGGATGCTGGGGTTTTAGTTTTTAAACCAGTTTTGATACTACCATAGAAGGTTTGCACAGAGCTGATACTTGTTACTGCTGTCATTAACTCTTCTCTTTCTTTTCTCCCTTTGCAGATGTTTCATGAATCACACTTTCTGCATATGTGGGCTGCCGTATACACCCTGTTTTATTGTTGCAAGCTATCCCAGTAAAGACTTGCAGCAATGCCATATTTTTTCCCCCCCTGTGAACACAGGTTATTTCAAGCTTTTGTCAGTGGCAACCACTCTTATGCAGCAACTGGTTTTGGAGTGCTCCCTGATGTCAGTACCACCTGGATGTGGACCTTTGCTACCTGTAATAATACCAGTGGCCTCATTTGCTGTATCATTACAATTTGGCTTCTTATGTTAATAAGTTTGAAAAAGTAAAGGATTAAAGCTGGTGTTCTAGAAGTTGCCCTTCACTGGTTGTGTAAATAAAAATGTAGAATGACACTTCTGACTGAAGTTAGTGTGGTTTTCATAACTGTGCACTACAACAGAGCTGTAATCACAGTTAAGTTAGAATGTAATCCCAGGACAATTTTAAGCAAATAGCCCACAGTACTGCCTGTGAAATAGTGAAGGAGGGCATTTCTGTATTCCATGACTTTTTTGGGGGTTAAGAATGGGTTTATATGATTTCTCATTTTTGTAGTTTTTATTTATTCTATCAAGTCTTTAACAAATGTTTATTGCTGCAATTTTTCAGTGTATCATTGTTTTACTGCCCTTGTAGTACTGGAATTTAGTTGGAAGAATAAAACATTTACTTCTAATCTGTTTGTTTTTAATATGCAGGTGGAACTTTTGCTGTTATGAATAAACTTAAATCTGAGTGTTTAAATGAAAACTTTTATTTACTAGCAATAGTGGGTGGGTCAGTTTTAGATCAGGAGAAGGAGGTGGATTAAAATCTCAGGTCATTCTTCAGAGGCAGGGAAATCTTCCTTAGATTGGCTGTATTGTTTCGTATTGAGGAAGCATGTTTGGTACAGAATGGACACAAAACTGATGATATAACTTGCTGCATCTGACTCAAACAGCAGCTGCACTTGCCTTCCTTCAGATTGCAGTGACACATTAAAAGAAATGAAATAGAGCAGGTGCATGTACTGCAAGCTGGAACAGTGTAGATACTGCAAGAGCTGAAGGTGTATAGTGCCTGTTAAGGGTTGAGAGCCTTGTTGGATGCATTCAGCTGTTGACAGACTGCTGTGTTGGTACTGGCTGCTGCTATCTGGACAATGCTTGGGTCTCTGAATCACTGCAAAGTTCCTACATGGCAAGTCCAGATATGTTTGTTGTGGGGTGGAAGTATTGCTACCAAAGGCCTTCAGTTAGCTGCTCTGGGGACAGGAAAGCAGTTTCAAAGTAATCATTTGATTATAAACTGCTGTCTTTTACTTGCTGTCAGCTTCTGGTTAACTGGAAGTCTTCTTTGTGATAGATCTATCTCACATCTCAGATTAACAGAGGAGTTTGAGTTGAAGCTGGTAGATGTACTTGGTAACTGACTCTTGCTTACGGTATCAGAGAAACCATGTGATGAGCTCTGCTGCTTGGTGAACTCTTTAACTTAAGGGTGAGATTGAAGGTTCAGAATTGGACACGTTGCCACAGTGTTGAATATTTTTTGCTCACTTCTCTGAAACCTATCTTGCCTAAGTATTTGGATTATTTCTACTCTATTTTCAGAACACCAGAAATGAGGAATCTCTGCTAGACTCCCCTCTCAGGTCTTCTGTCACTGAAGATAAAACTACGAAGGGCTGTTGTCTGCCTTGAAGTCCCTCTCCTTCCTGCTCCTCACTTTTCTGACCTCCTTTTTATTAAGTTGCTAGGCTAGGAAAATCACTGCTTCTAGGTGGACCACCATGCAAATTCAGGCATCCTCATACATCTCATGTGGTTCCTTTTCTTTTGGGATATTAAGATTTATAAAAAAGAAGTGATGTCATGCTAGCACCCAGCCACTCCTGTACTGCTCCAAATTGATCCATAATAAGCAGTCTTGTGGCAGATGAAAAGCATGGCACCATGGGTGCTGCTGTATCACAGCTGTGGTATGCTTCATTTGTGCCTGTTTTGGAAACGAGGTTGCAGTCCTTGAAATTTTTCATTTTTCAACCTGCTGCTTGTTCTGTCTTGGACTTCAAACTGGCTCCTTTTCCTGATCTCAGTGCCAGTATCTAGTGTGATGAATCACACATGAAAGACTTGTTCTAACAAGCGATAATCTTCAGTAGGAAAATGGCTGTTGAAAAAATCAGGGAAAGTGGGGTACTGTGAGGAGCTGGCTGGTGCTTGAAAACAAACCTGCTTTGCAGAACCTTTGCAAAGCCTTTTGAGTCAAAGGGAAATGGGTGCAGTTCAGTAACTACACAGTTCTTGTTGCTACACTTTGTGGTGGCCACGTGTAGAATATTTTTGCCATGTGTATGTAGCTGCAGTCTTATCCAAAAGCCAAGCAAGCTCAGAACAGTTAATTGGAACTTAACAGAGTGAAACCAAAGATCTTGGTTAACCTGTTTTTAAGGTAGTGATGTATTTATTTCTTTCCAAGCAGATCTCAGTTACTGTGTACTTCAAAAGCAGCATGTACATCCCTGTTGATTTTTGTGTCTAGATGTGAGAGCATATAACCGTAAGATGATTCAGCATTTTTCAGGGTTGCAAAGGAAGGAGAGTCAAGCAATCTTGTGTGCTGATGTTTGAGATTTTCCTATGTACTCTTGAACAGCATGACTAGTCACAGATTCTGCTTAAAAACAGTGTTTTGTGAAAGCCGTCTTTGTTTGCAAGTTGGGAATTGGGAAGGATTTAAACTTTCTGATTCCACAATGGGGAGAAAAAAATAGAGGCTGGTAAAGTATTAAAAGTTTATGCTCTTGTTAACCAGTGCTTGTGACTTTTGTATTGAGGTCATTCTCAGTGACGAAATGGTTTTTACAGGCAGCTGGGCTGTTCTTATAGTTTATTGCTGTTGTAGGCTTCAAGATAAAAAAAAATTACCAAGTTTGTGTTTGAAACCAGTAGTGCAGTAGTGTAAAGAGGTGTCAACAGCATCTGTAACAGTAGAGAAAAAAGGTTGGAAAATTATTTTAATGAGCGTTAACTTGCATTCAGGCCTGATTTTTGGCAGTAGTTCTGTTGAAAGATGTGGCTGCCTAAGAATATGATACAGTTAGTTCAGAGGTGAGGCTTTACACTAGAGTTTCAGAACTACTACAGACATTAGCACTTCGAGGTCTTTTTGTTCTGTTTTCTTTAAGTGAGCATTGCAGACAGTGAAGGTATTCTGGAATATCTGCAAAACATGTTGTTGCTATGCAGACAGGTGTAGAAATGAATTTTTAATTTTCCAGTTGAAGAAGTCTCTATTTCAGCTAAGACATTTAGGGGTGTCTTAGCTTTTACTGATGTTGGTTCCAGATTCAGTGATGTAAAGCTCTTCCAGGAAGGTAGGACTGATTGCAAAGTCTAGCTTCTGAAGAAAGGTGAACAAAATAAAATTTATGACCAGTTTAGTTTGTGTTTTTAATTGTTAAAGCTTCTTAACCTCATTGCTGAAGAAAATGAAGCGCCAAGTACATAATTAAAGATTTGATCTGAGAAACCATATGTAGCACAGCAAATGTGACTTTAACCGTACAAATTTGTTATTAGTTAAAGGGAAGAAACAGCCATTAACTATTAATTTTACTGTTTTAATGTCATGTTGCCTGCACATTTGGGGATTAAAGGCCACACACTGTTGAGGCTGGTTTCTCTTTATTTCTGAATGTTTTACCCTCTGGAGGTATGAAAGTTACCTGAGGTGAGGTTAGCAGAGGGGGGGTGGCAGGAGACAGCTACACAGCAAAGCACTTGGCTTCCTGTCCTCTTGCACATCACAGAGGCATTTGCTGCTGCTCCCTTTCATTTGTCGAGTGTGTTTGCGAGATAATTGGGGTGAGGTTCAGGATGGGGGTGTTCAGCCTTCCCCTGTACTGAAATGTCTTACTTTCCTCTCTGCTGGAAAGCTGTCTGTATGCACTACTGAACAGGTCCCTGAGCTTGCTTGTCAGGGAAGAATGGGAATTTTTTACCTGTGTCTTGAAACGTTTCCAAGTGCTCCACAGCAATCCTAAAAATTCATGCTCTTGAAGTTTTTGTCATTATTTCCTAAGTTGTATGTTCTGGCAGTAGAGTCTGATAAGCTCCTCCTCTTCCCCCTCCTGAACTGGCTGGCAGCATTTAGAATCAGACTCCCATTTACACACAGCAGGACAGGTTGCTGTGACTCTGCAATTCCTGCAGTTGGAAAATACACAACTCTACCCTCTCTGAGCGAATTTAAAACAAGCCTGACATCTCTTGCATCATTCCTGGGGAAACAGCTGGGTAAGTTACTGGTTCTTGTAACAGGACTTCCCCAGGACAGATCTGGCTTATGGAAGTGATTATGGAGGGTTTATCAAAGCATGGCAGACAAACTGCTCTGGAGGGCAATGCAGCTTTTCCCCTTTGGTTCCTAAGGCTTTTCCCATGGTTGAAGAACAGGGCACAGACACTGGCATAAACATATTTGATCCTTACATGGAGTCAAGGGAAAAGGTTGGTCTGAGAAGGCTTTTTGAAGATTGATCATCAGATGAGCAGCAGTGCTGGTACATGCTCAGCCTACACTGCCTTTCACACAGCTGTTCCTTTGCCTGCATGCAGCACAAACTGTTGGTAAAGAGGGAGGTTACAACATGTGCTTTAGGTGGGCATTTTCCTGCCTTCCACCTGAGTGCACAACTGACATGTTCTCAGTCTGCTGACAAAAGTTTGCCTAACAGCAGAAGTCAGCTAGTACCTATCAACTTCACTAGAAAAAGGAATTCGGATAGTTCACTTTTGCTCTTGCCGAAGGGCAAAACTTTGTATCTTCACAATTATTCTCTCCCCTTCTCTTCCTCAAGGGGTTTTTAGGGAGTTAGGACCAGTCCGGAAGAACACACAGCAGAGGCTGAACATAGAAGACCACTGTCTTCTTTAGCATACTTGTTTTATTTGTTTTTAAATCTAGTTCAAGGATCAAGGAGGCATTTTATAGTAATGACTCAAATCCTATCAGCTTATAAGGATGTTAATAATACTGCTTCATCACTTTTGTGGCTGACACAGCCAGTATTGTCGTTTTGGCTTGCTAGCCTGAGTTACATCAGTGGACTGTTAACTATCACACATCAAAGAAGACTGAAACTGGTACAACACCACAGTATTTGGAACATGAGCATTAATACAGCAGAACATTACACAGGGAAGATGAGCATTAAAAACCAACATCTCTATTCAAGCCTGCCCAGGCACTCAGAATGTATCTCACAACATTCAGGCACCACTGACTTTGACTCAGTATGCAAAGTTAGCGAGTAGTGTGGTGGGAACACAGCTCTTGCTCTGTTGGGAACATTCATTAGCACCTTGGCTAATAACACATTAACAGCCTCCCCATGTCAGCCTTGCCACGTGGTCAGTTTTCTGCTTGCTGGGCTTTATGAAGCCCAGGAGCTCCAGTTCAGAAACGGCTCGAATAAAGCGAGCGCTGGACATGTCAGTGAAGGAAAGAAACCAAGTACACTTTTGATGACACAGTGACAGACACACAGTTCTCTTCTAAGAGGGCAAGATTTCTAAGTCATGGTTACACAACATGTTGCACAATAAAATTGTTGGAAATAAAGGCAGAACACAAGCTGCTTACAGAAACCCAAATCTTCAATCTGATCAGCAGTTCTGCCACATGCATATGACATGACAGCAGAATTCCCATTGCTAAGAGAAACTTAAAGCCTACAAACTTACCAATTTTCTAGTGTCTCAGAAGAATTTATTACTTTTATGTCCCTTGACAAAAAATAGATAATTATAGAGATTTTTTCTGAGATTTCATGGCACCACCTTCTCCTTTTTATTCACTCTGCCTCTGTCACTGCCTGCCTGACATACAGATTCATATTCCTGAGTTAAAGAACTTAATTTATTGTGAGTGACAATTAACAGTGGAGCTTGTAAAAAAGGAAGGGCCAGGAAAGCCAGGTAAAGTATTAGAGCATATAATTATCCTTCCTTTAGTTAAGCCTATTTTTGTACAACTATTCATTTCTTCTCTGTGGCAGCACTACTGCTGTAGCCATGAGTTTTGGTTCTAATGCTCATCTATTAAATATTTTTTAACTTCAGTTCAGGATCAGAACAAAGTAAGAAGCAGAATGGGTGTCCTGTGCAAAGAAAGGTACTGGAACATAATGAACTACTGCTTCTATTTCTCCATCTGTTCTCTAGGTCACAGCCTCCTCCCATCTGTTCCCCAGTAATGCTCTACCCCTATCCAGCAGCTATACCAAGTCTCTAATGATTTAACCAAACAGTTTCAACTTGTTTTATGGACTTTGGTTCTGTTTCAGACCCAAACACCTCCTGTAGACAACAGCTCCTCTCTTATCTCACCACTCCCAGCCCAACTATTTCAACTGACCTATTTCTTAGACATTTTCAATATATTAAGGCTGTTTAAAGTAATTTTTCTGAAATTAGTTAATCAGTGGACATGAAACTGTATTTTAAAATCCCTGGTTCATAAATCCTCTAAGTTTTTCCATGTCAAGCTTGAGAAAGGATACTGGATAACATCATCCACCTGGTCTGAGGAAGCTGCATCTGCATTTGGTTCCTCACCTGCCATCACCACAGCTGAGAAAGCCTAGAAAGGGAAAAACCAGCACAGATTTATTCCAGTTCACAGACAGACAGATCTGCATATAAAATAGTGACCTCTGAGCTGAAGGCTATCACTCCAGGGGAATAAGATCTTGGAAGGAGAACTCTTAAGAGCATGTCAGTTCAGCAGCAATCAAAGAGCAAGCAAGGTTATGTATTACCATGGCAGAAATACAGAATGCAAGACATCACTCTGTGAACTTGTGTGCCTGCATTTTAAATCTCAAATGGTTCTGGGTCCTGACTCATTCTCAGAGAAATTACAGAACTGAAAAAATATTCTCAAAGTGAGACTGCTTAAATATTCTGGGGAAGTGATAGAGGTAAGTTCGCTGTGAAGAAATCTATAAAACTGAGGGACAGCAAGAGTTTGGGTAGGAATATACAATACACAACCAAGGCAGCAGCAAACAAAACACACTTAGAAGTAAAAGGAGTATCCTCTAAATTGTAGGTAGTTAAGCTACAGTTTCTTGCAGACGATGCTGTGGTTGCTAAAATATACTGGTAATGACATCCAGGTAAGTTTACAAAATACAGAAGAACCACTCAAGTTTAGTAAACCTTAGAACTAAAATGTGATTGTCAGCCAGGGAGACTTCATCATATTAATGTATGTTCTCTTGCTATATTCTCTCTGCTTTTGGCTACAGTGTGGGACAGGTTACCAAGCTAGAAGAACCCAGGCTTTTCCCTGGTACAAGCATTCTCTCCAAGAGTCCCACTTGCCTATTTCCATAAAATTGTCACAGAATACTTAAAGATGAAAAAAGAAAGGCAATTTTGTTAAGCACAAAATCTGATCTGTGCTGAGCATAAAATAGAAGCAGAAGCAAAACAGTTTCATCACAGACTAACAGCTGGAAATAAATTATTCACAATGGAGAAAGACTTATTGGAGTTACTGTGGGTTCTTGCGGACCAAGGTATGCAATGATTTAAGCTGTCAAAAGGGGCACTAAAGAAAAGGAGGCATGCAGCAAAAAGATAAATCAGAATACTGAAAGCAGGTAAAGGTACTGTTTGCATCATCACATACCTCTAACCAATCAACGAGATTAATCAATCTGCCGCATTCCAAATGAAGCTTATACACTATGCATATGTCAGGGGCTTTATTAGAAATGCCTCCTCCATCACATTTCAGAGCTTGATTCTGATGAAAAAGAATTGAAGGCAGTAACTTTGATCAGTGTCTAATCTTGAGGAATTCTAAGGGCTAGATAAAACATTATTTCAGGTAATTCAGATAGTAGGTATTTCAAGCAGATGTTTACTGTTTGTATGTTTAATGGCAAGTTGATGGTACAAAGGAAAAAAACGAAAACACAAATAGTAAAATAAGCATACTATTAAAAAAACCAACAACCCC
>VWZV01003985.1:305260-497945 GCA_013397155.1 Irena cyanogastra
CAGCTACTTCACTCCTGGTGTTCCTTCTATAACACTTATCCAGTATCTATGGTAATGAGTGATTATCTGATTATCCTTTTATGCAATTTTTTTGCTAGTTCTATTTACATGGGAGAGAGAAATACTCAGTTTTATGGAGTCAGGAGAAGAAACTAGTCATGATTTGCCATGTAGAAAAAAGGAAAGTGTAATTTTTCCCCCAGCCTCCTTGAAAGGAAGAGGAAGACTTACTATAGATCTGTCATATGTAGTAAAAATAATTCCTTCTCTCATCTCAGTTTTATCTTTGAAATGTAACAATCACTTATTTCTGGCTTGAAACTCGGCATCTGTAAAAGCAAAAGTCTAATTTCTCACAAAGTATACTATGTTTCAGGAAATTTAGACAATCATTAAGGTTGGAAAGGCCCTTAAAGATCATGTGAGTCCAATGATTAACCCAGCACTGCCAAGGCCACCATTAAACTGTGTTCTTTACTGCCACATCTACATGTCTTTTAAATCTCTCCAGGGGTGGTAAGTCAATAACTGGAACTGGGCAGCCTGTTCCAATGCTGCTTCTTTCCAGGAAGAAATTTTTCCAAATATCCAACCTAAACCTCCTTTGGTGCAACTTGAGGCCATTTTCTCTTGTCCTGTTGCAGATTCCCTGGGAAAAGAAGTCAACCCCCACCTGGCTACAACCTCCTTTCAGACAGCTGTAGAGAGCAATAAGGTCCCTTCTGAGTCTCCTTTTCTCCAGGCTAAATAACCCCAGTTCTCTCAGCTGCCCCTCACAGGACCCCTCACCTGCTCTGCTGCCCTTCTCTGTTCATGCTCCAGCACCTCAATGTCCTTTTCAAAGTGAGTGGCCCAGAATTGGATACAGAACTCAAGATGCAGCCTCACCAGTGCTGAGAACAGGGGGACAATCACTGCCTTGGTGCTGCAGGCCACTGTTGCTGCCAGGTGCCATTGGATTCTTGGCCACCTGGGCACACGCTGGCTCATGTTCAGCCACTCTTGAGCAGCACCCCCAGGCCCTTTTCTGCTGGGCAGCTTTCCAGCCTCTTGGATTCAAGGTCATCAGCACTGAACCATTTACTTGGGAAGCTGAAAAGCCACTTGAGCCAGAGGCAAAAGTCTCTGTACAACTGCAGAAATTTACCACATTTCATTTCAGTTTCATGCACTCTAATAAGTCAGCTGTCTTAACCTGAAAACAACCACTGATAATTCCTTTCAGCTCATAGAAGTTTGTTCTAAAATACTTTCATATGCTAGTAAAATATACAAGCAACTTTTGGGAAGTTATAAAGCTGTAGCAATGACAGACACCTTCAAAAGAAAAATGCTTTTCAAGACAGGGAAGAACGCAAAGCAAACAACCATAACTTTGCTCAAGAATCTTTAGTTTACCCATAGATCCCAATTCCTGCAATTTTTGAGACTCAGCTCCAGTTTGGACTCTGGCACTTAGGAGACATTTCACAATTTCCAGAACACCTAGCAATTTTCAAGTTTATTTGCTCTCCTCTACGAGGAACATAAAAGCTATAGACCTTAGGTTAATATCTGTCAGTTCATTACAAGACAGCTTCCAGAAAAATTCAGAGAAATATGGCTAACTCCTCACAATATCACAATGCTGACATTAGTTTATCAGGAACTCAGGAGTATTATGGTACACTTCTGTAAAACTCAGGAGTGTACCACAATAGTTTCAAATACTCCTGTGTTAGTACCTGGCACAGATGAGGTTACACTTCTGGCTGATCTAGATCTAGTGGCTCACCACTGCCCAGAAGGACAACACTACACCCTTTTCTTTTCCCCTCTCCTACAGCACCCAGCTATGTGGTTTTCTACTATTCGCCCATGTGCCAACCTGGCAATGCTGGACCCTTTGCATTGCTTTTCTAATTTTAAGGTTAGGACAGTTATCACAACCAAGAGAGGATGCAACTTCCAGAACAACTGCACACTCCTGGAACAGGTTAAGCTGTAGCAGCACCTGAGAGATCCCAGCCTCCCTTGTGATAACTGGGCCAAGCCTCTGCAGCACAGCTGGAGGGAGCTGCAGCTGCCAGCGGGGAAACCTCAGCTTTGAGGCTGCAGCACACGTGTGTCCCGAGAGGAAATAACCAGGCTGACAAGCAGGAGGCTGCCCTACAATGAGCAGCCAGTTGTGAATCCATCTGTACAGCAGAGAGGTGCTGCTCCCAAAAGAAGAGAAGAGGAGTGGGAACAACCCAGAACACAGCTGATGAGGAATTGCTCTTTCCTGACCCTGCCCCAAGGCTAGATAGAGGACACACCATACCTTGCTCTGGAATCAATGCTGTTATCCCAAGGACCAAACCCCCTTTCCCTGATATGGGAGCTGGTATCCCAAGTTTCAGCTTGTTGAATTTTCAAGGGATCAGTGAAACGAGAATTATGCTGGGTTTGGTGCAGTTTTTTTGGGGTTCTCTTCTCCCCCCTCACCTGATAAATATGACCCTTGGTTCATGTTTTGCTAAATAAATAACTGTACTCCTGTAAGCAGTGCATCACATATTAATCATTCACTGGTACTCTACTGAAGCACTTTTCTGTCCTGGCCTTCTGGAAGGAACAGTCCTGGAGAACTTTGCTCTGGTCATGTGCAGAAAAACACAAACCATGCAGAAGTAATAGACAGAAAATATTTAACTCACATGGTTTAAATTGCTAAGCAAGGTACTCAGCCAATACTGCTACTGTTAGAAGCTATGCCAAAACTTCACAATCTTCTCAGAAAACACTGGAAATATGTTAAAGTATGTCCAAGTACAAAGTACAGGATGACAGAGGACTTTAAATCTTGTCAACTCAAAGAGAACAGAATACTTTATTAAAGACATCAGTAGTTAGATTTTCTTGGCTGTCCTAGTCTATATATTTACAGGTTTTCTAAAAATATAAAGTACTGAGGTTCATCGAATTACTGAGGTTTCTTTAATAGTAACTTGCTAACTACTGTTCTCACAAATAAGCTCTGTAAATGGTTTTAGTAATAACTCCTGCACACAGCAAAACTGATAACTCTCCTTCAAATCGAGGACAATGCTAGCAAACCCAATACAAATCAGGTTGTAGATTTCAAAGGCTGATCTTTATCACCCTTTACAGTTCCTGATAAGTGTCAGCTTTGACTCATGTAGTGCATTACTCAGATACAGCTACAATCAATATTTTCTTCAAAATTATGATCAGTTTTTTAAGAAAAATGTTAGATAATAAGAACAACTTCAAGTACCTTCTATAATCAAGTAAAAAGAAATACATGTTCACTCCTTTTCCAAATCCCAGTCTATTTCTTTCTTTTGGTCACCCTTTCAGTTTGACTTATGAAAGAAGTGGAGAACAGTCTGCTTTTCTCTTCTAGAAAAGGACAGGGTTAGGCTGATCCTTTTCTTGGACTCAGAAAACATAGGATATCATTACACAACAAGTATTAACATAAAATTACAGAGGAAAACAGAGGACTTGGTTAAATACGCTGTATTTATGTTATTTTAATGTTATGACTCCACCTGAACAGCCTTTACCTTCCAGCTAATCTATGTAGTGAGGACTGAGCACCAGCCCTATTAAGAAAGTCTCTGGAAAGAGTAACAGACACTTTATTTTTCCCTGAGGATAGCTACCCTAATTGTAGTGGAGGACAAAATTAGTTTTCTGCTACATCTACAGAAGAAAGAAAATATCATGACTAGAACATGCTCTGAAAAATGGATTCCTCCTACAGAACTCTTTCCAGAATTACCTTTGCCAGACAGATTCCCCAGCTCCTTGAACAAAGTCCCCAGTTGCTTATCAGCACTTGCTAGCTCTCTGCAAAACAGCTGAATATGTGCCAAGCTTCATGAAACAGCAAAACTCAGCCTCGCACACCACCCTCACACAGCCTTCCAGAACCACTCCAGGACCCAAAGAGCCCACTTGTCTCCTACCTTCAGGTACCAGTGGGGGTTGTTTAAAGCCGTGTGCAGTGCAGTCCTGGGGGCAGCATTCAAGTGCCCTCGGAGAACAGTGGCTGCGTTGAAATACACAATCTCATGCAGGGTCCTGTCCTCTGCAGGAACAAGGTATCTTCTGGAAAAGCATGAGGTATGGGGGGAGTGGGGGGGACACATGCTTCAGCTGAAGGGAAACAACACAAGTCTACTGCTGTCAGATTATAAAAATGAATGTTTCCCATCCAGTACTGAAAAATCTTTGAAGAACAAGATAAACAGCACTGAAATAAACTTTTAAGCAGAGAAGTCTGTCATTATCAACTCTGTATCTAACAGATTCAGCACAGAACTCTAGCTGGGACACTGACAATTTCAAAAATAAGGGCAGCAGCTACAGTGCCAACCCAGTCAAGTACTCCACAGATCGTACTTATCCATCTCAAGGCTAGTCCATGAGTCTCTGCTCATCCTGGCCTTCCCAGCTGAAGCTTTTTGCTTCGGCAGTCATACGTCTGTTAGCTTTTCTACCTCCCCCCCACCCTCTATAATTAACAAATGCCTTCATCTCTTCCCCCACCACAACAAGCTTTTCACATATTCCACTGCAGAGCTGCCTCCAAAACTGCATCTGCTATGGCTTGCTCACCAATACAGTTCCCAAAATGGACAGGATATCACACTTGACATCTGTACAGTTTCATAAGTAGAACAGATCAGCAAAGATTAGGGTAAAGACTCTTGACTTTATTTTGCCACTTATACCCACTCCTCCCTCAACACTGTCTCAGTAGCCAAAGTAGGTTGGTCCATTCGTATTCTAATTATTTCAACTGATCTATTGGAAAAAGAGGTGTGGTTTGTTTGGTTTTGGTTTTTTAGTTATTACTTTTAGGGCCCTCAAAGAAAGAATAGGAAGGGGAAAAAGTGTGCCACAGGGACTGAGACACAATTTTGACAAGATTAACATGTTAGTAAAATTTCATTTGCAACTTATGGTGCAAACTAACGCAGGAATATAAAACAGGAAGGCTCACCTTACAAGACTGTCTATATAGTCAACAACTTCAAAACGAAGCATTTCAAACTTTGTCAGTTTCTTAGACCTCCTTGATTCCTTCAACTCCAACAAAGTCTTTAAAAAAAAGTGGCGCATAAGACTACATGGGAGGCAGTTATTCTCTGGAGAACACAATCTATGTGTTTAACATGTATAATTAATTTTTGCTGGCATATTCTCACTGACGATGTTTGAAATGTAATCATGCAGTTATTTTTATTTAGGCCAATGTATTCAGCTCTCAAACCCGTAGGAGTTAGAGAAATTCAAAGAAATAAGTGTTAGGCGGAATGTCTAAATTACAAGTTAAATAAAAAGAAAACATCTAATTTGCATTTTAAAATCCTGGTTTATGATAGATTATTTTTTATAATTTTCTATGTGTCAGGAAGGCCTGAAATACATAGTTGGTACTTATTCATTCATTTTTAAGATGAGACACTCACACACAACCCTTTACTCAGAGCTCCAGCAAGCTGGGAAGAACTAACCATGAACATTTTAAAACATTAACTTAAGGAACCAGTCAGTAAAGCCTAGGCAGGCCTAACCTTCTGAAGGTGATAAAGGTCTGTCTTCTTCTGGAGCTCCTTTTGTGGCGATACGGACACATCTCGTTCTTGGGAAGCTTCTGCTACTAGAACAAAACTAATGTTTGAAATGTGGGGTAGACTTTTCCTACATAAACCTCCTAACCCAAGCAATCTTCAAAGTACTCAGTAGTTCCTTGTTCACACAGACCCAATCACAGGCAGCTTTTGGGTCTTGCATCTTGTAAAAGATTGTTAAAAAAGGAGTCTGCAGTACTACAGCTTAGCCAACAGTGATTAAGTAACAATTCAGCCCTGAGCAAAGGCCCCGCACAAGGCTTGCACATGACTTTAATTCTGTTTAGGCCATCCTAGGTCATGTTCTCAACATTTTTTAATTGGACAGATTAGGACTAGGTACTACTGATGCTTTTGGAATATTCAAAAAGACACATGCTAATGCAGAAACTGCAACCAGAGCAGCAAACAGAAGCATGCTAAGGTACTTCACTGCCCAGTTTTATTCTCACCTTAATTTATAAGAAAATTTCATCTTCATGTAGTTCAGTGATCAATTGCACCAATTATTAGTAATTTTTAGGTAAAAACAAAGCAAAACCTCCCAAAGCACAATCAGTGCTAGGATGAGTGATAATCAGAACTAAAGCAATCCAGATTTCTTGCCTTACTTAAGAAGATGGCAGATGGAGATTCCACCCACACAACACAGGTAAAGCTCTATCAGCAGTGACAATCATGATATTTAAAAGCTTTTTGGTGACCTGCAGAGAACAATTTGGTATCTTCCAGGGTCCTGTGGACATTTGTCTGAGTGCTGAAGACTTCAAATCAGAAAACTTCCTCTCCACTAGCACACCAATATATTTTTTTATTTTCCAAATCCTTCACCTCAAAATATACCGAATGTGAAGCTATTTTGTTTGTTCAAGCTTCATAACTTCATGTTTTTCAGTTCATTAGGCAGTCAGGACAACAGACTTTGTTGTTGTTATAAAATATAGTATTTTGGACTACCCTTTCACTTTAAGAGCTCTGTGGGCAATTTGGGTATATCACATTTTTGGCAGACATCTGAGAACCCCCACTAAAGATCAACACCATCACATAAATATAAAGTAAGAAGTTATCTAACTCTGCAATCTATTCACATACAGTATATCTTAACTTCCCCTTCTCACTTTTCCTTTGGAGCTTAAATTAAATCTACTTTGAAAACAAACTAAGATCACTCATGGATTCAGTAGATCTTTACTTTAAAACCACCTTCAAATCCTAAGTGAAAATAAACACTGTCTTTTTAGCTTTATAATTCTACAAGTTCTGAATCCCCAGAGTTGTTGTTCCTTATTTATTTCCACAAGGTAAGAACCCAACTACCTAAAAGCCTTTTGTTTTATTTTTTTTTCCCACACTAGACAAACCTTTGGTTTTCCAGCATAGTTCAGACTCCTCAGTGCTGGTACCAGCAGTGACATACATAGCTTTTTCAAAGTGATGACCTATTTTCTCTATCACAGCTCTGCTTTTACTACAACTATTAAAAAATACACAGTACAGACAAGAGCAGATTCTTTTGGACAACCCCCAGTTAACCCTACAGTGCAATGTGACTACTTTAATTAATATTGACTGCACTTGGGGGCTGTTGCCTACTTGTCCAAATGCTGTACAGCAACCACACTGATAACGAGTTTAATTAATATGCATAAAACAGACAAGATGAAAACCAATTAATCTTCAAAAGCGAATCTTTGTGGAGTGCTTCTCCATAATCCAGGACAAGCAACATTCCTATTCCAGAAGAATGCTGGAATACAGCATACTCCTGTTTCAGAGAGAATGCAGCAGTTTCAGTTAACCTGCCTCTGAGACAGAATGCTGCTACTCATTTGCCTTGCTAACTTTGAAATATGTCCCGTACCACGAACACTCACATCTTGGGGCTTGACGAGTCACAGCCTGTCAGCAGAGCTGACAATGGCACTTGGGGTCCTACCTCTGAACATGCAGGGGAAGGAACCTTACATACATTTGGGTTAAATACCATGTCATAAGGAGGTCTGCTGCTATTTATCTTTAAAAACAGTTTTTAGCAACTGTAACATCTGCTAAAATGCTCAAAATCCATGTATGAGAGATTAAGGGGATAATGTTTGCTGATCTGTCCAATTTCTTATCTCACATCACTCTTCTGTATTATAAAAAACACGAACTACACACCAGCAGAGAACATAAACATTTCCTAAATTTGTGCATGTACTAAAAAAAAATCCTGCAAATATGATGGCTTAATACAATTACAGGCTATCTCAGGGAAAATGGTCAGATTATTCATTGGTCAGATTACAAAATAGCTTTTATATAACCTGTAATGGAATACATGATGGTACATACCCACCTTCTAGATTCTGAAACTGGGTCAAGAATGCCTTCAATTTTTCTACTGCTCTATCAAACTCCTTTCCAGAAGATGACATCAATATTTCCACACATTGTTGGAGCATGGTTACCAAATCAGTCTTATTCAGCATCCTAAAAGACACAATTGCTGGCTGAAGTTGAAATGCAGAATGATGAAACAGCTTTCAATGTTCTTAGTTGAAAAAAGTTAAAAAAAAAACAAAACTGAAAAACTCCTTTTAAAAGAAAAAATCTCCAGGATTTCAAGCAATCAATCTTGCAGCAAAGTGAATTTTTTTTCTTGCTGTCATTAATAGAAAGAAACAAACCAATTAGTTTTGGTGATGATGTCCTTCATGTTTTCCTGCAGAACAGTAGTTTTCCTGATTATCTAAAAACACTTGCTGGACACAGGAGTTGCAATTTTTGAAACTGTGAGTCAGACATCAAAACAAAATTAAAAAAACCCACAACACCCAAAACCCAATCACGGCAGGGCTCAGAACTCATTCCCAAAAGCGGTAAATGAAATGGTAAAAAAAACCCAAACAAACATGTAAACGCATCCACAAAATTAATCTCTGTGACTCAGAATGATTCTCAAATGAAATCTGTATGCTTTTTGCTGTATTTAATTGCTGTAAATCTAACCATCACTAGAATCCCAGGACCATTCAAATTGGAAGGGATCTCTTGAGACCTAGCCCAACCTCCAGCTCAGCATTTACTTACTATTTAGTTATTAGGGCCTCTCCCAAATGTCACTGAGCACTGCTCAGTCTCAAAGTCTTAATTTAAAATATAACAAAGCAATGATGGTGGTCAGTGTCTCAAGCAGTGGGTTTCCATATCAGCTACCTAAAAACTGACTAAGAAATTTAAGGAAGAATTCAGAAGAGTCTGAGGAAGCTCTGTGGGTATCTGGAGGGACAATTGCAATTTGAGCTCTAGCTCCTCATTTAGGATCCATTTCTAACTGGCAATGGATCCTAAATGCTTATAAAGGTTAAAATTTAAAACTTCAGTTTCATCTGCTTCAGGGTTACAGATTTTTGCAAGTCAGGTATTGCCTTCAGATGCACTGTTTTTGTACAGAAAAGCATCAGGATTTAACAACAGAAAGGGTGACCTTGACCACACAAAACATTTTGAAACTGTCTTGTATTATAATGGGTAAACAAGATAGCCCTGTTCCAGGCCAGACAAAACACTGCAGTTAAACACCCAATACGGAGAGAAGATAAGCAGATCTGGAGATCTGTGAATGGGAAAAAACCCCATATTTACTTTCCTAGTATTATTCAAAAGGAAACTGCAAGTTCTAGAAAAACTTATTTACAACAACAGTGGGATTACAGGGCCCAAAGAAAAGGCAAGAAGACAGTTATCACATATGAGAAAGCAGTGAAGGATTCTTTGCAACCTTTTAGGTTTGAGATTACTACAAGGTATGCCAGGTATCAGTGGTTAAGATTTCAATTTGGTAAGAAGTCAGGCTTAAAGCAGGAAGGAAGATCTCAGATTACCAAAGGGCAATAAATTAATCTATCTCTGATTATTCAGACAAGTTATGAAAGAGAAGAAAGGAAGCTACAAAGAAGTCCACAGAAACTCTTTCTGAATGCTGAAGTGGGAAATCATCTGAAGAAGAGATAACAGGTTGGTCAGCACTGGTCACAGAAGGGCAGGACTATGATAAGCAGCATGTGATGAAAAGCCATCCATAATTACCAGACAAATACCAAGGTACAATATCTAGACAGAGGACAATAGGGCAGCCAGTCCTTGAAGTTTTGCCACCACAAAGGTTGATGAGATGTCCCGGCCAGTTAGCTCCACATAACCAATCCAATCATTCTCCAATCTTCTTGATCTCTCTCTTCTGATGGAATTAATGCAAAATGAACAAAAGCTCACACGTTCTCTGTCACCCCATGCTATCTTTTAGACTGTGGAAAACTCAGGTAGAGTAAGTACTGTCTAGATTGCTCAAGTTAGATTACCTGAAACACCATCCATGGGAAGAGCACTTCTAGCAGAAGGTATAAAAGCCTGTCCAGGGAAAGGCTGAAGTAGAGAAGCCAATCACAAAAGAAACACAATTCAGCAACTTAAAACCTTACATTCAAACATAATGCATGAAAGGCAAAAGAGACACTTTCTTAGAAAATGAGAAATAAGCTGATCTAAAGCTTCTCTATTTTTCACTCTCTCAATACAAGGGAAAAAGCCTATGGATTCTAGAAACACACTGAAAAGGAGTAAGGGATGGGGAAGGATGAACATAAGGATATCAACAGGTGATGTGACTCCCAGGAAGGCAGAGGTATTAAGGAACGGTGAGTAACTTTTAAACCTGAGCAAAAGGGGAAAAAAAAGATTGTGAGTAGAAGGGGAAAGACGACATTTTATCATTTTCTTCTAAAAGGTAACAGCAAGATTCTATATAGAAAAAGCAGAGACAAGAGGAATTATTTGTAAAAAGGCAAACAGAAGTTAAAAGCTGAAGAAATTATAATCTCAGCTAGAATTCTAAGTACTTGAAGAAGTTGTGTTGGACAAGTTTTGCTAGGAAAATGACAGAATTTCTGAATTAAAAAAAAATAATAATAGAATCACCATCTATGAAAGCAGTGACCACGATCACTGTATTTCTATCAGAGGCTCCCACAGTGGGAGCCAGGACCAGAAGAACAACAGGAGGGAGATGAACAGATAATAAAAGGGGAGCTAGCCAGAATCTGATGGTAGCATTGACTTTGAGATAGGAGAAGAGACAGACGAATTCAGAGAGCATGAAAGCAAATTAAACAGAGGAGAAGAAAAAGGAGAGGGAAAAAAGACCAAGAGTTATTAAGAGATTACAGACAGTAGAGGAAAGCAGAATGACACATTTATGGGCAAGAGCCGAGAGGTGACTGAGTGCTGTCAAGATTCAGGAGACTCAGAGAAGGAACACAAAGGAAAGACTGCAGAAATGACAACTCAAGCATGTAATCCTTTCAAAGAGATGAGGGTAAAGAACACAGGAAAGTGGCTATGTGCAAGAACCACTCAGTATGGCAAAGGTACAGTTTGAAGAGTGTGTTTCCTTGTGTGTCTATCAGCCCAGAAAGCCACCCTCCATCCATGACTGATATGGTTTCTCTACGCAGTTTTACTGCCAGACACATCAAACCTGAGCAGCTCAGGGGGTCTGGAAGAGGCAGTTACAGGTGGGGTCGGGTGACAAAGCCAAGGGATCCAAGGTTTGAATGAGTGCAGCTATCAGGAGACAGACATTGCCATGTGTCTGTTGAAAGCACATTTAGAAGTCTTTAGCTACAACACTACAATTGAAAGGTTTTCTATCAAGAAAACTGGTTTTGACGACTTCAGCATTTGAAACACTGACAGACAACACAAGTACAGGCTCTCCTGAAGTCCTATGCTCACAGTATCAGAAAAAATTAACTCAGTCACTGTAAAAACTGTTAAGGCAAATTAGAAAGAGAAGGAAAGCAGTAAAATAAAAAAGAAAGGCCTCAGCTACTATTCATTTGGAACAGATTCTATTTTTCACAACAGATTAAAATTTAAGGCAACTAAGACTAATAATTTGATTGCTAATATCTACCACAGTCATAATTTAAAAGAAAAATCCCAACTTGCTCTCATTCACACAAAATAATCTCAGTGGCTTCAACACAACTACTCAGGGCATATGAGGTACTAGAACCTGGCTGAATTTCACAAAAATCAGTATAAAACTAAATTGAAAAGAGCAGCCAATTACACTTGCAAACAACCTTAAAACTAGCTGTGAAAAGGTAATATCCTCAGCTTTCAGTTCCAGAATAACTGATGACTGATATTTTCCATGTGTACGGTGGTATTAAAACAAAATGGGAAAAAAATCACCTTGCTAGTTGAAGAGATGACTCATACTCCTCTGTCTCCCACACTCGGTTTTCCAAACAAGCACAGTGCAACTCCCTGATCTGTTATGCAGAAGGTGAAGAAAGGATAAAGTGTTTTACAAAGTAATATGGAAATCTTACAACAAGCTGTTCAAAGCAATATGCAATTCCTTTAGAGCCTGTTTTCCAAAGATGCAAAATGATCGCAAAAGGAATGAGAGCACTTAATATCTTCCAGAACTAAGCTTCTGCTGGAGACTGTTGCTCTGCACCAGGTTCCAAACAACAAACAGTCAGGTGAAGGTAACTGCTGTGAACTGAAAGGAACTCCAATCAAATGCCCCAGGTAAAACATCCTTTTATTCTCAAACAGTGGGACAGTTCATGCTGCTTTTGTAGTAAGTGACAGATTATAGTAACAGTATGGAATACATTTTGAACTGAGAGACAAGTGCACATGCACAGAATATACAACTGCTCTTCTACTGGAAGAAATTGCTTATCATGAGAGGGTGGATTAAATGACATCAGAGCAATAGGACTATTAACAGCAGTTACCACTGTTTCTCCTACAATTGCTTTTTTCTGTACAGAAGGTTGCTAAAAACTCAGTCTCTTCATTTGAATTTAACTAGTGATCTAATATGTGGTAGAAGAGTGTACATTGTCTGCAATGCATCCAGGTAATCTCAGATATGGGAAAGTCAGTGTGTGGATTCTTTTGCTAATCTGTGCACCTGTCTTCTCCTGAGAACTCCTTCCTGTTGGCTGACAAGGTATCATCATCCATGCTAGTAAAGAAACCACATACTCTCATCCTCCGCCCACAGCAAGAAATAAATCTCTCTCCATTTTAAGAAGCAGGAGGCAAAACAGCACATTAATAAATAAAAAGTATTTATTTAGGTGTCTTACTTTGAGGCAAAAAAACAAAAACAACAAAACAAACCCAAACCACAAAAACAACAACAAAAACCCAACAAGACTTGTATATAACAGTACATCACCTGCTTGCCCAAAGGATACTTTGGAAGAGAAGATGTGAAAACATGAAGACATCTCAGAATTGAAACGTAATTTTCATGGTAAACATATAAGTCCTCCAGCAACTTCTCTGTTTCTTCCTACAGTGATAGAATAATTTAAAAAGTATTTCTGACATCCATGCAAAACTCCCACAAAGCACTTAAAATGACTCTGAAGTTCTGATATTGTAGTATGCTATGATTTAAATCACCAATCTTAAATTGAGACCACTAAGCAAATGAGCCGTATTTCAGCAGTTTACTGCATTCCCACTGCACATTCACTTTCTTCCTCCAGCTCAGTAGAGATTTGCTATTGACTAGCATTATTACTCTACCATTTTCAACTGTATTTAGGCCTTTAGACTTGAAAAGTCATCTCACAACAATGAGAGTATACACTATTCCTTTAGCAGGCAATGAGAAGTTATGTAGCTACTTTTACTCGAAAACTTGCATTTTTATACTACAAATGCATTTAAAAATGTATTTCTTACATTGTGGGTGGCTGTTGTTTTTATTAGCTATATGTACATAAAAAGACCAGTTCACAGAAAACAAAGAAATAGTCAGTTGATTTTCCTATGTGTTTTTAATTTGACTTTTGCTTATTCATGTGTTGAGAACCACAGAAATAAAAAAAAAAATCATGTTTAAGAAAAAGAAATTATTGACTACTGCTACTGAATTTTCTGGATGGCACCACATTATCACTGGCCTGCCACGGAAGCATATATTACCACTTCTGGAAATACATACTCAAAACTTCTGGTAACTGTACTGAAGTAATTTAGTCTTTGTGGTGATTACATCTAAGTCTGTGAATCAAAAGATCTTTCCTCTGTCTTCAGTCAAAAACAAAGAGGAAAAACCACAGGCCCCTCTATATATTTTATTGCCCTTTTGCCTAACTCTGAGCAAACTATTCCAAATGGAAAAACAAAATAAGCCACTGAAGCTTTCCAGACTGAAAGTGAAACAAAGGGTATTAAAGATAAAAGAAAAGCAAAACCTTGCCTACAGGCAATATAAGGAAGTACAGATGTATGGAAAAAAAAGGTATCACACTGCAAAGACTGAAAGTAAAGAAGTTGTACAGAGAGCTTTCTGATGTTAAAAAAAGTTTTGAATTATTAAAAACATTAACGATCTTTCTCTCCATAGACTTTTTATACATGGAAATTTAAGAGTCACTGATATAACAATTGTTAAGGCAACCTCTAAAACCTTAGGGTAGATATTCATTGAGAAAAGAATTATCCCCACCACAAAATATGCTAAGAAAAGAAAACAAGTTGTCTCTAATGCTGCTTCATCAACATTATTTCCCCAAACTCCAAGCATTAACACATCTATATTTCCTTCACCTTGGTCCTAGCTCAAGACAGATATAGTTAATGTAAGTAAATAGCAATATATTTTGCCAAATAACAAAGTGAAAAGACATAATCCATTTTAGAAGAGTTTGAAAATGTCATTAGAAGAGTATGCAATATTATTTCCAGAACAGAGATAAAAGACAGATTGCCACATTTACATAGTTTCAAATTAAATTTGCCATGAAACGTTTCAGACAGATTTGTTAATAATTATAATGTGAAACTGCTTTTAAAACTGATGATTTTAAATAGATGAAACTCATCCCATAGTTATTAAAAAAAGTGGTAACAACATGGAATATAAACGAAGCTGATAAAGTGTATGGCAGGTTTAGGGGCTAAGCTGGAAGACTAAAGCGACCTGTTGCTGAAACACCAAGTTCATATGAAAGATTACTATAGTGACCTTGAAAGTGTTTCCAAAGCTGGGCATTAGACTGTAGATTAGCATGACATCAGAACAAACAGCACCTCATTAATGCAGCAGTAGGACCTTTTTTCCCCAGGCAGAATATTCTGCCAGCTTGGCAACGCAGTAATGGTCCCACCTCTACTGTGGAGATTAGAACAAGTGTCTTGAATTAAAATGTGTGAGAAGCATCACATCCACCTAAGTATGAGAATTCCAGCTTCCTTCCCAAAGTTAATAGTTGAGGCTTGTGAAATAAGAGGTGTGTTTATTAAACATGTAAGATTGAAAACATATAAAGTTTAAACTGATGAGTATTCAGCTTTCAAAACAGGTGTGAATAAAGGGCAAGAGTACAGTAGTAGCTTAAGTTATTTTTGCCAGTGAAGACAATGGATCATAAAATGATGTAAAATCATATCTCATCTTGAATACTGTAACTGTACTTGCAATGTTGCTTGCTCCTAACCTCCCCCCCAGCCATTACCATTGTTCTTTACACTTGAAAAAGCCTTACACACCAGGCAAGTACCATTTGCCTGACAGGTTAGCAATACTTGAAGAGTCAGGAGAAACCCTTTACCTTCAGCAATGTTTCTACTGGGAGTGGCTCAGATGGTGAAAATAACCAATAGATTTTTGTTAGTGAATTCCTAAAGGGCTCACGATAGTAGTAGTCTGACTTCAACCAGTTGGCAAAGCTTCAGATAAACATGTAACAAATTAGTTTTAATCCTGTATGAGGTGTAGGGTGAAAGTGTGCCTTGGGACACAGACTCTGCCCTACTGAGTTCAATCAGAAACCATGCAGAGGCTGTGAAGAATTAAAAGCTTATGAAATAACCTCCAAGATAACTTAGACATTTTTCAAACATTTAACTGACCTTCCAAGAAAGTCAGTCTGGGCAAGCATGAAAAGACCTGGCCATAAATAAGCCTTGTATCCTTCTTTTTAAGCAGTTATATTTCTAGACATAGCTAAAAGTTGACGTAAGAAAATTGTGCAGCTTCATATAAAGGCTGACCTGGCAACCCTAGAGATCTGGAATTTTGATGTGCCAATCCTAATTCCTCATTACTGGTCACAAAGCACACTATGTTCTGTATGAAAGATATTATACAGAACTACACATCTTGATCTTGTATTTTATTATGCTCCCCAAAGTGATATAATTGGCAAGTTAGTTCTGTTCTCCAAAGACATTCTTAAAATTTTACCTTTAAGTAGCTGTCATTTGTCAGCAGTTCAATCTGTTTCCCTGACTCTTGCTTTTCCACATACCTTATGGCAGGGAAAAAAAACAACATAAAATTATAATGTAAAGGAAGATACTAGGGTTAAAAACATTTAAAATGCTTACTGCTATAAGAAATAGGTATCTTTCTTTGGAAAGATTCAAAAAGGATGGTCAAATCCAACAAGTTGAAAGGCCACTCCAAAACCCTAGAGATTATGCTTCAAATCAGCTTAACAAGCTCAAAAGTGATTTACGGTTATTTGTCAGAATAACTTGTTTCTGTATTAAGAACGATAAGAAAAATAAATAAATTCAAGTGATTACACATCACAGAAGCTGTACTCTCTAGACTAGAACATTAAGGCTTCCTGAAATTATTTAGAAATGTCTTCTGTTTGATCAATTTACCTTTGCTATAGAAATGTGTACAAATGAGCTACAGTGGTCACAGAACTACATTTACAGATTCTTTTAATATTTTTTAAAGCTGACTTTATACATGATTGTCCAAAAAATGTATTTCCACCTTTACCTTCTAAAAGAGGGCAGTCTCCGAATGTTCTCACACTGATCATGTGATAAAGAATAAACTCTCTCCTTAATATCTACCAGGTGGCAACACAAGACACTGAGAGGCTGGGAATAGAAGTGCTCCACAATACAGAGCTGAAAAACAAACCAAGAAGTAGGGATATTAATAAAATTCAATCTCCCTGCTATATCTACCTTTTAATGCTTTCTTACTACAACTTACTACTTCTTTCTTTCCTTCTACTACATTGCATATACTATAATGGTAGTAATGGTACGCCTTTAAAAAATCAATTACAATCCATAAATATTCCATAAGTGACTACAGGACATTGATTACACAGTTGTACACAGTCACATAACGATTATACAGTTGTACACAGTCACATAATTACCTTCTTTGCTATATGTGCTACTCATTTTCAGTACCTCAGCTTTTCCCCCCTCTCATGTAACATCATGCCTGGATATAATGACCTGATGGTGATCTCTTATATTTATCACTTCAAAAATCTGATCAGAAATTGCTTCATCCTTGAATTCTTTTAACACACAAGGACACAGCTATACACTGTCAGGTCTAAAGCTTGTATTTGCATGTCAGGCCAATGGTGAAATACCAAACTTTGATGGCTTTCAAATGAGAGGAGCTGAATCCAATGAAAGCCCACAAAGGTCTGTCTTCAGGAAGAGGTACTATGGCCAGGATATTTCTCCCAGCCACGTGTAATCGTTGAATCTTATATATTAAAAAATCAGATAAATTCTAAATGTATATGACATTGAAAGACCATATTTTACTAGCAGGTTCACACATGGAACTGGGTAAGAAAGAAACAATTTCACAATCCTGCATTAAAACAGATGACAGGGCCTACAAAATCTTCAGAGAACTCTTGTCTGCAATCCACAAAAGCTACAAGGAGACCTAGACACAGAACTACATCTAGATATGAACCAACTATATAAGACAATAAAAACTTAACTACCATGCTCTCTAGAGACTCTTTTTGGAAACCCTCTGAGCTCTTCCACTTTGTCTCTTGAGAGCAGGTAAATTTATCTCTCACATTGCTACAGAACTGCTTGGAGCACAAGTATTACCTCCTCTGAGGCACCAAGTAAATGATCCTGCAGCTCCTATTTCCCTGAAAAAGCAGGAAGTGTGCATCCAGAAATTGTGCCAGATGAGTTCAAGTGGGGACGAAACACTGCTGGAGCCTACTCACACCAAGACAAACCAGAGTCCAAGAAACTGGTACAAATGATCAGAACTGGGGAGTTCTGCCACGGGTGTTAGAAAGCTACAAATTAATCTATAGCAAAATACAGCTCTTTCTGCCCACTAACCCAGGTCACCCTTTTAAATGTAACCTTAAAATATCATGGGTTTTGTGGCAGAGTAAGCTTTTATTTTCTTCTTCATACAGCTCCTACATTTATCTTATCAGTAAAGATTTTAAAATATCCATCCATTCACAGAGCCAAACTTTCTAAAGAATATTTTTTCATGCAATTCAGCAATACTAGGAGCTAAGAAATCTTTCAGTGCCTAGTAATTACCCTTTGTTTTCACAACCATAATTTGAATTCTTGTTACCATTGCCTACCTGAAATCCTTTGATAAAATTCTGGACAGAAAAATCATGGTATAGGAATATGTTGATGAGAACCTGCAGAACTTTTCCTCCCAGTTTAAAGGGAAACCGAGATGTCAGAAGCAGCTAAAAGGGAGACAAAAAGAAAAAGTAGGCATACCAGAAATTTTCTCCTGAATTCAAATCAGTATAACTTGTATATACAACTTGATACAACTCTTAGTATGTGTTAATATTCAACTAAATGAGAAACTAAATACACTGCCAGCTTCTAAAAACAGTTATTTCTATTAAAATGCAAAGACTGATTTTCAGTTTATTATTTTACCACATTTTCATAAGTATCTTTCACTAATAAAACATTTTAAGTTAATTTTGCTTAATGCTATTTTTGTAAAATTACAAATAGAACAGAGACTGCTGTAATAAACAATGATACCACTGCTTTCAGCACGTGTAACAGAGATTTTGAAAATCTTGTTGTCTACCAAGAATCCACAGGCACAACATTTATATGGCTTGAACATATGGATAACTCAGCTAATTTGACAGGTGGCAAAACCCAGGCTGAACTTTATTCTTCAGAATTTTAGCTAAGTTTCAAAGCTATCTTTTTCTGGAACAAAGTAAAACTGAAATCACAGCTCAACTTTAATGAAGAAGTGTGAATGTCAAAGTGTAATTGAACAAGGCAATGCAAACAAAGATGAAAGCATGTGTGTGTCTCGGTATGAGAAGGGAGCTCTCAGTATCGCACTACTCTGCAGCTGCAAGTAGAAATATCTACAATCCACAGCTCTCAGGAACTGAGTCCTGTCCAAAGCCTTCAGACAAACCTGCATTTCAAGGCCACACATGTAAACTGTGCTTCAACACACACACACTCCTCATATCTATTTAGAAAGGGAATTACCTTGTCAATTATAGTAGACAGGTGCTCCTTACAGGAAAGGGACTGGAAAAGCTCTATGCACAGCAGAGAGGAAACAGAGTGAGGAAGTAGTCTGTGGATAATCATTGGTGATGTAGCGATTCCAAAAATCAGCACTAGAGGCAATTCATGGATATGCTGACTGGATAATGGGGGAAGGGGGAAAAAAAAAAGTAATAGTTACATTATAGAAGCTAGTGTAACAAATGCATGATGTTCCTACTACAGCACTGAGTTTAAATGCAGAAAGGGGTATATTAAAAGATTTGCAGCCGGTAAATCAAAAGAGGAATTGGTGTGGAATAAAATTAAAAAGAAAGGATGCTATTTAAATCCCTAAAGTAGATAAGAAAATTAAATTCCATTTTCAGATTCAAATTTCAGAAAGTGGCACAAAAAGCATAATTTCAGTTAGTTTTGTGCTGATCCTACCTTCCCAAAAAGTTATATTGAGAGAACTGAGTCTTATAATAGGATTTTTTCAAAGATACGAAGAAAAAATAAGAAGATACATTAAACAGATAACGGCCAAGAGGATTTACAACTTAAACCACTTAATAATTTCAAAATAAATATGAAACATCTCCAATGTCTGTGCTCCAATATACTTTAAAAAAATTCCAACTTCTCCAGATTAATATTCCTTTTCACATAATTTTTTAGTATTTACTTTAGAACTGAAAACCAGGACTGAATGTGTATTCCTTGAGGACAGCATACAATTTATACAAAATACAGTGTTTTCAGTATCATGTCATCATAATTTTCCATTATTAATAGTTTCAAGGAGGTACAAAACATGCTACCTTAAATACCTTCTAGGTTAAAATTGTCAATTTATTCCTTTCCTTTGTTTTTGCCACAGCAACTTTTTGACTTTGGATTTTAATTGTTATCCCACAATTACCTTGTTTCTCTAACTCCTCAAAAGAAATTGTTGAATACAAACATAAAACCAATAAGCTTCATATATTACTGTCCACTCTAGATAACTGTAGAGAATCTCAGAAAGGAATCAGAACTTTTGATTAACAAATCAGAGGAACCGCTCACATTTACCCATTTCACTTTTATTATTAAACATGTTTAAGACTCAGATGAAGATAACACAAGCTGTACCATTTCTTGCTGGTGGCATAGCAAGTGAATTGCTGAGGAATTGCAGCCCCAATTCTAACATCTCCAACCTGGAGACTTAAGTGTGTGATGCTCTTTTTGGAGAGCAGCATGAGTTTTTGATTAGCATGCCTGAGATTACATTAAGGAAGACAGAAACAGAATTACATTAAGGAAGACAGATTGCATTAAAGAAGAGCAGAAGTACAGGAGCACCTGAAGTAGTCAGCTGCTGATTACAGATCCTGGCCAGCTGGGGAAGTTTTAGATGCATCCCTATTAGTTTGCTAATGACCTTTAAGCAGCAGCATTACGTCAGTAGTCACACAAAAATACAATCCGCAAAAAATTTTACAAGATCTAGACATCTTAAAAATTTAGTTTCCCATTCACAAATCCTGTAACAACCAGTACCAGCAAATCCTACTATGTGAAGAATTAAATCAGCCACCCCTTATCTCAACCTGACCTTTAGGCACTTGGGTTCACAGTCTCAGGTTTAGCTTTAGAATAATTTACCCCTAAAACCTAGCAAGTAGTTTTTTGCTCAACCACTGCTGCAAAGAAGCAGCATCAAAATTTGATTCCAAAGTTTCACTGGCCTCACTGTTAAAATTTCAAAACAGCTGCAAATAGAAAATGGGTAAAGGAGTGGAAGAACTAAAGTTTAAGTCACATTACCTGCTGATGACTATGAAGTCTTGAAGAACTTTTGTAGTGAAACTTTCCATGTCTTTGAATATGACTACAACTGGAGGAGATTGCCAGTGTCTAGAGGAGGAATTTCTTTTTCTGCTTGGAGTTTCAGAATCTGATTTCTTTAAAGCCATTAATTAATCGTTAATACACAGAAGCCAGAAAAATAAAAAAAACTGAATCATATCTATGATATTATAGATAATAAAGTGACATGACATGTCCAAAGTGACATGACTGACTTCTTGTCAGCTGTATTTATTATTAGCACCTAGAACTGCCATTTTTCTTACTTCTGTTTGGCACAGCATGAAGTACGAAGAAAAAATAGATTTTAAACACACAGTCCAACAATGACAAGAATAGCTCTGAGAGACAGAACTGGTGGAGTTCTCTTGGGAATGAGGGAGATTTGAATTGTGTACACAGACACTGCTTATTTTCTGTATCTTTACCTAGTAATAAAAAGAACATATGCTCAGTACGCTTTGGTTTATCACACTGCTCCGATGAAGTCATCAGAAAATCAGCTGTAACTTGTATTCATGACATAAACAAAACTTTAAACTTCAATAGCTTTAGCAAACACAAAGATACAAAAATATTTTGAAAGTTATTTCCTTACTGCTTCCCAATGTAGTGTGGGCTGCAGATGACATCATGGCCTATTAGCACAAATACAGTATCTTTGCCTTGGATGGCTGTTCTTCTGTGAAGTTTTGTCTTAATAAACAAAATATCTCAGCACTCCTGGGAGAAAAGCATCTAGCATGAAGCTGATACTGCATTTTAAGCTTCCAGTTCCCAATTAAACATATGATAAAATAGTACTTCTTGCTTGTGTTTCAGAATTCTGACATTCATACATCATCAGTAACTAACTCCACATTTGTTCTATGTGTCACATATTATATTCAAACCACCTCAATATCATGTTATTTTTCAGTATTACATTAAAAATTAACCTTTGGCATTTTCTCACAGAAAGCTGAGTTATTAAATTTCTGTTTTAAACACATCTAAAGGTCAGGCATTTTCAAAAACCAGGGGTAAAAAACCACCAACAACATACCTTTGTCATATTCTCATACCAGCTGATAAGAGAAGGCATTGAACAACGTATTCTATTCTGTGAAACCTGCACACAATCCTCATCTTCCAGCGAGTCTACATCAATGTCACAGTTCATCAGCTGCCCCATCAGCTTCTGCATCAGATTTTTTATACCTTCACAAAACGTTTTTAGAAACATGGTAAAGACATTTGGTTATCTGGCAACACTTCTCCGTCTCACACCATAAAAACTACCCCAAAGTTATTACTCATTATTTTTCACATTTCTAATTATTCTCCTTCTCTCTCCAGAATGCACACCTCATGCTCCTGAAAGCATTAATGATATGGACGCTGTTCATGCAATTTGCCTAGATGGCAACAACTGAGGTTAAGATGTTTACCTAAGCTCCAGCCACATGCTTTTAAGAATGACCTAGAAATAAGTAAGGCAGCCACTCCACAGAACTGAGGATGCTGCCATATGTGATTTTAATCTTTTTACTTAAAAAATAAAAAAGGAGCAAGGAGGGTGGGACAATTTTATTCTGTTCATTCTCTCACTAAATAATGTGACTGTAAGCATTTAAAAAGTGGAAGGCATACATCCACTGTCCAATGAAACAAGAAGAAAACCAACCTATAACATCAACATGCAATACACTAAGCAGCATGTTCTTAATTGTTGTGGTACAGCTAAGCAGCATTGCAATCCTCAGTGTTTTAAACCAAATTGGATACCTCTTAAAATACAGTAGGCATTACTGCTCTGGTTACATAGGTTTGAGCAAATTTTTGGAAAGTCTTTGGGATCTCTCTGTCCATTATTCTTGTATTTAGGGCAAAAGCTAGAATTCCTAGTTGATTGATATGCTACTATAAAAGAAGCAGCTATACTATTGCAGTATTTACCTGGGCAATCTTTGGCTTCCAGCAAGGCTACATAAGGAGTAATGCTATCCTGAAGGACATCTGAGAGACCTCTGAAAGTCATGTCATGATCTGTAACATTTACACCTAGGAAAAAAAAAAGATAAAATTTTAAGGGCATTTTTCCCATGACTTGTGAGCACAATGATCGGACAATAAACTGAACAGTAGACAAAAACCAGAAGATACCTCAAATATTTAAGGAAAGAATGAAAAGTATCACATCAGCTGTGAGGAAAGATGAAAAACTAGCACAAGATAAGACATACATGTTGACAGTCCCTGATTAAGAGAAACAGGGAGTCACTGTGAATACCCTTCATCATATAGCTTGGTGGGGTTTTTAAAAGAAAGTTTTCCAAGAGAGCAAACCTGCAAGAAGCAGGACTGATTTTCTAATATCCCTCAGAAGCCATCCACAGCCATGTAAGGCCTGCAGACAAGAGTTAAATCTACCTTCTTTAGATGATGAATACTGTATCCACACCTAGATCCTGTCAAGGCTCATGTAAAGAGGAAAATCACTGTAAACTGCTGTGAAACTCAGTCTGAATACACTATGAACTACTTAGTATTTACTGCCTTTGATAATATCCTTAATCAACAGAAAAAAAGAACAAGCACCTCCATGAGGCAATTCAGAACTTTGTCCACAGACATATTTGAAGCAGGAGTTTTTAGCTTTCTATTACCTACGAAAGTAGAGTACCGTCCACTCTTTTTTAGTGTCTACATGGTAAGTTTGAAGCATAGGCCTGATTTTAATTTCCCTAAAATAATCCACTGAAAATGTAATCAACTTGCCTTGAATCAGGTTTAGGATTTATAGGTACAAACCTCTGAAAGAAATGAGAAGAAAAAAAAAAAAAAGACTTCAGAACTTCAATAACTTCATCTCCAGCTATTTTTTTCCCTCTCTGCTCTTTTCCCAAGATAAAGACACTACTTTCCTACATGTAAAGACGCACTGCAAGAACACGTATCAGAAATACAGAAGATATATAATTTCCATGATTAAGTTGTAGAAACCACCAAGCATGCTGGTGGCAGAAACAGGGACATAATCAAAGTTATCTCCAGTACCTCAAACCACTACCAGCTGCTTATGAGAGACCTGTAGAGGAGTTGTTGACTTACTGGACTATTAAGCAACATAGACAAAAGAGAAAGTAGGTTTTATCCGACTTCCTTCTCCCCGCCCAATCTCTTCTGTTGACACGTTTGAAGCTGACATTGCTCATAGTAATTGCTGGGACTCAGTAAATTTTCTTTGATGTGTCTGTGAGTTTTAATCAGAAGTACACTACAAAAAATATCTTTAAAACATTACCTAAGACAAGAGCTGCAGTAGGGATTTCTCTGAACTTCATCCTGCAAGTCCATTCTGTTGTCTTCTCTTGAAAGTCAGAATGAGACCGGCTCAAAAAACTCACCAGATTATCAAGCAACTGCTTATTCAAGTCTTCCTGTATTTGCTGCAAACATACACAGAGAGAATTGATCTATAAAAATGTGAAAACACCACTGCATCTTCCTTTTTCTACTCCTTTCCTGCATAATCTTTAACCGTTAAATCTCCAGGGTTTTAAATTCTCCTGTGATCTATAAACCATACTAACTTATTAATTGTGGGGCAAACAGATGTTTCCCATCTTGGAACTTCTGGTGAAATGCCTCAAGAATAATTTGAAAACAAGTGAGCCTAGCCGTGTTGTCACACCACAGGCTTTAAAGGAGGAGAAAAAACCAACATACTGACAAAGCCTCAGAGGCATAGGCAGAAAAAACCAATATAATTAGTTTCTGTAACAATGTTTATGAAAATTCCTATTCTTCCTTCTCACCTTACAAAACAGCTGTCAACATTTTTCTGAGAGATGTAAATGAGAGCAAATATTCCGCTCCTCCAAATCTAATTCAGGATGAAAGAAATAAAAGCAGTATTGAAGGAAACCATTAAATATGTTTTATAGGAAAAAATACTAAGCCACCTGACTCCCACATTTGCTACACTGTCTTTAGACATTCAGGACAATTTTCACACAACAATCTGTATATGCAGGAACATACAAAAAGCTGAGAGAAAGCAGGGGGAGATAAAACTTCTAAAGGCAAATATATGTCAGCAGCATTTTGTATTTCCGTTTTTTATCTGTGTGTCTTTGAAAATCTGTCCCTAAACCAAGATAAGCCTTATGCTAGAACAGACAAAAAAACCTCCTGTACTCTGAAGTTCAGGATATCAATATATACTCTAGAACACATATATTAGAAACTACATTAAACTCTTGTCCCAAACAAAATCATCATCAATATTTATCAGCAATAAAAAGTGACATACACAGCTGTGAACTTGATTTTAAACAAAGTGACAAAGGCTGTCTCTAGTAGCATTGAAGAGGCCACTATCAAAGAGTGACGGTCACATCTCCAGGAGATTGCACATGATGCCTGCTCAACAGCCTGAACTCCATTTCCATAATACAGAAGAGCTTCTGTTGGTCTCCTAAACAGCTGATAAAACTGTATACAAAGTAGTAGTTTTGTCTTTTCATCCTCCACTTATTGAAGTGGCCTTTCTGATGTTGATTGTGCAGCTCTGAACTCCTACCTGATAAATCCTATGCAACTCAGAACAAATCATAACATGACATTTTTGAAAGAATTCACACCATCAGCATTATAACATGATTGTAACAACTCCTGTATTACTACAGATCCTTTAACAATCCTCTGAGCTCCTGTTTCAGATTCCATCAAACCCTAAACTTCCTGTGATCACTATTGTTTTTGCTAAGCTAACTTAACAAGAACCTCAGTCCTTACTCTGCATGATTACAGTATATATTATTTCTTCCACTGTGCACTTGTGACAATGGAATTCAGTCTGCCATAGCATTACACATTTACCTAGTTTTCTCAAAATACACCAGTCTTTTCTTGTCAAAACAGCTTTGTTACTAGCATTGTTTTAATAATGTTCCAGAAAGTTCACCAGGCAGCTCTGCATCACAAGTGACCATGTCACTTACTTACATGGCATTCTCACTCTGGAGAAGTCACGGGAACAGGAAGTTCAGTTACTGCCACGACTATTTGTTATGTGGCCTGAAAACCATTATCTTCATATTAGAGTGAAAATTACTGTATTTTAGCCCTGCATTTTGCCTTTTTGTTTCTAGCCTAGATCCTGGCAGAACAAATTCCTGCCTCATAGCAGAAGAATGTTTCTGTAAGCCCTTGATGAGATTTATCATAAGAACATTTGCAAGGCCACTTCTGACAGCAGGGGTCAAAACTGGGATACCTTGCAATATTGAAACAAAAAAAAGTCCAAAATTCACCTTCTAAAAACAAAGGGCAGCTCCTGCCACACTTCTGTCGGCTTTTCAGTTGTGAGAAGCATGAAAGGATGTCATCACCCGATGACAGATGGTGCTGTCACAGCCACAACACAGTTTATGATGGACATACAAAGGCCAAGAGTGCTCTACAGCGAAGTGCCTTGGAGGGCATATACTCTTCTGAACACCTCAGGCAGAGAACCAGGAAAATACCAGCGCAAGCACAAGGCCTGCCAAAAAATCACCAGGCAGCAGTGCCCTGGCAAAACCTTTGGAGAACATCCTGCTAGGCTCCCTTAGCACACTACCAGAACCCCTAGAATAAAAGCCCAAACCAGCAAGCCACACGCTTCCCACGTACTCTGCCACGGATCAGGTTTGCTACACTAGGGCTTGAAAACACATAAGAAATTAAATCCTGACTAGCTAAAGCTCTCACCTACCTGGTTTGACCTCATAGATGATGCTGCTTTGAGGAGTTCAGACTAGAGACTTTCTAAGGCCCCTTCCAACCTAAATTATCACACTATTTCACATGTAAGAACAACAATCAGCTCCATGTTTGCCAACAGTGGAATAAAAGGATGATGATTCAAAACTCAGTAGGAAAGATATCACAGATACACCAGAAGCAGTATGAAGAAAATTCTTTGTGTAGCAGCAGAAATAACTGCAGGTAATCTGCCCTTGGGCAATTCAAATTCTAAGGAAATGCTCATATTAATATGTCATTATAGGAGGAACTGTCTTCCATCAGGAAGAGTAAGACCAAAAGAAAGAATCTGGACAACTTCTAGCAGCCTCAGAGAAAACAGGGGTAGGAATGGAATTAGAGGAATTAGAGGCATTTATGAGCTTAGCCCAAGGGTCCAGATTTTAAGCTACATCCATCTGGCTTCTAGTGCACATCCCAAAACAAACTTTGGGAAAAAATTTCTCCTAATGTCTATAGAGCCCAAGAGCAAGCAGAGGAATATGGAATACTTGCCCAGAATCCATGACACTGAATAGAGGAGGGGAGGAAATCTCTGCTGTATGGGAGCAATTATTCATACTATAATGCAAGCCAGCTGGCTTATAGGGACACAACAACAGCATGCCATGTAACACACAACAGTCAGGAGGCCACAGTTCAGTATGAAATTAACTCTGACCCCATTCACACCACACATACTAATTCAATGGGGCTGTATTTGCAGTAGTGTCATTCCGTATTTGACATCCATGCAGCTGTGTTCACGTAAATCCACTGTGAATCCTGAGCTGCTGTGTATGAATTCTGGAACACTGAGGTCAAGACAAGCCTAAAATCCTCACAGGAATATCAAGCATTAACTGAACTAAAACAGCAGTATGCCAGGAGTTAATAAAGAAGACAATTAGTAGGAAGAGAAGCTTAGAAGTAGCAAAAGCATACAGTTCTGTGGTTACAAGTAACGTGTACTTGACACATTTATTATTACTACATTATATTCTGGACAGTCAATATTTCTGGCCCTCCTACTGTTTTAACTTAACTGCCATACACTTTTAAGCATGTCAAAAAGATCCCCAGAAACAAAGAAGCAAGCAGCATTGTTACAAATGCAAAACACCACTTTAGTGTGAGGCACAAGACTCACCTCTGTTTCAGATTTGATCTGGTTCCACAAAGACTGACAAGTGACAAACCGTAGCTCAGTATCCTCTGAATCATTGCTTGTGCTCTTGAAATTATGAGCTGGAAACACAGAAAGCAAAGGAAAGCAAAATAAGCTTATGAAAACAAAACATTTTCTTCCTGAGAATAAAACAAAGCACACAGCTGTATATATGTATTTCAGGGAGATGACTTTTCTCTTAAGCAATTAATTAATTGCTGGTATTTTGTAGAATAATTAAGGGAACAAGCAGAATCTATTATCGAAGTATGCATGCAAAAGGTAAAGAACAGGCTTCTATCTCAAATCCTAGATAAGCTAAAGACTAAATCAGAGCAAACAACCTTTATTAATAAAGTAAAAAAACACAATAATCATCATCATCTTGCTCTTGTTTCAGAAAGCTTTGATTGCCATTCAATGGAGCACTGGCACTGGCTTCATCTCTAGAAAAGAGCCAGTTGATGAACATTATCTACTAAAGCACTAAACCCACCCAAAACAGGTCTGTAAATGACAAATGAGAGATATCCCTCCACTTCCATTTTCACTGTCTCCCCTATTACCTCATTTGTATCCCTAAGAAAAAATCACTTAGAATACATAACCAACTCTGATTACACAGATCTTAGACTCCTAATTGAACAAAATCCAGCCACCACATTATCTGGTAACATACCAAGGCATAATATCCTTTTTTCACTACCAAAGCTCAAACTATAGGTGCACATGTTCTCAAAAGGCCTTTTGTGGGGTGTGACAGTATTATCAACGATTGATGCAGAGGAGTTTCACAACTAAAACTTCCCATTGGACAGGACTGGGCTTCCAGACTGGACAGATGCACATCCAAGTACATGTTTTAGAAAACCACTCTAACCAATTGCTGTGAAAAGCCAAACCAGTTCACTTCTGCCTCTCTCTTTTAGGGCTAGTCCTGTCAAATTTATTTTTCCACCTCAAAGCATTTGCTAACTAGAACAATATGCTTAGTAGTTTATCCAAGCATGTCTAATCTTGCAAAAACAAAAATATAATATCTAGTAAGGAGTAAAATTTCCATGTGGTCTAAGTACACAGGCCTTGGTTGTTGCAATAACCTGCAATGACAAAAATCTGGCCTCATTACTTTCCTCTCCATCTTTTCCATATAAATTGTCAAGCTTTTTGACAGCTCTAATGATGATAGAAGTAGTTTAACCTGGGAATAAAAACACTAAGTTTCCCAACTGAATCTCAAATAGCAATTATTTCAGATGCATTATTTCTGGTTCCAAGAAGAGTCACTCCTCAAATGAAAACAGACATGCATACACATCTAGAGAAAATGCATACAGCAAATACTAGTGGACAGAAGCCATAAATGGCTTTTCTTCCTTCTTTTCCAGAAGAGACGTAGGCAAAATACCCAGAATGTGAGATTTATGGATGTGATATAATTTCTGACTCCTGCAGCTTAAAAATGGCTCAGTCAGACCTTCAGGTGAATTGTTTGTCTCTTAGCAAAAAAGTTACAGTAGCACGGTGAAGAGTTCTCTTGTAAAAAAAAGAAGTGCAAAGACAAAGATGGCTATACAATCTTGATTGCTAGAGATGAAAAAAGCCCAGCATTTACTCTAGCCAATAATTTGCTTGCATTCCACCAAAGAAATGAGTTTTTGGCAATCAAGCAGCAATAGAAAATCTCATACAGCTATGAACTCAATCAGATATGATGAACCTTTCAGCATTAACCCTTCTCAAAAAGAGAAATAAATGAAAATACACTAACCTGTTTTATCAGACAATCTTCTCTTCTTGGTACTTGGTTTAAAAACAAAGCAGCCCTAGCAAACAACAAAAAAAAAACCAAACAGACTTCAATACAAGCATCAATCTGACTGGCTCCAGAGGCCACTTTATTGTTCTTTTATTCCAGTGCTCCATTAAACCAATAATTTGCACTGAATTGCCAGCCTCTTAAGAATATCAAGTTACATATTGTCCCTTTATATTTGTGTTTCAAGCTGGAACACTAGTGGAAGCAGTAACCCAGCACACTTGTTAGGAATTTTTTCATCTTTCCACTATGTTTTGCAATTCAACCATCAACTGGGCCAGCAGCAGATTCTTTAAATGTCTCAAAACCTCCAACAGGTTTAGAATTAAAAGGAAATTATTCCCTGGGGACACATCAGTATGGTTTTCTCAGTACAGTTTCAGTTAAATACAAAACAAAAGGCAAGAGGCTGAGATGAATGGGAAACGCAATCCAGAATAATGCAATGAGTATTATTAAGTCACTCATAAAAGGAAATGACATGCCCAAGCCACAGTGAACTGCACCCCAACTCAAAAAAAAGTAGGTGGTTAGAAGCAGAATGGCAAATGGTTGAAAAAAGGTTCATAAAAAACCTTCTGTTCCAAGGAATTCCTGTAGAGACAAGTCAACTCCCAGTTAGACCTATTTCATCGTGCAAGTATTAAGCTTTGAGTTCTTGAAGATTTAATTTTCTTCCAGAAAATCTGAAATTTCCTCCCCCATCCTCTCTACATAAGCCCATCTCTTTTGAAGAATTATTGCACTGCCCAGCTCTCACTGTGAGGTTCTTGTGCCGCAGCAAGGGGGAAGGAAACACCTAAGTGTTGGAAAAAACTAGACTGATTCAATCAATGGAGATGCTTATACAAGGATTCCTGAACTCAACCTAGGACAGTTCAGCCACTAGAGTAAGAATGATACAGTAAAAATCAAACACCAGAGGTATCTTCAACTTTGATCACAGTCATCAGTCTGTTGAGTGACTTCAGACATGTTGTTTCCTTTCTTACACAAATAAGAAATTGCAGTGAAACACCAACATCGATATTGACCCTCTCTGAAAAACAGCCTCACAACCTGGAGGTGCCTTCAGACATATTCCATTTTACCATGTATATTAAGGACCACTTATAAACAGCTGGACAAAAGTAGTGGTTATTCTACAAGTGCTAAACACTCTGGAACAATTCCACTGCATAAAGGTGTCCTACGGATTTATTTGTGCTGCTGCATGCACAAATGGAATTGGCTACAGCAAGTATAAATCACGTACATAAAAGAAGAATGGATGCTTAATCAAATCAAACACAAATACTGCTGAATGCTTGTAAGCATTGGCTTTCCCACACCACTAAATGTGGCTGAGAATAAAACAGAATAAAACTAATATATAAAACTGCAAAAAAGTATTACATACAAGATGTGGGAGGCAAGGTGAGGGGACATGATTCACTGCCAAACTATCAGGCAACAGCCATTGTCAAAAATGAAATCCAGCTGTTTTAGATTAACTTTTAAGTTTGTTTGGAAGCATTTCACTTGTGGAAGTAATAACCTGCACAGTGCTTTCCACACTAAAGGATGCAGCTGCATATCACTACTCAGTGAAAAACAACGGCAGGGGCAGGAGTCTTCCTGTGATGATAACACACGCTGTGAACCACTTCTGTTTTTCACTGTATGATCAAGCAAGAGATGAAATAAGTTAAATGTTTCAATCCAACGTTTCAAGTCTCGCTATTCATTGACGCGCTGATGAATGCGCTATCCCTACTGCCCGCTCTGAACACAGCCCACATAAAAGCTTTCAATTCGAAAATACCAAAGCAATAACAGATATTTAACATTACATATTGGGGACAGCACTTTCAGTACTATTTCTTTATTGAATTAGTTTTGGGGCGGGGGAAGCAATGAGTATGGCAGCAAGTAAAGGCACCAGACTTTCACCTGGAAGTGACAAAACCTACAGCCACAACACCCCAGGCCCTGCTCCGGGTGAGATTTACTCCAAGTAGGAATGGGGTTCGTCGTGCCAGGAAAGCAGCGGGCAGGTGAAACTGGGGGGGCACTCAGCACTCATGGTGTGACCCTAGGACTGCCTTGTGTAGGAATAAGGGCTGGACTCCACGGTCCCTTCCAACCCAGGGTACTTCGTGCTTCTGTGGGACTGCGGTGAGGACAAACAGCGCCTCGGGCAAAGCGAGACCGGGTATGGATGAAGAGCCAGCAAGGCTTTGGGAGGGGGCGAGCAGCGGAACAGGGCAACCGGGAGCCCGGGCACCAGGAAGGCGGGAAAGGCAGCGGCTGGAGGAGACGGGAAGAGGAGCAGGCGCAGGACGCGGCGGACGATGCCGCGGGTCCAGCTCCCGCACAGGTCGCGCTGCTCCCTGGGGAGCCCCCCCCGCTCTCTCCCGCTCCTCACCTTGGATACGGAGCACGTGCTCATGTCGCCCCGCGCCCGCCGCTACCGGAGAGCAGCAGGAGGAGGGAGGAGGAGGGAGGAGGAAGGAGGAGGAGGAGGAGGAGGAGGAGGGGTTCCCGCGCAAGCGCGCTCCCGACGCAACTCCCACCTCCCTGCGCGTCCCCGCGCCGCTGCCTCCCCCCCCCGCTTTCTCTGAGCAGTGGTACAGCGCCCTCTGCGCCGCGCCGCGCGATTCCTCCACACCCAGCACTACCTATGGCCTCCTCCCCCTGTAGCCTGAGAATGGTATAGCCCAGCCCAGCCCGCCCCTGGGCGCCCGGAAAGGGGCGGGGGGGGATCAGGGTCGGCCGTGGAGCTTCCGCTGGGCGGTGCGGCCATGGCAGCCGGTTCCTTCCGGAGGAGCATTGCTTCCCGGGTGGGCTCCCTTCCTTCCCACGGCTGGCGCGGAGTAGGAGTGCCCCCTGAGACAAGGGTCCCTTCCGTGCCCTCACAACGGGTCCCCCCTGCCCGGGCGGCTCACAGTGGGCGCGACCCGCAGCCGCGGGCTCCGCGCGCGCTGTCCCGGGGCGCACTTTGGGGTTCCCGCTGGGATTGGGATGGAGATGGAGATGATAGATGGAGATGATAGATGGAGATGGAGATGGAGGGAGGGATAGCGACCGTCCCTGGAAGCGTTCCGGGTCAGAGCGGATGGGACTCTGAGCAGCCTGGCCTGCTGTGGAAGGTGTCCCTGCACATGGCAGGGGCTGGAACGAGGTGATCTTTAGGGTCCCTGCTAATCCAAACCATTCTGTCATTCCATGACTGCTTCAGTCCTAGTGGGTAAGATGGGATCCTTCGTGAGAAAAAAAAAAAAAAATCAACTCTCTGGGGTGTTTTTCCTTGCCTTGCCTTTTTTCTAAGGGTCCTTTAACATCTTTTAGGTTTGTATTTTATTGTACTGTTCATAATAGTTATCAAGTGTTCGCTTTTTTTTTTTACCTGGGCTGAAATTAGATTTCAGATATAAAAGGTGTATCCTCCATGGGTATTTAAACAGGGAGCAGTATTTTTACTTGGGTTTTTATTCAATGGCTTAAGTAATTTTTTTCTTTATTTTAAATTTAGCTTTCAAAAGTTTTGGATCTGCCACCAGAGAATTTAATAAAGTCCATATCTGCAGTTCCTGTCTCCAAAAAACGGTAGTTGTTTACATTTTATCTTACAATTATGGTCATGTTTTATTATTCATGTCATGCCTATTACTGCAAAAGCTTAACAAGACTTTAGATAAAAATACAGACAAAAACCCCAAACCTTCTATACCAATGTAATTATAAGATAGTTCAATCAAATTAAATCCTTGTATTTTTTCAAGAAAGATCAAAGTAAATGTAATTGTTTACAAGCCTGTACAAATTATTGGCAGTGGATAGATGGCAAATGCTTCAACACTGATGATCTGAATGTGAAACTGCTTAGAGCTGATGTGAAGTTACACAGGGTTTTTTTTTCAGTGTCCTGCTCAAGAGTTGCAATAATGTTAGCAAATAAATTTTACTTATTCATGAGCATGGTTTTTGTTTATTCTGAGATAGTGTTCTCACCCTCTATACTTTCTGATTGTATTAGAGCAAAGGTGATACTTGGCCTTCTAGTCCAGCTTTCTAAATATAGTGAATCTTCAGATATTTGTGACTGGGTTATGCTGGTAATTACACTTGTCATATGCAGAGTCAGCTTGAATCTGCCAAATCTCCCCAGCATTCCAGCAGGTTTTTTTCCTGATTTTCATATGTTGGTTGTTTTTTTTTTTTAAGGCATGTTGCTGATTTCCAGCTCTCCATTGCTTCCATAATAGAAAACAGTTCTAATGATTGCTTAGCACAAGACCTGCACCTTCAAGCTCAGCAGCTTGCTGAAAGGGTATGCCAATGAATTCCTCATATGTGTATGTAATAATGAACTTGCAGACTAGAGCTGTAAGGGGCATAATAACATAAAAAAGTATCCCTTCTCCAAGCACCTGTTTGGGTCGAAGTAGCTTGCTGACTGTGCTTACTGTAGTTGTACACAGGATCTTCACAGAGAGCTGGAGAAGCAGCTTTGGTTATGGTTCTCGTGAAATTGTTGTTTCCAAGCAGTTTGAGGTAAACAGTGCTGGTGAGGTTAGGTGGGTATCTAAAGGCTGTGCCATGGTCTGTGCTGTTGCCCAGCACTTGAGGAAGACATTGAGTGTGTGGTAGCTTGGGAAACCACAGACTGCAAAACCCAGTTCTGGGAAGCCGATGGGTAAAGTTTGCCTGTGGGACAAAGAGACCAAAGTTTCAAGTCCTTATCTGCTTGAAATTGAGTTTTCTTGGAACAGCATTTTTTTCAGGTGTGCTAGTTTGGGAAATGGCAGTAGCTGGGGTGTTAATACTGAAAAAAGGACAAATGAAACCAGTTGTGATACTACTGAGGAGCTAAACTATTTCTCATGCCATTCTTCACTGCTGAGCTGTTGATGTTTTGGGCCTGTTCTAGCAAGATAAATGTTCTGACTTGGGTGGAAGAACTGATGATGCACAGATATACAACCAAAAGTTCTGAAACGACTGAAAGATGATCTAGAAACATGAAATAACTTCTGAGGTCCTCTCCAACCTGAATTATCTGTTCCCATATCCTCCCCAGTGGAGATGTTTTGGATGAAGTTGCTGAGCACTTTTGAAATCCAATGAGGTGTTAAAAGCCTCCAAGGATTTAACAGCCTCCCTCTCAATCTGTTTCAATGACTGCAGCATCACAGTAACAAGTTTTATTTTTTTCCTTGTGTGTCATTTTAAAAACAGCTGCTATTCCAAGTGTTTAGGAAGCTGCAAGTTTCCTCCCTTCTTTATTGTTTGTGGTTCAGTAAATAATCCTGAAACATTTAGCCCTACAGCTTTACATGGAGGAACAATTTTAATAGTAAAGAATAGTCCATTAATATAAGCCCCCAAACTAAATAGACTATGCCAGCTAGACAAAGGAAAATAAAAATCCATAATCTCTAAGGAATGTTTTCTTGTTCGGTGGTGAGTAAATGAGATGCATTTAGTTTAACTTGTTCAAACTGGTCATGTCATCTCCAAAGAAGATAAGCAGTGTATAAACTAGTAAAATATAACCATGTATCAAAAACTAGCAGAGAGACAGAAAAATGCAGGCAGTTACTGGTTTTTATCATGCTAGACAGTTGATTGAGTGCCTCAAGGTTCAACAGAATGCTCTTAGTCACTTCTGAGGAAGTGGGCCACAATATTTGAAATACAGGTATTTAGGTTAGGCAAAAAGAGATGTAAGTTTTTCCAGTTGACTAAAATAGCCTAAAGAGTAGGGCAGTGAGACAATAGATGAAGTGATGTGCTCTGGAGTACTGAAAATTGTTGTTCAGAAAGGTCAGAAGGGTCTGGTTTCCATGGGCTTTTGATTTCATGTGGCTGGCTGATTATTGTTTCGTTTTTGTGCTGTTATTTCTTTGTGGAGGGGACGTTGTTTTGGGTTTTTTAGTGCTTTTGTATTGCACAGTGGCATCCTAGTCCAAGCCTTGGGCATAAGGGACATCTGGTTACTAAAGGATCACAGGGCACCTGAGGAGGAGGTGGTTAAAGCTGTGGAGAGGACAAATGAGCACTCTTATTAAAGAGATAAAAATTACTGACGTGACAAATGACAGATTATGTAGAAAACATTTATGAGAACAAATGTTGTGGAGAAAGTCTAGTGGATATTTCTGTTTTCTCTCTGCCTCCTAAGTAGAAAGGACCATTTGTAAAACAGTAAGGTGGAAAATTCAGTGTCAACACAATAAATGTTTTTTTTCACGTAGCTTGTGAGTTAGCCTTGGAATTTTTTGTTGGCAGAGCTTGTGAATATAAAAGAATTTCAAAGCTAGCTGTGATTTCTCATGGTTAGGTCACTGTCTTAAGCTGGAGACCTAGCATGGGGGTACAATTTCCTCTTCATGGTGATGAGCTTCTGTAGGAGTGTATAGCTTGGCTGTCTCATAGATACTGACCAAGTGAGAAGGTGATTGTGTCATATTTTTATGTGCTTTCCATCCCTCTTCTTCCTTTTCTTAGACTACTTCTTGGCTATGAAAGACAGCTAGTTTAATAAGAAGCTCTCAAACCTGACAGGTTGAGAGCCAAAGCTCTTAGCCAGTGAAGAGACCCAAATTTCTGTTGACATTAGGTGTTGATTGGCCAAATATGCCTTATGGGTTCAGAATTTTCAAGACATGTGCTTTATGGAAATTGTAAATGAAATTTTTAATAATTTGGTCTTTAATATCTTTATTACTTTATAGAAGATACTACTTATATGAAGATATTTCTTTAATATCTTTATTTCATGACATGGGGTACCACGGAATGTTGTCACTTAAATTTTTTTTTTTTTTGGTTAAGTGCTGGCAGCTATTGTGTAAGTTGCCAAATGTATCTCAGCTTTTGTCTGTACAAAGAGTTCAACTGCTGCTCCCAATCAAAAAAAGACACAGACTGTGCACAGGCAGGGTCTGAAGTGGAACATATGTGTGGAATTTCAAGCTGAGTTATATTCAGAGCTTTTTGAGCATGAATGGGAAATAATGAAATTGTCCCTTTTCCAACAGCATTGATGAAATGATCCCTTTATGATTGCTTAAAAACAAATAAATAACATTTAATGTTTACAGTGCATTAAATTAATATTTACAGTGGATTGGATTACAGTTTTCCAGTTCACCTGTTTTCATTTAAAGTTTCTGTTTTGTTTTATTCTCTTAGCTAAAATGCGATTCAGTAGTGAGTGCAATCAGCGCTGGTCCAGGAACAGTGAATTTTACAATAAACAGGGAATTATTAGCAAAGGTGAGTAGTGTCTTTCAAGTGCTTAAAGGTAAAAATAAATTTTCTCAATATAAAACTATAGAATACCTCCTATTTTCGTAGGAAGGTATTTTCTATGTAAAATTGCCTTTCGTAAGCTTTCCCTGGGGATCCCTGTTACTGATTTGTTTTGTAGGCCTAGAATTTGAAATGAGACTCAAGAAAGTGTCCTCCTGTGAGGAAACAGTGCATCTACTGCATTCACTAATAATCATAACTCTTCTTTTTCCTCTCTCTCTCTTCTGCTTTAAAATGCAGGCTTATTTACATCTACTCTTAGTTTTTACAGTGTACAACTCAAATACTCTTGGTTTTACCTGACTTAGAAGTATTTGATAGCAGATCTTTCATAACACACTTTTCTAAAAAAAAAAAAAGGGGGGAAAAATCCCAAAGGGAAGGTGTATTCCTCAATATCCTGACTGAAGTATACATATACCTTGTAACCAAGCCAATAGCTATTAGAGGATAGATCTCTAAGTCAATTTTGTTTATGTGTCTAGCTTTGTCACCATAAGAACAGAATTAAAGGCTTTTTTACAGATGCTATTCCTTTAAAAAAATAGCTGTTGCAGAAAAATTTGAAAGTGATTTTTTGAGTGGGAAAAAGGAGAAACATTTCCACTGAATGAAGTGAGATTTCCACTTTATTTCACTTTGTTAAAGGCTTCTGTTATCTTCAGGAAGCTTGTCCAGTTCGTACAGCTTCATAGATTAAGTCTGTAGTGCATTGGCCTGTGTGACCTTACACATTTCAGTTTATGTGGGGACTGACTTGGTGCTGTGAGTACATAATACTCACACAAACTGTCTTTAGGAATATTTTAAGGCATTTTACACAATCTCCAGACATTCAAAGCAGACATATTTTAGTATAGATCATTCATACTGGCCTTAGAGACTTGCAGGTGGGAAAGAGAAAGAAGAGTTGTTTGGACACATTAGGATGGAAGAGTTGGCTTTCTTTGGCACTAAAAGAGTAGAAGGTTTTCACAAAATTCAGTCTTAATTTTCACCAAAGCTTTGCCTACAATTTCTCTTAAATTTTTTATTTGATCAGTACAGCTTTCAGAAGTTAGTGGCATTTTTATCTGCGTATGAGACCTTGTTTACCTGGCATCTAATTACTAATGGGAGTAAAAGATGTGGGATCAGTCCCTTTGTGGCTGGTAAAAAGATTTCCTGGCAATGCTTTCTGTTGATGAAACTCTTTTGTGTGGCTATGTTGTTTTTCTTTTTTAAATTGTGCTTTAGACTGTGCTGCAGCAGGTGTGGAAAGATGGCTCGCAGTATGGAGTAAGAAGTGAACTTTTCTCTACAGTTCCCAGACAAAAGGCAGTGATTGAGTTCAGGTGAGCACATCCGAGGGGTCCTTTGAGACAATTGCCTTGTCTGCTGATTGATATTTTCTGGTTGATACTCATTGCTGTAAAGTGTGATGCCTATGATGTTATACCATATTAACCGGTATTATATTTAGCTGTATTTGACACTCTGATGTAGTCACCAAGTTGAATGTAAATTATATTCAGGGATTTGAGGCTTTTTCCCAGAACATGTTTGTGGTATTTAAGTTCATGCCTTACACAGCCCTCCATTAAGAGTACTCTCATTAATGCATAATAGCATTCACTTTTTAAGAAAGCTTCTTTTTATTTTGTTATGAAGAAACAAAATCTGAATTTCCAGGCACTAACAAATTTCTTTCTGCACCTTAATGCCTTCTTCCCTGATTTGTTAAAGCAGGCAGGCATTTGTCTGGCTAAATCTTGTTAATTGCTGCCCCCCAAATTTTTTTCCAGTGCAATTTTGTTGACTGTCACCTACACATGGAATGAAAAGTGGCTTACACAGATTTTTTTATGTATAAATATTTTTGTTGAGTAATATTCCCTCTGCAGGCTTCTATAGTCATGGAGAGTAGGAACTTGGTTTTAATTTGGAGCTTGAATTTTCATAGCTGAACTTTTTTTGTTATCTGGGCAAGCTATTGTGTAGAGAGTTGTTTTTTTGTTGTTATTGTTTCTGGGGGTGGGCATTCCTGGAAATTTTGGTTACTGATCCTTGTACATAAGATCTCTCGTACTGGTTTATCTCTGAAAAAGACATGAGTAGAATGATCCATATGCCCAAAACTTGTGTAAAGTGAGAAGATATTTTTGGTTCTTTGTCACCAGCACGACTGGGCTTTGGTTAGATTTTTTTGTTGTTGTTGGGCTGGTTTGTGGGGTGGTTCAACCACAACAGTGTGTGTTAACTGACACTGGAGGGGAAGCTGGTTGGCTGGGAAAACTTGCTGTCCAGGACAGAAGCTAATCAGGGAATCTTATGGGAAAATTGAAAATGGAGCATTTATTTCAGCTCTTCTAGATGCACGAGTTGGGTTATTTTAACTTGGTGATCTGGCAGTTTTGTCCACTGAACCAACGTTATTTGTAAAAATCTGTTACAGCTCCCCTAATATTGCCAAAAAGTTTCACATAGGACATCTGCGTTCCACCATAGTAGGTGAGTGTGCATTTCACTGCCTCCTGGGAGGGCTGCTTTGTCTGCCTGCCTCACTTGACAGGGAGCACTGCTAACATCTCACTCCTTGGGTGTGAGCAGCAGTGTCAGGCTGGACTTGCTAATTAAAACCTTTCTGCTCATTATGCAGTGAAGAAAAGAACATGGTGTGTTGCTGGCAGATTTATTGAGTTACACATAATATAGTTTTATGACCGTGAATATTAAATGAGGTAGCTTAAAATTGGTCTTCAAAGACACCCAAGGCAGTTTTCATTGAGGTGTTATGAGGGTCCTTTGAATTTCAAATTCTCAATTTGCACTGGACTGCTGAGCAGTTCAGATCGTTGTGTCTTGGTGGCTGTCCTGCAAAAAGCTTGCTTTTATATGCTAATTACTTTATGCCAGTATAACTGAGACAGTTGCTGTAATTTCTAATAGAATAATTAATAAATTTCGTGTGCCAAGCTCTACTGGTATATGGAAAACAGTATTTATTCCTGATCTCACAATAAAAACTAGTAGGTTGTTGCAGAGGATCCTACAAAATCTGTGTATCTAATAATGTATTAGTTTTTAATTATACTTAATTCATCATGTATAGAGTTATTAATTGTGTGAAGTAATTGCTTCTTCCATGGACGGATAGTTGAGTGAAATGATATATTTTGGGGTTTATGTTCCATTTCTGGATCCTTTGTTACAGAAAAAAACTTTCAGAAATAGTTCTGTAGAACAATGTTTGTCCCAGAGCAAGACAATTAATTAACTGCAGAGAATGGAATTGAAAGTAATTGCAAGCTATAATGTGGTGTTATAACAACACGAGAAGAGAGAGCTTTCTGCATCCTTTCCAACAGTGTTGTAATTAAAAGGTACCCTTGAAGCACAGGGGAACAGAGGAAGGGATGTGGCTGTTTCTTCTTTGTAATTCTAAGGTTATAACTAAGCTCAGGGGATGGATGAAGGGTTTTTATTGTAAGAGCAGCTGGAACTTACTTATATGTCCTTATATGATATGACAAGTTTGGAGCATAGTCTGTTAAGTGCAGAGTTCAGAACTGCTCCAACAGTCTATAGAGATTCAGAACTTTATGTTCTCTTTTCAGCATCACAGTTAACAGCAGTTTGTGAAATTTGAGTGCTTGCCTAACCTGGCATGAGGTTGCCTGACTGTGATGGAATTATGTATAATGCCACGTATTTGTGAGAATACAAGATGGCTCTAAAAGGTTTTTCATGGTCTCATACTTTGCAATATGTGCATGTACATCCACCTGTGTATGTTTCTGTCCCCATTGTGTGAGACACTTTGTGGCACTGGTGAGATGCACAGCTTTTCTTTTCCTGCTCGGAAAGGAACTTGTTTTTTACTATTACTGCTGCTTTCAGTTGTCAGATGTTTTAGCAAATCCTGTGGAGTATCCCATCTGATTGCTTTTCCTCTTCATTTTGAGTACAGATGATACAAAACCAGAAAACTGTTCCATAGGGATGAGAGACTACCTACAACTGAATAATAATATAATTTTTGTTTTATTACCAGGGAATTTTATAGCAAATCTCAAAGCTGTGCTGGGACATGAAGTAGTAAGAATAAATTACCTTGGTGACTGGGGCATGCAGTTTGGTATGTTTCAGTATTTTTTTATGCTGTGCCTTTTTCTACTGTATAATATGGTCTAGGTTTCCAGCTTCAGTTTTTGTAGGCCCACTAGGTTCACTCTGTACTCATAAGGAATGATATCTTATTTTCATGGGGGTAATGTATAGTTAATTTCCTTAAAAAATCTGAACAAAACAATCCAGACTGATCCATCAGCAATATGACCTGTACTAATGTCCAAGAAATAACAGGACTAAATTTATCTAACTCAGTAGCTTCTCTCTCAGACTAAATGTGTAGTTTGGAGGTTATATGTGTTGGTTTGGGGTTGGGTTTAGATTTTGGTTTTTTGGTTGCTTGGTTTTGGGGTTTTTTTGGTGGTTTGGGGTTTTTTTTTTGTCTTTTGGGTTTTTTTGTTTGTTTTTGGTTTTGGGGTTTGTTTGTTTGTGGGTTTTTTGTGTGGTGTTTTTTGTTTGTGTTTGGTTTTTGGTTTTTTTGTTGTTGTTTTTGTTTGTTTTAATTTTTGGTTTTTTTACGGGTTTTTTTGTTTGTTTTTTGGGTTTGGTTTTTTTTTGTTTTTGTTGTTGTTCCTTTTCTCATCATTCATAGTGCATAATTTAATTTCCACAACAACCACATGTTGGCACATTGGGGCCCAGAGAGTGTATATCTTTAGAGATATCCCTACAGTTTCCCCAAAATACTCAGCTTCCCCTTAAAGTGCAGCAGAAGAGAGGTGTGTAGGTGGAGCATGTGCAGATGAATAGGGCCTGGGAGACCATCAGGCCAGTATGCACACACACAGGCACCCCCATCTCTTCTGAAGTCATCAGATCAGTGGGGACTGAAAAGTCCTCTCAAGTGCAGCCTGAGGATGCGTGGCTTGGTGTTTATTCCCACACCAGAGTTCATTTATGTCCCATTGCTGGATCTGTAGCTACCCCTCTGTTATGGCAGCTGACCCATCCATAGCATTCACAACTTCGTTGACTTCTGTTGTTAATCTTGCATTTTAAATTGATCTCTATTCTCCTCTCCTCTTCTAATTTCCCCCAAAAAGCTGGGATTTTTTTGGCATATTTTTAGGCATTTAAAAAAAAGGCAGTCATGCCCACTTACTCATTCTTGAAAGCTGGTACACCTCTGAAAACTATAAAAAATCGCCACTTCTTTTGCAGTGGGCTCTGGAAACTGTCAATTTATTGATGTTTAAGTGGGAAACACAAAGTGCAATGTCTGTCAAGTGGTCACTTTTGGTTTTTCCAGCCCTTTTCCTGCCCCCTCCAGTTTCAATGGTACTGCTGCTTTTGGGGACATCAAGAAATCAATTTTATGAACAGAATTGGGTTAAAAGTTTAAAGTTACTTTCACTCCATTTTTATATTCAGATTCTTAAGTGTAGATAACTAAAATACATTCAGTTCTACCTTTGTCATTCTAGGCTAAGCTCCTGGATTTCAGACAGTGCAGTAGAACATTCTCAGGACTATGAGAGCAGTAATAAAACATTCTTTCCTTTATTAAATTATGTCCCCTGCAGCTCGTCTTTCCTTATCATGTTTCTGATGAAACAGTAGCTTATAGCAGAGCTTTGTTTAGCTTTTCGTAAGAATTGAATGCATAAAGAGTTCACCAAAAATTGAGTACATTTCATCCTTGCATATTTCATTCATGTTTGCCCCATAGTCATAATTTTATCACTATCCTGTTGTATAATGAATGTGGCAATGGCAGTTGAGCAGTGAAATGCTGTGTGGATAAAAGGCTTCTCAGCGACCTCATTCAGTCTGCCTTTGAAGATACTAAGTAGCACTCTGAAGTCTGAATATCAAGCATTTAACGTATTTTAATATAAAGGTTCCTGAAGGTATAACAATCACAATACCTGTTATTTACATGTGTGCCATTTGTGCAGCACACAACTCTTAGAATCATGCCTTTGACCTGCTAGTTGTAACTATTTTTTTCAAAGTAGGCACTCCCCTCTTTATTTGAGCTGGCTCAGCTCAAATATATGGCAGTATTATAATAAATAATAGTCATGCTTCACAGAATTATAGCATAGCAATATTACTGTAATGGTCCTTTCTCAGAAGCAGTGCTGCAATTAATGGTCTGTCAGCTGGTTTTACAACTGCTATTGTCAGAGGCTTTAAGATGTAAGAATTGAAAACATATTTTCCTGAAACAAAGCAGAGGTCCTCAGCCTTTAGGCAGTTTTGGGGCAGGTTTCTTAAGGTAACAAAGCATATGCAGTCACACTATCTGTCCATCTGTCTTCCTGTCACTCTGCTCCTAATAAACTTTGAACCCAGTGGGCAACTTTTGCTGGATCTGACAAAGAAAAATATTTCCATGAGAATGGATTTCTTTTGGCATTATGACAGTTGGAAGCCGAGTAAGGGTAGAAATACAATGTATTGACCTCTGGGAGAGAAAGTTAACTTCTGTGTTTAGCTGCTGGCTAACCAGTCAGCACCTCTAAGTCAGAATCAGTTGAACACGTGCTGCATCTTGCCATTAACTGGTGAGTGTAACAAGGTCTGGGGATAATGAACAGAAAATGTGTGGAAGGATGTGTTTGGGTTGAAAAAAGACTGACAGTTGTGCCGGAGATTGGAGCGTGAGGTCAGCATTAAATAGTGGAGTGTTTAGGTACACTAGTACGTAAGAGAGATCGCTAGGAAACCCACCTCTGATTGCTCATAGAACAAGCTGTCCTTAACTAAACTTCCTTTCAATAGGATTACTAATACAATACAAATTTTATTTCTTAGAACCTGACCTGTTTTTCTTCTTTAAGTCTGCCATGCCTTCTTCTGTTCTTCTGTACTCAGTGTTTCTAAGAGGGAAGTTCTTGAGACAGTGCTATTTGTTTAGTTGCAGAGAGTTTTCCAAAGGGATACCTCTATACCTATTCCTGCATCAGTCCTGGTCCTTGTCAGCTCAGAGGAATAAGCTGGCCTTAAAGTCAGTCTCAGATAATCTGAGACTGGTGGGTTAATATTGCTGCATTACTGAAGGACCTAATGGGGTCTTTTCATTTAGACAAAAAGATTGGGATTTGGATTTCTTTCCTTTTCAGATGGCTTTTGGAAAGTCCTGAAGCCAAATTGGATGCTCAAAAATAGCTGCATATTCTAAGCAGGCAGCAAAAATTTCCCTTGAAAACATTGCATGAGTAGTATGAGGAATTTTGTGTTGTATCCCAGTTCTTACTGTCCTTAAAATGATAATACTAATAAGGGAGGAAGCAAAACAAGGACTTCTGAGCAGGTTCTGTGGCTGGACAGTTTCCACTCTGTGGCTTCTCATTTACATATTCTTGCTGTGTAAAAGATAATTTTCTATGCAAGTCTAGAAACACAAATTCCTTTCATGAAGAATTGAGAAATCAACATAGTATTTCTTACTATTTTCTATCTGTTATATTTCTGGGGAGGGGTGATGTTTATGCAGTGGAATAATAGGTTATGCTCTTGATTTTGTAGCATACACCATTATGTTCTTTTAAAATGTTACAGTGTTAAGACTAGATTTACAAAATAACCTATCAATATACTCTGGTCTTTTGTCTAACTCCATATGTAATTGTTATTCAAGGCTTATTGGGTGTTGGTTTCCAATCCTTTGGCAACAAAGAAAAACTAAAATCTAGCCCTTTGCAACACCTTTTTGAGGTAAGTTCAAAGAAGACCAACTGGATTTGTCTTTCCAGGCTCAAACAGGTTATGGTTTGTTGGCTTGCTCCATTCAAATATGCCTGATACCATCTGAGTTAGTATTTACTTTTTGTTGATTTTTTTGGTACTCATAAGTGGTATTTGTGTGCTGGCCGTGCTGAGTGTGATACAGACACAATACATGTAAGGGATTTATTTATGTGCTGGCCTGCACAGACCCAGTAACCGTGAGGAGAGGTGGGCAATGTCTCTGGATGGCTGATGTTCAGGCCCTCATCCTCTGGAATATCTCACATGTTGACGGGGCTTGGTCAGTCAGGGTTCCTGTGTGGCACCCTCAGGTGTTTTCCTACCGCAGAGCTGAGCTGTGCTTCCTCCTCGGAGCTGGGTATGGGATCTCTGGCTAATGCTGGGATTCAGGCAGTGTGCCACGGGATAACTGTTCTGCCTGAATCTGTCTCGTGGCAAGGGAACAAGCTGTGTACTCAGCAGCTGAATGCATGTCAGTCAGATTGTTTACGTGGCAGGGTAGCTCCTCCTGAGCTTGCCAGCTGCTTTGACACAGGTAAACTTTGTTCGCTTGTTCCCTCATCCCTGAGCCTTGCAGATTTAAATTGATAGATTCTCAGCACTGAGGTGTGTTTCAGAGCTGGTGGACTGATTTAAAGAGAAAACAAGAAGCAGTCTTATTTTTGGGGTTGTGCATCACTGTGCATTACTTCATTTTTATTTATCATTTCGGTCCACTCTTAGAATTTAAATTTTTTATGCTTGAATTTTGCACTAAAGCTTCAAAATACCAGCTATTGCAGTAGCATGTAGCCTTTATGACCTTAAAAAATTGCTTTTAAGTACAGAGAACAGCATTCAGTCAAGATGCAAAAGATTCTGAAACAGTAGTTGTTCGAGACCAAATTAGTTGCTCAGTTATTCCCAATTTTTAAGTGTTTGTTCAGCTGTATACCTGGCTGTATCAGAAACTGAGATGTGTTTCAAAGTGGTGCTTTTTCTGCTGGTGTGTGAAATCAATCTTTCCTATGAATATAAGCTTGTAAAATACTGAGTCTGTCAAGGATTTTGCTGCTTCAACTGCTATCTCAATTTTAGGCAGTGCAGTTGCCATAAATGTCAATTTTGTGGTCCTCTGAAGAGGTGTCTGTGGTTTAAAAGTCCATGATAAGTTCGCTTCCATGCATAAATTTAGTTCTTCCATATTTTACTGCTGCAGTTTCAAGGTTATGAAGAGGATGATAGTGACAGCAGTAAGAAATTAGGGCATTAGTCTTCTTTCAAGATAAGCTGCACATTTTCCTATTGTACTTTGAGCTATTCATTCTTTCTTTAAATGGGTAACGTGTTGTTTTAACGAGTCTTTTAAAATTTTGATGTTAAAAATGTCATCTTTAAATGTATTTGTATTGTTCTTGTAGAATTGTTTTTATTGGAGGAGAGGATTATACTACTTCAGCATTTTCAGTGTCATATTTTAGGTGTATGTGCAGATTAACAAAGCAGCAGAAGATGAAAACACAAAAAAGCTGGCTAAGGATTTCTTTAGAAAACTGGAGGAACATGATGAGCAGACGTTGTCAATTTGGAAGCAATTTAGAGACCTCAGTGTTGAGGAATACATCCGGATTTATAAGGTACAAATCTTCCAAATGTTTTCTCTGTGTTGTTGGTAAAATGATCTCTTTCTCTGTTGCTTCATCAACGTAATTGACAGTGCACAGCACCTTTTCCTGTAGGAGATTGCCAGGCAGTGGACTCACTTGGGATCAGAGATTGCTCTGATGTTATCAGTTCATTGCCTTTCCCCTGAACTTCAGAATGTTGTGGGGAAGTTCTTTCTCAGTATGCCAGGCTAAGCCTCATTCTGCTTGGAAAAAGCACAGTAGTTGATTTCTCATCCAAGCAGGCTGTCACTTCAGTTGCTGATGTGCTAGATATGTTTTATTTAATGATGTCCAGTTAATTGGCCTTTAGATAATTCTCCCTTCTGAGAAGTCCTAAAGCTCCGAGTGTGGTGCTAAGCAGCAAGGCAAAATCAGTGTTGAATAAATATTGCTTGGTTTTGCTTTATCTTTGAAGTCAGCAACAACCCACCAAATTTAAAAGTTTCCCTGTAATAAATTTTATTAGAAGATAACTCTGTTTTCACATTTCAAATCTAACGTTGTCTTGTTGCATATTAAGTTGGGTGTAAGACATCAAAGCAGCAGGAGTTCCCTGCAGGTGGAACTGAGCTGATACACACCCATCTGTTGCACACTGTGGTCTCATGAGTGGAGCCAGTGTCTGCTGTTTCATGGGACGTTTGTGCCACTGACTGAAAAATTAATCTTAAAAAATTGGGAAACAGTTTACGATCCAGATAACCTGGCTGTGCTTTAACTGCTTCCCTGAAACATGTGACTGGAGCCAAGAAAGTTCTCTGAAGTTAAGATCTCCTAAGTGAGACACTTGATAATTCTTGTGGAAAGCTGGCCTCTGAAGGTAATTAGGTACTGGGCTGTGTATGCAGCTGCATCTTGAGGATCACTCATCACTGATCACATGATGGCTGGTACAGCTAGATCTTTCTCTCCCAATTTCATTTAAACTAAAAAGTATTGAACTGATAAACTGACCAGGTTTGACAGTTCAGGTCATCTTGTCTCTTCTGAGTGTACCCTCAGCCTTGATTTCTGTATGCTCAGCAAGGTTTGTGAGCAGCTTTTACTTTTTTAAATTCCTTTTATTATCCTTTTAAAAGAGGGTTGGTTTCATGTCCAGGTAGCTTCTCTGGAGCCCACTGGTTTCACCTCCAGCACAGCAAGTAACTTGCAAGACTTGCCTCAGAATTTGTGTATGAATTGCTCTAACCAGTTTGTGCCTGATTTCTCATGAATGTTACATCGAACATCATATTCACCTCAGGGAGAGATTCATTCTGATGCAGGAATCGATTAAATCAAAATCCAAGCATCCTTTTCTTTTAACAATGAAGTGACATTTCCTGGAATAACATTAATCTTTGCAGTGTATCTGATCTGTGACCTGTCATCTGACTTAATTTGAAGAAAATGGTCAGCCGTGATCTTAACAATATTACCCTTCTTTGATATTCTTGTAACTTTACAGCGTCTAGGAGTGCACTTTGATGAATATTCTGGAGAATCATTTTACCAAGAGAAGGCCCAGGAAGTTCTGAAGATGTTAGAAGATAAAGGACTCCTTCAGAAAACAATGTATGAACTCAATCTGTTGGTGTACTTTATCTCAGTTGCACTCAGTTGCATCTCAGTTGCACTTCAAACAAGATAAGATGAGTGAGGTTTGTACATAATCTGAGGGAAAGAGTTTTCTTTATGTGGTTTTGGTAGCTGTTCTAGTAGAAAACCAGCCATCAGGATTTGTGCAGTCACAGCTAACATTTACATTTTCCTTTTTTCTGACTAGCACAGAAGCCTGGCCTTGACAGATTGGGTACAATGACAGTGTTCAACTCCTGATGGTGTTTTAGGCTGTTGGTTAGCTTGGTAGCTGTGTGTGCCATTTAATGAGCAGAATTAGATGAGGTCCATGCCTTGATGAAAGAGGTGCCTGGCTGAACTGGGATGGAAACTGTAATCATGGAACGCACCAGAATCTGGGCAGATTGCTCCCTGGCACCAGCAGTGGTGACAGCAAGCTTACAGGAACAGTCTTCAAAAAGACTTAAAGCAGACGGTCATTCAAAGAAATAGAATGAGACTGTCTTAGAGGGAAGGAGGCTTGTGGCAAGAGGCCTTGGTTTTGGCTCTGACCTCAGTCTTACCTGAACTTTCCTGTGTAATAGCTTGCAGTGACATCAGTGTTTTCCCTCAACTTACAGAAAAGGGACAGGAATTGTGGATCTCTCGGAGAAGAAGGACCTCTCAACAGTTTCCACCGTCATGCGCAGTGATGGGACATCTCTTTATATAACAAGGCAAGTGAGTCCATCTGTCTTCATTGCCAGTCATTTTGCCAGGGAACTTCTGAACGTGAGCACATTTATAGCTGATGGCATGGATTTTGAAGATTTTTCTTTCTAGCAGAGTTGTAAGTGAAACTAGCAATGTAACTATGATGGGATGAAAATGGCTTTTAAATACTTTTCCTCACCCTGAGTAATGTTAGTCAATCTCCTCTTTGCATAAATCATAATGCTTTCTCCAGCTGCTAACTTTGAAAACAAAGCTCGAATCTCTGGATCTAATAAATAGTTGCCAAATAATAAAGGTTTTAGAAAGAGCTTTGCTTAAAATGTTTATTGATGGTGTGATACAGGAAAGAATTGCTTGTTCAGCCTTGTCTTTATTGACTCAATGGACCACCAGCGCTGTAACATCAATTTTATTGCTGTTTTTCAGCCATCTCATCAGCATCCTAAAATTCCTCTTGGGTATTTTAATATGGAAGCCTTAACAGTTTTTTTGTGCCAGGAATGTAAATAAATCTAGTGTCTAGCCCTCAGGGTAAACTGTGCAGATTTTGAAGGCAAGGGTATTGGAGAGATGCTACGGTCAATCCTGTACATTAGGGAGCTGCTGAATCCTGTAGCCAAATAGAGACAAAGATGCCACAGCTCCATGCCCACAGGTCAGCCAGGAGTAAGCATGAGCACCTGATCTCAACAGGCCCAAAACCACTCAGCACAGCTGGCATTTTGTTCCCCTCTGGGTGGCTAGGATGAGTATCTATTTCTGTGAAGAAATAGATGTATGTGATGTATATTGTGATAGATATACTTGTATTATGTATGTGATTAGTGTATTTTTTAATAATTTAATCAATATACATATGCATTGTATGTGCACTGTGTATCCCTCTGATAGCTGGAGGTCCCTGTGTCTCTCCAGCAGTTGGCCTGGACCCTCTGATGCCAACAGTCCTGTGGATGCCTCATCTCTGCAGGCACATCTGGAGACTTCCCAGGATACTTTGCCTACTTGCTTGGCTGTTCAGCTTGATATTTGCTGTCAGTCACACAAGGATGTGTGTGCCCTCGCTCCAGCTGTTGGCTGAGACACCTTGTGACCCATGGTCAGGCTCCAGCTGTTACATTTCATTTCCCTTATGCCAAGCCCCCTCAGTCTCTGACACCACAGATGCACAGCCTACATGAGCTGTAGTCCCCAGCTGCAGCTACTGGCACTCCAAATACACATGCACACAGAGGAGAGAGCCCCCTCACCCTGGGAGGGTTTGAAATGGAGTTTCATGGGAAGACAGGACAGACTGTGCTGATGAGGTGCAGGACAGAACTAGGCAAACATATAACTAATCAACTTACAAGCCTCCCATCCCTGTTATCATCTTCTCTTTTCTTATCTTTGTTTCCTCCCCTAAGCACCCCATAACAAGCCTTGTGCATTTGCAGATTGGAATACAAGGCTGATGGCTCTCCTGCAGCAGTCCTGTGTGCTTGTGTGCATGTAGATGAGCTTTGTACCATTTAAGCTAATGCTGAGCACAGGTTAGTTTTGCAGGAGAGAGTTGTTTCTCTCAAGTCCCAGCAGGCAGATGGGCACTGGACTTACTCTGCACCAAAGAACTGTTTCCTCAGTAACTTTCTTAGGTAGTGGTTTAAAAAACATTTCAGATGTGTCATCAGCAAAGTACACATGTCCTTTTTTATGTGTAAGGCATACATGGATCTTTCTATTCAGGAAGTCCTTTCCCCTCCATAAAAAACAGGTTATTTTTCTGAGAGGCAAGTAGTGAGGTATGTTTGAGTGAAAGTCTGAATAGTTTCTCATTATCTCTTTCAGAGATCTTGCAGCTGCTATAGACAGAATGAATAAGCACAGCTGGGATACCATGATTTATGTGGTAAGTAATTCTAGATTCAGCACACACTTCAGTGCTGACTCTCTCCAGTAGCCCAGGGGCCTCTGGCTTGCAATATGACTTTGACACACAGTATTTTTGGCAGTGAAATGGATGCTCTTACTGCCCAGCAGCTGTGCCTCTGTGTGGCAGTATTTCTTGATTCTGTTTCAGTGCATGACCCCCAGAATGGTTGAAAAATACCTTTAAACTGAAAGAGAGTAGGTTTAGATTAGATATTAGGAAAAAAATTGCCACTCTTGAGGGTGCTGAGGCGCAGGAACAGGTTGCCCAGAGAAGCTGTGGATGCCTCATCCCTGGAAGTGTTCAGGGCCAGGTTGAGTGGTGCTCTGAGCAAGGTGGTACAGTGGAAGATGTCCTTTCCCACAGCAGGGGGCTTTGGAACAAGATGATCTAAGGTGCCTTCCAACCCAAGCCTTTCTATGACTTTATGAAAATGAGCTCTGGAGTTATTCTCTACTGTAAAAATTCATTGCAATTAGTTTGAAAGGAACTCTTACTTGATTTGACTTTTTATTTTCTTTACAGATTAATAATTAAACAAACCAGAAAAAGCTGTTACTATTGTAAAGGGTTTTAAAATGTTAATTTAGAAATTAATGGTCTAAAATGAATCGAAGTCTACTCTGAAGTCCTGATATCTTATCTGAAATGTACATTTTTATGGCTTTGAACAATGCCTTAGTTTCATTATGTAGAAATTCCACATAAAGTACTATTTAATCAATCTGAATGAAGCAGTTGTAGACAGGGAATCTTTTTATATTTATTGGTTTTATTTTGTTTTTTCACAATTATAGCAGTATCAATAATGGATATGAATAGCTGGACTGTCTCTTTACCTGTCTGAAACTGTTTTTTGATCTCATATTAGCAAGAAAATATTATGTGATGCTTTTAAATCTTCTTTTTCTCAGATTTAGAAAAAAATAATTACAAAAGCCATGTTCTTTTATATGAAGTCCAGAATTAGTAACATGTGGAAGAAATCTGTATGTGATCATGTTTGGTAATGTCCTTGTACCCTCTCTGTACAGCTTTTTCAAAAGTCAATATAATGTGACACACAACAAGATGCAGGGAGAGAGATCAGTAAGCAAAACATTAAATACAGAGTTTAAAGTGCAACTTCTAGTTAAACCACATTTCTTCTTTTAGCTTCAGTCTTCAGGAAGTTTCCTATAGCTTGCCATTCTTACATGTTGTCATAGAACAGAGACTTTTTGGTTATTCTGGGGGGAAATTGGTTTTGGTGGGAGCTTTTCTGCCCCTGCTGGCTGGAGCAAGGAGTTCATTGGCATCAAAGGGCAGCGTGGCTGTGAAAGTGCAATGCATTAGGTGCTAAGGATGGTTCATGTGGGTGGGCAGTTATTTGTGTTTGATATTCCAGGGGGTAGCAGAGACCAAGGGAGAAGAGAAATTAGAAAAAGAAATAGTTGGGTGTCCACTTTGCACAAATCAGGATGTCAGCTGAACTTTTAGCTAATGGAGTGAGCAAGCATAGGAGCGAGAGTCTTGAGCAGACTGCTGCTGTGCTGAACTCCAGTCACTGTTTAATTCCTTGCCTGGGCCTCCCTGGTCTCCTTCAAGTCCAAAGAGATACACAGCACATCCAGATTGTGATGTGATTCATGTGTCCATCATAGCCAGTGTCTCATTCAAGTGGGAAATGACAGATTAGCCTGTCCTGTCCTCTCAGCCTTGCTCAGGTTGTATGGTTTTCAGAGGACATGGCTAGTGTTTTTATAATCTCTGACTTTCTGAGGGCCAAGAAAGTGAGTCATAAAGTAAAAGGCAAAACAAACTCTTAGACTCTTGTGGGACAGACAGCCTGGTGAGGGAACTGCCTGCCTTGCTGAGCTTTGCTGCTGTTTTGTGGCACTGCTTTGTAGTGAGTTAGGACTTTACTCAGTGTTACCAGGGGCAGGAGGACTTCATGGGATTAAATGAGAATGCTAATGATTGTAGTCTTTAATAATTAAATACAAATATATTTCAGAATGCTAATCTTATTACAAGAAAATTATTTAGAGACTCTGGAGTCTTATTTCACAAGATCGTCTTATTTTCATCAGATCAGCTTCTTTAAGGGAACATTAAATTGGTTTACGACGTGTAATGCTGTAAATCAGTGCATTCACCAATTTAGCTTTTAAAAAATCCTACTTATTTCATAAAAAGGCAATGGTATGAGCAAAATATTCAAAACATCTTAAAATGTGTGGCATGTTATTAAAGAGGTACTAAGACTCCATTGAATGTTGCACATGAGAAGGAGATGAATATGCTTTTAGACATGAAGAATTAAATATAATCCATGCTGTCAGACTGCAGACTTCTACCTTAAAGCCAGCACTTAATGAGAGAGGTCTGGCTTTGTGCAGGAATGCACCTCATCTGTAAGGTGCATGGAAAAGGACTTGGAAGGCCTTGTTTGAAGCACCAGCCACTGCTGTCCATTTATCAGCTGTCTGTTTATCAGCCTTGCTCGTGAGTCAGCACAGAGAGGGGATTCCCAGGAGCAGAGCAGGTTATGAGGAGCTAGGAGAGAGGAGGCACGTGCTTGATACAGTGGTAGTTGAGAAGGAACACAAGATAAGCATTTCACCCTTTGTCCCAGAACACCAAACAAATGAGGAAATAGGGATCATTTGGTTATCTCTGCCCTGTTTTTTAAGGAGGGATAAAAAGGAGTCTGAGGCAGTCAAAACAGCTAGGTAGGAAAATGAACCTCATAGCCACAGCTGTAGCTAGAGACACATGTGAAGATTGTTGTTAGACATACAGTCAGAAACAACTTCAATTTGTAGGAGATTGTAACTGAAAGTAGAAGAGAGCACAAAATGCATTGTTATGAAATTGCGATCATGTATAAATTTTTTTTGAATTATGTAGCTGCCTTATGATGTAAAACTACAAATCAGGCTGGAGACAATAGAAACTAGTGGGTTCTGGAGGCAGACAGCCAAAGAGATGTTCTGTTTCTAAGCCAAAGGACTCTCGAAGTTTGGTGATATGGCCCAGGGGTATAACAACAGCAGCAAGGTTCTGAAGTAAAAATTGAGATGTTTTGTTTGATGGGCAGCTCTCAGATGATGAGAAACTAAAGAACCTTAAGCTTTCCTTTCACTTCATGTCTTTGCCTTCATGACCTGAGAATAATCATTTCTGAAAAGGTGGATTTCTTTTTCTAACATAACTCAAAATCCCATTGCCATAGATTCCAGCTGTCACAATTTTCAAGTCTTGCTTGTCTTTCTGGGTCTTAATTTTGCTTGCAATGACTTACTGGCACTGTGGTATTTTGTGTTAAAAGCTACTCCTTACCAGACTTGCAGTGTTTTCTGATGCACATCAATTCTATTCCTTTAGACAGATAAAAGCCAAAGTAATCACTTTCAACATTTATTCCAAATACTGAAGCTCATGGGTTATGACTGGGCAGAAAGGTATGTACTTAAAAATCATAATTATATACTGCTTTTGGTGGTTAATTTATTTTTCCTCAAGAATGTATATAATATGTACATTAGAATTTCAGTGGAGTCCTCTTTTGAGGAGAATCTCCTGCTGGTGTCCATCCACCACCATGCTATAGCAAACATCATGTAGACATTTTGGATGAAACTAAGCTACAAGATGTGATGCTGGTGTGCAAGTAATGGACTCCAGAGTACAAGCAGACATTTGGCCTGTTGGAGCCAGCTAGTACTAGTCCAACAAGCAAACCCTCAGAATTATGTGCAATGTGGGCCTCAGGTCCTTATCAGCAGCCTTTTCATTCTGTATGTCCACTCCTGCTGGTCTGATTTATTTGTGAATGGAGTCATTGCTGTGTGTTTAGGATGTGAAAAACAGCCCTGTCTCTCATTTAACAGGTTTTTCATGACTGCCTGAAGTGAAAAAGGGAAAGAGTTTTTAAGAGACTGTGTGGCATAGCTTCTGGGATATTGTGTGGTCACGTATTAAATTATTACCTCTTAAAGTATTTTATTTTAGCAGAGATCAGAATCTGAGTTGGAATCATGCTTCAGGCTTGAAGTATCTATTGCAGGGAAGTGTATCCCTGCTGTTATTCATTGTAATTACCAATCTTGTTAGCAATCTGAGCAAAGGTCAGTAATGGATCTCCAGACTAAATCATATTCCTCTCTGCCAGACTGCATGTCTTTTGTGGTTAAATATAGGGTTTTAGCCTTCAGGAATACCAAACTGCCTCCTTTCACAGTGCTTAAAGTTGTGCTAAAATTACCTTAGACTCTGGATCAAGAATAATGCTTGGGATTATTACGAGCAGAAACAGTGAATACTTTATTATTAGCAATGATTAATTATATTGTTAGCTTAATGTGGCCACAATAGAATTATTATGACTCCTTTTCTAATTATATTAAGAGATCTCTGTTGCCACAGTAATTTGGTCTGTCTGCATCCTGCCTCTCCTCAATTTATTGCAAATTATTGCATTGAGGCCTCTGTACTAAAGCTAATAGCAAGAGATTCCTGAGAGCACACAAATGACCAGGCTATCATAACTCTGATCATAATTTTCCCATTATGTAATAAGTATGGAGCTTGGTTGCTGAAATGAGTGTTACTGATTATATCACTGAGCTTCCCACGTTGGAGTGTTATTTATTCAGCTGTTACTGCTGTTTCCTGATAGAGAATCCAGCTCTGAAAAAATACTGCAAACGTTTCTCTCCATTGAAGTATAATTTTGGTCCTGCTGCTTCTCAACACAGGTGCCAGCATGTGTCTTTTGGTCTAGTTCAAGGCATGAAGACTCGGAGAGGAGAAGTAATTTTTCTGGAAGATGTTTTAAATGAAGTTCGCTCAAGGATGTTACAAAACATGACTTCGACAAAAAGTTAGCTATTTCAGGTCTTATTAGTTTCTTTTGATGTTCTGTGTTGATCACATTGTATTATCTTTTCCACCCTTCACTTCTCCCTGTATTGCACTAATCACAGTAATATGTCCTTTTTCTTTCTTTTTGCACTTCCCATAATATAAACAACATTACAATAATTCTTTGCAACTCCGTGAACTCCCCTAAATTGCCAATATGCAAATTCTAACATTCAGTGAAATTATTTTATTATGCACTGAGAAGGAAGTACCTGCCTTTTGGGGACAAGAATTGTTTTTTTCTGGAGAGACAAATTAAGTCAGTAGTAGATTTGGGGCTGGAGTTCAGGGATCAGTCAGATTTCATCCAAAGGATTTATAGCTCTGACAGTTTTCTCTGGCAAGAGCAACCCTCTCTTGCCTGCCACTGCTGCCTTGTCACCCTCCCAGCCTCGTGGCTGCTCCTTAGTGCCCAGGAACAGATTATGCTGAAGAGGGGGTTTGCCTGCACCTCACTCTGGCTGTGGCTCCAGGATCATTTCCTCCTGATGCAGTACAGAGCCAAGCAGTTCCCAGTGAAATGCTGCCCCCTCTTGTGCTGTCTGGGGTTAGGTGCTGGATTGAGTCAGCAATCTGATCAGCCTATGTAGTATGCATCTTCCTTGCTCTGCCTCCTCAGCTTTTTTGAAACAGATGATTTTCCTTGTAAAATGGACAAGGAGGTGGTGTCTCTGCACGTGGCAGGGGGGTTTGGACTGGATGATCTTTAAAAGTCCCTTCCAACCCAAAGCATTCTGTGATTCTCCCAGTTCAGATTGCCTCAGTATAGTCAGTTTAGGTATTTACAATGGATGGTGTGAATACTCCCTAAATGTACATCCAAAATGGTTCATTAGCCATTAGAACAACTTTTTTTTTTTTTTTAATGTATTTTGTATCACTTGGAGCATTTTATCAGCTTTTCAACAAAGTCTGCATTTCCCTGATCTTGGAGATTGGTTGTCATAATTGTGAAAAGGAATTCAGTGTAGCCTGCACAGTCTGTCATAATGGACCCTTCTCACCTCAAAATCTGTGCTACACATACAAGGGGAAGTGGGAAAAAGCCCACGTGAAACAGCTGTTTTCAGCTTTTAATAGAGATTTAAATCCTGGACTCCTTGCTGCATGCATCCTGACAATTTCCATATTGCTAGTTTACAGTTGTGGAAGATCTGCTCTTTTATTGGCATCTCCAAGTCTGAGCAAGAGTCATTATGGTACTGCAGACTTAACTTTTCTGTTTCTCTTCAGCAACCAAAGAGATCCAAGATCCTGTGGAGACAGCAGAGAAGGTTGGTCTTGCAGCACTCATAATTCAGGTGAGTCTGAGCTGCCTCACAAGGTGTCTGCATTGTCTGTGAGAAGTTAAAAATTGAGATGAAGAGCCATGTCTGGGTGACATCAATTTATTGTTCCAGGACTTCCGGGGCCTTCTGTCATCTGATTACCAGTTTAGCTGGGATCGAGCTCTCCAAAGTCGGGGAGATACAGGTGTGTTCATGCAGTACACCCATGCCAGACTCCATAGGTAAGAGGAGCATTTCTCCACAGCACAGGCTGACATGAATTTTAACCTTATTAACTTACTGCTTTGCTAAGTAATAGTGCTAACTCCTTAAATATGACACATGTTCACTTTTTCAGCAGAAGTGTGAGTTCAAGATAGAAATCGTTGAGACTTCCCAGAAGACCAGGCCAATTAAAATTAATTTTCTACCTTATTTCTGTGGAACTAAGCTAGCTGTTCGTGTCGTTTCTCAGTTCTAGGAACAGCTTCTCTGTGGCTGGTGTTACTGATGAGGAATGGTTGCCTTAGAACTAAGGAAACTGATGTAAAAGCCAAAATGCCCATACTTGTAAAATACACCACATCACAGAACTTAAATGTTTTGGCTACCCACAGTAACTAGTGGTTTATTTTTAACATTGTTATTTACCACTGTCGATAGCCAAGATTAAAAGGAGATCCCTTCCTGCTGATTCAGGTCAAACACCTGACAGGTTTAATTATTTTTTTTAAAGAGTTTCAGAGGATTCCAGTTTGAACAGTTTTATCAGTTATACTGAACTGTCAGAGCAGACCTCAATATGTGTTTTCATGTAAGATTCCTTCCTGGGTGAGGCCAAAAGTGTGAGGCAGCCATGGCATGACATGGTGTTCAGGGAGAATGTGCAAGCCTGATCCCTTTCTCTGGTCTGTATCTCTTGTACTTCCTTGTCATGTAGGTATTGGTGGTTCCAGGGTGCCATTAGTGGAGGATTGACTACCTCCCTAGTCCTTTTAGCTTCTGGACCTGTTGTCCATGTATATCTAATCCTGTTGATAATTGAATGGTCAGCACACTTTATTTTTTTAATTTTAGGTTGAAGTCAGCTAGTCTGTTTCAGTGTTCCATTCAGCTTGAGCAGAGCCTACCTTGTTTTCTTAAAAACACAGATTTCTGTGGTTTTTTTTGTTCAGCATTGCTAGGAAGTGGTTTTCATCCAACATTTGTTTTCTGTTCTTATGTTTTAGTTTAGAACAGATGCATGGGACTGCAGAGCTAACTGATGTAAATGTGGCATGCTTGCAAGAGCCAGATGCCATCTCTATTCTTCAGCATCTTCTCAGGTTTGTCTGGTTTTCTTTCCAAATACTACTTGCCTTAAAATAAATATCTGGATATGCCACTGACCTATTGAGAGGGCACAGACTGCATGATCATAAGAAAAAATGGCTTGTTTGAGGAAATGACTTGACTTTTGTGCCACATGGATTGCAACATCTGAAATGTTTGTGGCTTTAGAAGCCATATGATGGAAAAAGCAGTATTTGTAATATACTCTGTGTACATGAGCCTCCTGATTATTTCTTGTCTTCACAAAAGTGTGCTCAGCTCTGTATAAATACTAGCTGCAGATTTGCTTGGCCCCTCATGTTCTGTTTTTGTCATGTGAGAAAAGAGAGGTGGTGAGGTAAATGGAGTATGTGTGCGCACATTCGGGAGCTCAGCATCCTTCAGAGCTACTGAACACGCACAACTGGTACCTGTTAATAGCAGTAGTGTTCTTCATTAATTCAGTCCTAAAGTTGAGCAGTTTCTGTTTTCATTATCTCATAGATATGTAATTAAACTATGGAGACAAGGGGGTTGTCCATGTTGCGCAACCTGTGATAGAGTCAGAAGTGACCAGAGCTTTCAGAATTCCTGTATAGTGCATTGCACACTGTGGAGTGCCAGCAAGAACTTTTTTGACCATACTAAGACCTTCCTGAGGCCATCTTTTTAAAATCAGGAGTTCCAAAAGTCATGCCAGTGCACCAGGTGGCTCCTTTGACCTGCACGTGTGGGCTGCAGAGCCCTACCATTAACTCTAATTGCCTCCAGAGGTCTGCTTGCAGTCTATTACTTGCTGCATGCTCTCTTGAGCAACAGCAGGACCAGCCAGCTCTCAGCAAGATCAGTAGTGTCTTACTTATGCAGTGCCATTGTATTGCACAGAAAGCATGTGAGCTGTTTCTTGGGATTTTTTAATACTCTTATGTGACTGCTGAGCTGTCATTATCATCATGCACTCCCCAGTTCTGCAGCTTGTCTTAAAGAGAGGAAGATTTCCATGGCTGTTCAGCTTGGACATACTGGCAGGCATGGGCCTGGGAGCTGAGCAGAGATCAGGAAGTCCAGTCCCCACTTTGAATTAGAAATCTCTTCAGCCCTGGAGGTGTTGGTACCTTCTTGCAGGCTGTGAAAAAAGACAGCAAAGCACGTGAAGAAAAAACATAGCTGTCATGACTGCCTGTACTACCTGTTTAATACTGTCTTACAAAGTCGAGTGTATTGTGTAAGTTACGTAGAATGACCCCGCTTGAGCTGGGAGGTTGGACCAGATCACCCACTGTGGTCTCTTCTAACTTGACCCATTCGGGGTGATTTTCTGTTCTAGGATTTGTCTTTTTCTGATGTTGCAAGATTCCTTTTATCTACTTAAAATTCTAAGCTGCATTTACTAAAGGCAATGTTCTCTAAGGGACTATTTTGACTTCCTTGGTTATTTAACACATGTTTTTTGCTCGTAGAAATGTACAATTAGTGTTGAGATGTAAAACCAGACATAATGTTCCAGGAACAAATATAGCTCTTGTGTTCTCTTAGCTATAGCCTGCCTCTCTGAGCTGTTTGCATGATGAGCAGCAGAAGCAATCTCCTTCAGTAATAAGTGAACAAGGAAGGAATAAACAGTTGTGTGTTAATGACATGGCTTAGGTCTGCTTCAGAAGATTAGTTTTGCTAATTCTACAGCTGTGGTTGTATGCTTGTTCTGACTTCAGCAAGTTTGATGAGTCTTCTATCTGAGTACATCTTGTACCACTTCAGCACCAAACAATTCTTTCCTTCCTTCACAGGTATGACGAGGTCCTGTACAGATCTTCTCAGGATCTGCAACCCAAGCACATTGTCAGCTACCTCCTCACACTGAGGTAAGGTGTTTGCTGATACTGGCCATATCTCCAGTGAGGACAGGTCTTCCTGAGCTGGCTCTGCAGCCCTCACATCTGCACTGCTTTGAAGAGTAAAAATCGTGGGAAGATGCAAATTTGTGGCACAGTTTCCCTGAAGGAGGAAATATATAAAGTAGGATAGCAAATAATGTAATAAATAGTTGAGATTAAGGCTGGAGCGAGGAGCCTCCTAAGAAACTTAACAGCTTTTAAGAAAAAATAATCATTTGGCTAAAACCCAGTATCTGAACCCAAAATCATGCTGGACTAATGATGTCTTAAGGAGCAGATTTTAGCTGATAAGATCCTCTCAATTTCAACATTTCAGGTAGGAAATTTTATCCAAACCACTTTTAACCACTATCTCAGCCCATGGACAAAGCTTGTTATTATTAGTGTAAGTCATACTGTGTATCTGATTCCCATAGGGATTGGGCAGCACCATGAAATGCTGGTGTAGGCTTGGTGAAGGAAGCTGTAGAACCTGTGTATGGGGAAGGCTTTAACAAGTTAAGGAAAATTGTGTAAAGAATCATGCATCTTGGGAATGATAGGGTAGGCTTTCAAGAATCTTCCCAGAGCAGTCTTGAGACTGTTCTGTGGGTTTTTTGGGGGGATGGAGGGCAGGGAGTGAGAGGGTATGTGTGAAGTGGGGAGATTATTTTGGGGTTATTTTAGGAGAATTAAGTTGTCAGGGCATGCTGTCAACACCATGCAGGCTACAGAAAATCATGCCCTCGTTCAGCCAGGTGCAGAGGCTGTTGGAAATCAGCCTGTGGCAGGCCGCGGTTGTGGGTGGCTCTTCCAGTTCTGCTGCTTTCTGTAGCCCACAGCGCTGCGTTTGTCAACTGACTCGCACCGCTCTCCTGTGTTTTCCCTTTCAGCCACCTGGCAGCCGTGGCACACAAAACCCTCCCCGTGAAAGGCAGCGCCCCCGACGTGGCACAGGTGCGGCACAGCGGGGCTGGGGGCTGGAGCCTGGAGGGCGGGCAGAGGCAGGATCCATCGGGGCTTTGCCAGCCCAGCTGTGTCACCGCTGGGGGGGAACACGAGCCCGCAGGCAGAGGAGCCAACAGCCAGGCTCTCCCGTGGGCAGAACCGCTTTGGGAAGGCTGGGATTGCTGTTCACAGCTGTGCCTTCCGGAAAGGGCTGCTCTGCTTGATCCTCCAAAAACACTACACTCCCTAAGGACAACTGCTCTAGACCCAGTCAAACACCTTCTCCTCACCTTTCCTTCTAAATGTTTTAAGAGTACACATTTGAGCATTTAACTTGCTCGTTGACTTTTGATGGTTTCCTTCTCCCTAAGGACAACTGCTCTAGACCCAGTCAAACACCTTCTCGTCACCTTTCCTTCTAAATGTTTTAAGAGTACACATTTGAGCATTTAACTTGCTCGTTGACTTTTGATGGTTTCCTTTAGTGGTTATGTGGGAAGATAAAGAATTAGGAGAGAACTGAATCTGTCTCCTCCCTCTTGCCACCTACATATCCCAAGTTGTCGGTATTGCCTTTCTAGCTAAGCACAGAGGCTGACAGCTGTTAATGTGCCATTCCAAATAAATGCAAACTCTTTTTACTGATCTCCTAGGCAATGTTTGACCCCCTAACGACTCAGTAAATTATATATTAATTACACTGCCTCTCTTACTTTCTTTCATCTGTTTCAAAAGGAATTACCTATTTGATTTTGGTAGGAAATCACATTTAAGTGTTGAGATGTGCTGTGGGAGAAAAACATTCAGTGGAATTGGTGGAACTGCAGTGTGTATTTGAGCTAAGATACTGTAGGCATTCATGCCTTTGACTGCATCAAACTTCAAGGAAAACTTCAGTTCCTTATCCTGTAAATAAAAATATTTTTAAGTATCTTGCAATGTGACAGCTTTCAAGAACTGTGATTTTTGGAGCAAGCTTGATAGAGCCCTTCACAAACAGCCAGCTGTGTAACAGCCAAGACATTGACAAGAGAGAGTGAAATTTTCAAAGCAGCCCATAGTTGCTTGACAGCTTGTCACCCAGGCACAGTGAGGGGAGGGATTCCAGCGGTATCCTCAGGCTGTACTAGCCCCTGGTGCATGAAAGATTTTCAGCTTTTAGTCATTGCACTCTTGTTCATGCATCTCTGCTTGCTCTGCCCCGAGGGCTGGGCTGGGCCTTCCTTTCCACCTTCCTTTGTTTGACGAAGTGGCTCTCTGTTGACAGTGCCAACAGCTGGTGTGAATTCTGGCAGCATTTATGTGTTCCTTAATACTCGGGTTTTGTGTATATCCGAGTCCCAGTGCACAGGGACAGGCTGTACATGGTGTTCTCACCTCTGCATCTAACTGCTGTCCCAAGAACCACACCCTATTCTGTAGCACTACCCTAAAATGACTTTTTTCCTTGTTTTCTAGGCACGGCTCTGTCTTTTCCAAGCAGCACGCTCAGTTCTAGCCAATGGAATGAAACTTCTTGGCATTACACCTGTAATTCAAATGTAACGAGGCTGTATTGGATGCTAAGTCATATCTCTTAGTAAAATTATTTTTTCCACAATAATATGAATCCTCTCCTGTGTGTCACTGCTACTGCAGGCTGGAAACTCCATCTGCACTGGGAGGTCTGTGTTCTCCATCCTACCAGCTGTCGAAGAGCAGGTGTGGTACAGCCATTTGCAGGGGCAAGGCTGCCACTATCACTTTCTTCAGGCATTTGGTGGCAGCAGTGTACTTAAGACACTACTCTACCTGGAATTTCCCATGAAAGAGAACTGCTGTGTATTTACCATGTAAATATCACATCCTTTTAGTAGAGGAAATGGTGTTAACTGTCCTGCCCTAAGCAAAGTTCTCCACTCCTGCGGTTCCCACTGTGTACCAAGGCCTAATGGCACAATGGCTTCAGGTTCTGTCTGTTGTAACAAACAGAGTTACTCAGACTGTGCAGAGACCTTTTCCTGGGTGTTGTACTGCATTCCCCTTTCAGAAACCTCAGCCAAGCCCTACTGCCAGCTGTCACACCCTGCTCCTCAGCCCTTCCTCTGTCCCACTGACGTGATGGCTGGCCAAACAGGAAGCGCAGTGTTCCCTCAGCACTGTGCACACAGGCAGCCGTGGCAGGTGCTGCTTGGCACCCCTCAGCCTCACATTGCTGTAGAGAGGTGGAGCAGCACCTGTGAGGTCCTGCAGGTACCTGGCAATACCTTCTGCCATGGAAGCCTCGACTCCTAAGAGCAGCACTGTCGTAGAACAGCTGGCGAAAGGCAGAGGGGACCATCCCCTCCCACTGGAAGAGAATTTAGGTATGCTTGTTACTGCTGTGTTTAACATGTCTCACTTTTAAGTAAAACCCAGCTCATGAATTCACATCCGAAGAAATGTAGCCAAGAGTATGGAACTGGTCACATTTCAAATCCACTGTGAATGTCAACAAGTTGCCCAAATGCACCAGGGTCAGTTTTCCCACAATGTAGAGATGAAATATCTGGAAGGCCTCAGATGAGGAAGGAGGTTGAAATTGCACAATTGGCACTGATTAATTAAAGGTGAACATGCATTACAGGAGCCCTTTCCAAGCATCTATATGCACAGAGAGGTTGAGAGAGAAAAGATCTTCTAGATAGAAACTTTGTGTGACTCATTCACACTCAAGCCAGAGGTACAGGAACAAATACAAACCTTCCCCTGCACTATGCATAGAAGATCCCTTCACCACCTACAGCTGATACAACAAAAACCCCAACATTTAAAGAGTAAAGGAAATCCACAGCTTCAGTGTCTTTCATCTGACTTTTTAAACCAAACAGCAAGGGCTACCTCTAATCACGCTGAGGTAGGTGATGCTCAAAGCAGGGGTATTCCCTGTAGAGTTGTATCATATTGTGCTCATTGCCCGGAACAGAAACTCTTCCTGTCATTGATCAAACTGCAATTGCCAAGTATTTTAAGAGGAAATGATGGCAGTAGTTGCTTTTTTTAATAGTTTTTTTTATGAAGCTTTCAGGCATTTCTGCCCTCAAAGAGCAAGACAGTTTATCAAATACACAAAGAACCGATTTCCCTCCATTATATACATTATATACAATTGAGTGATCAGTTCCTTCATTATGTTTTCCTTGTAAATGAGACTCTTCATTGTCGATGTGAATGAAGAATACCTTCCGTAAAATACCCAGCCAGCTCCTCAACTGCAGTATAGCCTCAGTGTCAGCCACTGGAAACTCCACATGTAAAACAGAACTAACTTCTGCTTTTAGTCTATCCCACTTAAACCATTTCATGACTAGCTTAAGGCTAATTTTGAAAAAAAATGCAGTTTTTTTTAAAGTCCATTTTTTCTCTGGTCCATCTGTCCATTTTTATGGACAACATCACACAGTAGCAAGTCTCTCTTTTGAGCCCTTAGTCTCTGAGGGCTGGATTTTTGTGGTGTCTTGTCGAGGTAATCCATAGAGGTAAATAGAAATACACACCAGGAGAGCACCCAGGGAGAAGGTAACAGCTGAAAGGAGACAAAATAGTTTAAATAAATACATTCATATAAGAAACTTTCAGCAAGCCATGTAAGTTATGATATCTGAATAACAGTATTGAAGTTACCCAAAACTAAACAAGACAGCAAGCTATTGGTATGTCACAGCATTTAGCTTCATCCTCTGTCACCAAGATCTCGAGTGTTTACAATCCCCACATGGTTCCAATTGGTCTCATCAGCAAGAATGTGGAGGTGGTGGTCATAAAAGAAAGAGTGAAGCATCGCCTGCAGTCCCAGGTGCCATCTGTACAGGCTTACATTACAATAAAATTAAATCATAAAAAGCCAGTGGATGTGATAAAATAGCCTGTCATAACACCTTTTTTCTTTCCATGTCTAGACAGAGTTATTAAGAAACTCTATTAATGAGGCTTTCACAGAAAGCTCATAAGTCCATATTTGTGTCAACTGTCAAGAAAACACTGCCCAAGTAAGTTTTAAAAATTTTTTCATCTCTGGTGCTCTTTTTCAGCCCAACACTGATTATTTTCTCCTTATGCAAACTTTGATTGTCTCACTAATACTACATCAAAAAGCTAGTTTTTCCACCATTTTCCCACACTATCTTTGGATTAAGGTAGGAAACTACCCACAACTAAACAGTGAAGGACTGAGCAAGAGTGTTGGGCACAGTATCAGACACAGATTTGACTGGGGAAAAAATCCTTTGTAGTTGCAGAACAGCCCAGAGCCATCTGCTGCTTCCTCTCCAAGACATTCACCACATCAGTCAGTCACAACCCCAGCTGCTTTTTGACTTTCTCGCATGGTGGTGTCCACAGCAGATGGGAAAAGTAAAAGTTAATGCAGTAGTGTAGGAATTAATTTGGCACTGGCTATACTAAACCCAGCAAGAAATAATAACCCATCAACAGCAGTCCCAGGTTAACAGCTGTATCACACACTAAACTCATCAGAAAGTGATGCATGAAAATAAAGCTGTTTAAACCAGAAAGGTTTTTTCTGTTTGAAGTTGTAGGTTCCTGTGAAAGAACAAAGCAGCAGTGCCTTTGAAAGCACAGAGTCATCAGGCACCTTTGTGCACCACAACAGGGACCAATGATGCATTAGTGCACAGGAGTCCTGGAGAAGACTTGAAGCTAAAACCAGAAAAACTAAGAGGGGGCAGAAACGATGGCTTTGGTATGAACTGTGTGCGGCAGGCCGGGCAGGCAGGAAACATGCACAGCCATCAAATCGAAGGCAAAAGACACTTACTTATCTGGAGGCCAAAGAGGATGACTGATGCCACAGTAGAGAGAACAATGGCTGCCGCTGCAGAAAAGCCTTTCATGATGTTATCTGTGTACTTAACAACCACCGAGGTGTAGATGCCACCCACGCTGGCCAGAACTGGGAAGCAGATAAGGTGTTACCATAAGTACAGGTGCAGTAGGTTACTCTTGAAATGATGCATTTTACTCCACTAGTGTGCTCCTACTTTGGGCTACATTGTCCTAATTAATGATGTAACAGATCATTCAGTGGAATGGGATGTCTACGTGGCATCCAGTAAATAAGATATAACTCATTTAAAGATTATCTACTTGGTAGTCAATTATTTAGGCTGCTGTTTCAGCACAATTTTAAATTGAATAAGTGAATAACTTCCAAGAAAATGATACTTTTAAAGAAAATCCCTCAAAACACAGTTGAGAGCGTGTCAGACTGAATTTGTAGCTTACTGCAGTCAGCTGTATCATTGTTAAGAAAAACAAGTCAAAAGACAAAAACCACAGGATACTTACGGACAACAAACCAGACGTAGTATGTGTAGCCATAGAAAAACCCTTTCTCAAGAACTTTGGCTCCATCTGACATGTACACAACAAATAAATTCACCACAATCCCAGATAAGTACAGCTGAATGTTCCTCACCCACAAGGAAGTATCTGAACTCTTTAACACCTTTTCAAAATAAACTCCTGAAAAAAAAACAAAACAAAAAACCAAAAATATTTCAGTGAGAAGAATGATTAATGGTTTATTGCATTTTAAAACCAGACAACCTCTTACAGCCAGCAAACTCTCAAGTTCACTGTCTGTGGAAGACAACTGCTGAACACCAATGATGGATCCAGGGTTAATGCCAGTCACTCCTCAAGGCTCAACCCTTAGCCTACTGAGAAGATGAAAAGGCATCCCCATGGGAGTACTTCACTGAATTCGAGGGGCATTCTCCACCCTGTACAAACTCCTTTACCTCTGTGTGAGCATGAACACACTACAGCAAAGAGACTAGGAATGTTCCTCTCTTACATTCTCAAGTACTTCAGATTTGTAACTAACTCAGCCCTATAAGGAGTTACTATTGTCTCATAGAGCCTTTTGTTAAATTGTTTCAATTAGGCTGTTATGTTTAAGTGCAGTTAAAACCTTTAGGCCTAAACCATTGGTAAAGTCCTGGGCTAAGTTTAGCAAGGGGTTCCGCTTTGACTCAATGGGAAGGTCTCCCTCAATCCTGTTTATCCTTACCCTTTCCTATCTCTACCCTTTTTTCAATCCACAGCCTCCATGAAAGTAATTTTATGTTGATTTTAGTTTTAGATTTATTTTAGTCCGATTTTTCTCAGAGGGTAGGGGAGGAAGGGAGGATCTATATTACCTCAGTACTGAAACTGAAAACTCCTCAGGAGCTTTGTGCTGGCAGAGCATTTGGCAGAGCAGCTCGGTCTGAAACCACAGCTTCAGGGGATTACAAGAGCAAATCAAAACCGAGGCGTTCTGCTAATTGAAACTACAGGTTGGTTTTGAGGAAGTGGAATTCATTTTAATCTAAAGCTCTAGTTCTTGATACCACATTGAAGAGCATTATTTTTATGCTTTGCATTACTGAAATTCCCCAAATACTACTTCATTATTCTACTTGGGAGGCATTTGTCAGACTCAGAGGCAGACATTTGGCAAGGCCCTCACCACCTGCCTTTTTAACCATTGCTCACCCAATCAGGACTCTTGCAAGCTCTGGAATTTCCTCCACATTTCAAAACAAAGAGAGCAGTTTGCAGGACTCTAACCAGTGACTTCCATGACCTTCTGGTGAGAGCCCTATTGACTAGAAGTTTATTGGTGAGTAATATCACACACCATCCTTCATACAATGTGAGAAAATAATATGGAACCAACAAAGATGGCACAAAGACCCGTGTGTTAGAAGCCCTAGGCACACACCCCTCCTCCCACCAAAAATCCCCAAATTAGCTTCAAGGAAGGTCTTTGTAATTTTTAATTAATGAAAAATGCAATTCATAATTTAATAGAATACAGTGAATATTTATGGTGAATAAATCAGAAGGCAGATTTATATTTCAGGGGTTTGAATAATTATAAAACCAAGTAAATATTATATTATCTCATAAGAATATACATTTTTGAAGTGTAAACAACAACAAACCAGTATTGTTAATGTCTGCAGCCTTTAAAATAACCCAGGATAATTACCTGGAGATTTCTGCCCCCTGAGAAGACCCACAGAGCACAATGAGGTGTAATCAACATAACAAAAACTTGGCTTGAGTACGAACCATACTTGTAAATGTTATAAACTGAGAAAACAGTAGGCAAATCAATAAACTATGCTTCTAGATTTGCGAATACACAATTCACAAATCCACTAGGCAAGATGAAGGAAAGAATGGGGGCTGATTAGGAGAACCTACTCCTCAGCACTGTTTTAAGTCAAAAAGGATATGCCATTAAATTATCCCTCCAATGCTTTTAAAAGCATTGTTGGGGCTCCAGACACTTGGAAATTATCACAGGATCAGCAATTTGAAGAAAAAACTTCTTTTCCATCTCTAAGTGACAAACACACACAACCTTTTTTTCATTTTGCTGGACTAATAAAACAGTCTGTAAAACATGGTCAGTCCAGAAATAGGAGGTCTAATGGCAAAATAACTGCGTCATGTGAGCGTGGGAAGGAAGAACAGGAAAGAAATTTGAATAGAATTTATGTTTTCAACATGTAAAGCCCCAAGGGCACAAGGAGCTCTGAGCATGAAACACGAAGTTCCTCCCAGCTGCCCCAGAGCTTCATCTGTCAGCAAGGAAACCCAAGCTGCAATCCTTTTGCAGGAGAAGAAAGCCCTAAGTGTCTCACGCTGCCTGCATCAGCCTGTCAGTGCTCTGAATTTGCAGATCTTCGGAAGCACAGCTGTTGACCCACATTATTGGGGAAAGCAGGAGTTTTAGGAGACTCTGAAGGCTGTACTTTGTCTTGTGGCTTCGAAGCATCTAATTAAATGAGGAAATTCATAACGTTCCAGGAAAAGCTGACTGAGCTCTACACAGTTTTATTTAGTATTTCTGCTTCAAAGTTACTATTTTACTGAAAGAACACCAAATAAGAATGACACTCTCCTCCTCTACCCACCAGAATGTTTTTCCATGAGTAATGAGCATCTATGCACAGCACAAGATAATTCTTGCAAATTTTCCAGTACTAGAGGTGGGTGATACCTTGTTTTTTACAGAGGAGAGCGGAAGAATTCAGTTTACAGTCAGGGGAATATGCTCCTCTGAGCCAAATTTCAAATTAACAAATAATTTGCATTTCTTTATTTCTGAGCACCAGTTCACTTGTCCCAAAGTTTTGGTGTCCTTCTCCAGAAGCCAGAGAAAAAACTATGCTGAAGGGAGACACTGGTTGTAGAATAAAGCAAAAATAAAAAAAAAACCCCAAAAATTCTTCACTGAGTTTATGCAGGCTTCCTGCTACTAATCTAACTGTCTGCCTTCCTGATGCTCCCTCTACATCCCAGTTAGATTTTCCATCTACAGAACTATGGCAATGTGTATGTCAGGGCTGAGCTGGTACAAGAACTGAGTGAGGAGCTCAGTTCCTCTCGCAAAAAGAAATTCAAGTATTTCATGTGATCACCAAAGGGGAGCAATTCACTGCAAAGTAAACTTTATAAAATTGATGTACATTAATTAAATGTACGGAGTGAGTCATTATGCTGCTCCCTACAGTCTTATTCACAGCATTTGAAAGACACTTCCAATTGCAAACCAGCTCTCTATGTTGCATCATGTAAAACCAATGGTACATGCTCCTATCATTTGCTTGACAATGGGAGTAATCACGTTATGAATCTGCCATAATTACCAAAAGTAGAAGATTATTATGGGCAGAGGGAATAAACTATTAGAGGAAGACAATTAAGAAATGCAGAATGTTCGGTTTTAAGCACTGTGAGTTCTCCAGTCCTTTAGATGCAGCCCATGTACAGAAATAATACTGTACCTGCAAATCCTGAACACAAGACTGCCACAGCAATTGCTCCAAACCCTAACCATGGGTTCTGCTCCACCTGCAACATCAACCATTATTTTAAAAAGGATACAACACTTCAGTCATTCACAATAATCAATTCCAGAGTGCTGTGATTTAACTTCAGCCAGCTACTAAGCTCCTCATTCACTCCCCCCAAGACCCACAGTGGGGAAAAGAATTGAAAACAAGAGGTAAACTTTGTGGGTTGATATAAACACAATTTAATAACTAAATCAAAATAAAAATTACTAATAATTCTAGTACTAACAAAAGGAGAGAGAGATATAAAACCCAAGAAAACTAAGTGATGCACAAGATAGATGATCACCACCTGCTGACAGACACCCAGCCCATTCTGCAGCAGCAATCAGCCCCTCCTGGCCAAATTCCCTGATTTTCCATAGTGGGTGTAACATTCTATGGTATGGCATATCCCTTTGATCAGGTCAGCTGTCCTGGCCATGCTCCCTCCTGGTTTCTTGTGCCCCTCCTCACTGGCAGAGCAGGAGACACAGAAAAGCCTTGGACTCAGGGTAAGCACTGCTGAGCCACAACTAAAACACTAGTGTTACCAACATTGTTCTCATACTAAATCCAAAACACAGCACTGAACCAGCTACTAGGAAGAAACTTAATTCTATCCCAGCCAAAACCAGGGCACAGAGTTACTTCATTAAGTAGAGCAAAACTGTTAGCATTTCACTGCAGTACCACATGCCCTTGCTGATCTAGAGCTGTCCTCAGATCAGCTCAGTGTACCTGTGTGGTGTTTCACTTTCTGTGGGTACTCTCACAGTGCTCAGAGGCACTGTCTACTTGGCTGTGGCCAGTACTCCCAGAGGCATGACCTACCTTTCCCACTAATGCATCTGAGCAGCAGCTATGACCTAAGAAACAGAAGACACTTGCTTCTCCCTACAGCGGTATTAGGTCAGTGCCCTCGAAGGGTGTGCTTAAATGACATACCCACACTGCACTGGAGTTTGGCTCCTAATTCGTTGCAGTGCTTTGATTCCAAGTTCTCTGTTCCAACAATTACAATGTTACCAAGGTCAACTGCTGGAGACAATCTATTACTCAGACACTCCTAGGACGGTGCATTAGATTATGATGGCTGTGGTAATTTATACTAACTGTAGCAATCTGTTGCATTTCCAACGAGTGAGACCAGAGCAATACCACAAGCCTGCCTGAACTGGTACACAATAAAGGTGAAAGCCAAGGATCAAGGATCATTTATTCTTCATTTATCTGAAGAGGGAAAATTTTAACTCTTACCTGTACTTTTGTAGCCTGGGCAGGCTCCCACTGAACAAGAGTAACGCCACCGCACAGCATGAAGACAGAGAACCACTGCAACTTACTAAGGGTACGGTTCAGCATCAGGACCGTACATAAAGCTGTACAAGGGATCTTCAACTGGTATGTCACCTAAAAAAGATGGGAATGTAGTGTAGAGGACATGGTTTTATAAATTCCTCCAAAACAAGATAATAAAATAGAAAATTCAACTACAGAATGACAGATTTTTTTATTCATTGATTTCCTACATAACTGTCTCCAACTACAACGACGTGAATTTGAAGTGACTCTAGCAGTGAGTGGCTTAGCTCAGAAAGCCAGACCTCTGCAGTAGAGTGTATGCTCTGAATAGAACAAAGCACAGTTTCGCTTTTAATGCCGAGGCTGAAGAGAGTGCTGTGTGCCAGGCAGATACCTGACACATGTGCCTAATGAACCAGGAAAGAGAAATATATTTCCAGGACTGCTACTGACAGAAATCTGTATTACCTGGTAGACTGCAGCATCCAAGTTGCTGAGAGCCACGAACGCCATATTGTTTTGGAGAGCGTACACCAGAGATGGAACACTTAATTTTAGCAATTCTCTAGGACTTCCAAATACATTTTCTTTTAAAGATGTTATTAACCTTGCCAGACTTCCAGTTTCTCTGCAAAACAAAATATTAGCATAATGGAGGGCATTCCTAAACTGGTATTTTAAAACAGAAATCAAATCAATGAATCCCTTGGGAGGGCTGAAAATTTGTCCTCCACGATCAGTTGTACTTTCTGCTCATAAAAGAAACAAAAGGTTAACTGGCAAAAAACAAGTGAGGTTTTCATCAAGTAGAAAAAGTCCTGAAGGCGAGAGAGACATTCTGGAATCAGGAAGTTAGAGGCATTAATGTGTAGCAGTCTGTCAATATAGGCAATGAGACAGAAGGCTGTTGTTCACATCTCCCCTTTTTTACTGGGTATTAATGTTTGTGTGTGATGTCAAATGCCCATGATTTTCCAGATCCCCTTTAAACTAGACCTCACAGTACAGTCAAAAAAGGATTATACCCTCACACACTACTTACCTAAACAAACCTCTCATTGCTCAGTCAGCCATGGGTTCACTTGTGCTGTGGGTGATGCTGGACCAGCACCAGCACACACATGAAGAGGTCTGGCAGGTGTGTGGGGGCTCCCTGTTGCCTGTCCCTGTCTTTGCATTTCCCACCTCTCCTTCAAGTAATTACAGTGTGTGACAGAGCAGGCAATGGGGAAGAGCTGTGTTGCTGCTGGCTGCTTTTGCAGTTTGCTACGCAGCTTTTCACAGCTGCCCTCTGCATTACTGGTTCTCCCTTATCACTTGTACATCAATCTGACATTTTCTGCTTACTTGTTGCTGCTGCTCCAGTCCTCTTCCCAGTTCTCCCACGGCCCCCCTTTCCAATCTTCTCTCGCTTAGAACTGACAAATACCAACATCCAAAATCATTCCTGCCCCCTCCCACAGGCCTTTCAACTTGTAAACTGTACTGCTCTTAAATTTAACTCTCCTTATGGTTCTATCGCACACTTGTATGAATAAATAGCTTTAATCACCTCGTTTCAGCATATTTTCCTTTCCTGATCAACCACTGAATCTGTACTCCAGTTCTTCAACTTTTCCTCTCCAAAGATTTACAGACTTTACCCTCTCATGATCGTTCTATCCAAATTTCTCTCCTTCCTTGCCTTCCTCCCTACCTGCACCAAGCATATACTTCCTTTTCCTGTTTTATTTTCCCCTGTAGGGAGAGCAGTCATTATACAGGCAGCTGCAAGGAATTCTTTTTGTATTTTTCTGTAACAGAAAGCACACACAAAAAACCAGACATGTCTGGCCACAGGGAACAACCGTGACAAGAAAATCCATGGATAAATGGCATTTAAAGTGAAGTCTGCAATACAAGAAAGGGGAAGGGCTCATGCTACAGCTCACCATGGTTAATTGCACTAAATACAGAACTGTATAAAATGTTAGGAGTAATGGATATTATGAGCAGGTTTTTTTGGTTTGTTCCACTTCTGAATGTATTTATTACATTGTCTAGGATTGGGAGATAAAATGTACAAGAAAATTGGGTAATACCCAAGTACAGCTGGACTAAAGTGCTTCTATGTCCAATGTCTAAATGAAAATAAAATATATTAAGCAGAGACACAGTTCTACTCTATGAAAATAAGAAGTAAAAAAAAAAAATCCACACAGCAATAACTTCTTCTATTCATTGATACTAAGGTGGGCTGTCAAACAAGAAAATAATAGTTAAACTGCTTCTGTTCCACACCATGCTCAGTGAATTTGCTGATCACATTTTTAAAGTCACAGCAGCAATAGTAGCTTCTGTCTATTTTGACTTCTAGAACAAAATTTCAGCAATGAAGAGTAACACATCACCATCTTCCCTTTAGTTTTCGAGAACGAGGAGATAAACTATCTAACAGTTCATCTGTGCAGTGGATGTGCTTTCTGAAGCATGCACCTACCAAGAACCTCAAACTGTATATTGAATTCAGTACATGGCCAAAAAATAACTTAAAGCAAACCTCCATGTACACCTGATAATGCAAAATTAGGTGCCCAAAGAAGTACATTGCAAGATCAAATTAGAAACTAAAAAAATATCTAGCTCGAATTCAGCTTTCTTGATGTTGATCTAGGTTTGAATTTTAAAACACAATCAAATTTCTTCGTAGAATGGTTCAGGTTGGAAGAGACCCTAAGACCATCTTGTTCCAACCTCCCTGCCATGGTTGGCAGGGAGGTTGGAACAACTTCCACTAGACCAGTCTGTCCCAAGCCCCATCCAGCCTGGTCTTGAACACTTCCAGGGATGGGGCATCCACCATATCTGTGGGTAGCCTGTTCCAGAGATTCACCACACTCACACTAAAGAATTTATTCCTAATATCTAACCTAACCCTATTTTCTTTCACTTTAAAGCCATTTCCCCTTTCATAAATTCATTATCCCATTGACAAAGCCTATTTCTAGGTATGGAGAGGTGAGAGATACTAATAACTATCAGTTACGCAACAGAAAAACGCATTTGTTAGAAAAGCTGAAGCTAAAACTAGAGTCTGCAAAACAGCTCTGCTTTTCTTCATCTATTACTAAGTAGTTATCTACCAGTTAAGAATGTAGCAAACACTATTACCAGATGGTGAACAGGACTTTAAATAAGCATGAGAAATGGAGAGTAAACTTGAGTTAACAATTAGCACAGCTAATTAAACTATCATAAGCTTCTCTTTTGAATGACAATTCTTTGGCATTCATCCATTCAGTGTGCCCTCCAGGAGATGCCTAAAGAGTAAACAGTGAAGGCATCATGTAATAATGTGCAAGAAAACAAATTTGGCAGCTGGAACGGTGGGAGAGTTGTACTACTCAAGTATCCTGTATACTGCAGTTACCAATGCTATCTCTTTCAAAAAGAAAAGGTACCCCCACAAATGTATGCTGCTGTACAGTAAAAAACCCGGACTGGTTACTGAACTACAAAGGCACCTTACCCTGGGTGAGACAAATTGGTTAGGATTTAAAACTGAAGGAAGCTGTAAAGGAGACACAGAAAGAAGCCATGCTGGAATTGATGTTGTTCAGCATTTTCATAAGTGATCTGGAAGGGGAGGTTACGAGAAAGTTGGCAGCTTTTGGATCCACCAGCATGCCAGACATGCTACCAAGGAGAGGTGAGCATGGCCTGATGAATGGTGTCTGCTGGCGCCCATCTCTCCCTCAGCTATGGACAGAAAAACCTCACCAGCTGACCAGATCAGAATAGACATTATAACCTCCAAACAGCTCAGTGAATCTGATTCTTACCATTTTAACTGGTAAATAAGGCTCAGGTGTCAAAAAATGAGAAAGAACCATAGGAAATGGCAATCTCTATATACAGCAACCCTCTCTTATCTAGTTAAGGGCACCTGGCAAAAACATGCAAGTAGTTCTTGGATGGCACCAGCTCAAGGATGGCATCAGCTTCAGAGAAGTGAGCAGAATCCTTAGGAAAGGAACTGAGGCCAAGAGAGAAAACACCTTCACCCCTCTGCCTAATGCCATGGCACATTCACATCCTGAATACAGCATGCAGCTATGGATCCTGTTTCAAAAGGGATGTAACAATACTGGAAATGCTCTAAGGATAGGTACTATGATGATCCCAGAAAAACTAACCTAGGGCTCCTGGCTTAGAAAATAAATTAGTGATGAAAACATAGATCTATAGAGTTATTAAAAGCAAAATGAAGGAGGAAAGATTATTCATCGTATCTGTCAACACAAGACAACAGGATCCGTAAGTTTCTGCCACCAGCTAAGGAAAGCTCAGCCCATGCTTGCCCCCTTGGCTACACTTCCATTCTACACATCCTCTGCTCACAAAGGGAAAATAACTGGCTAAACAGACTTTTTGCTGTGCAGGGCTGCTCTAAAAACATCAACATGCTAAGACTTCTTTCTGAGTTAAAAGTAATTTAGTTTTTAATTATTTCAAGTAAAAAAGACCATTCACACATTTAATGAACAAAATATTACAGACCCTTAACAAAAGGGATTGCTTACCCTGCTGCACTAGGTGTACTATAAACAGCCTGGGTCCCAGGTGCACAAGATTTGACAAATTACACACACAGGAGAGGCTACCCAGAGGTAGCCTGCTACTCTCACTACTGGGAAGCATGGGCTGCTACAGTCTCCAGAGAGCCAGTGGGATCCTCATTGGTCACAACAGTAAGAATCACAGCAGAACCACGTGTCAGCAGAGTCATTTCTGCCAGCATTTTGTGCTGACAGAGAAGCCTAGGGTACATGAAAAGAAAAATAGAAATTCCCGACTGGTCCACACAGTTCCCCATCTGCCTTCTCTAACACACTCCATTTAATGAAAAGCTAAATAAAAAAGGCAGTTTGTCACAGTTGCCTTACCAAATTCAAATATCACCTCACTTTTAAAGCAAGTTAAATGCCATTTGTATGTTAAGAGGAAAAGAGCTGATAAAAATCTGAAGTACATCATGTGACTCCATGATCCTCTAGCACATAACAGCCAGCCTTCTGATGTACCACAAGCAACAAAGACAGACAAGAGACCCTAAAAGAACAAATTCTACCACAGCAGCAGGAACTGGGCTTTGGAAAAGTCCAGAATATAAAGATTCTTCCTAGGAATGATGTAGCACAAGGACGCTGAGAAAAAAGACAGCAAACTGATAGTCTCCCTACTTGAGATGCTCATGCACGGACTACAGTTCTAGTTCTTCGCAGCATTCTGGGATTACAGAAACTAATATTTTTTGATCACAGTCTTTCAGCATTCGTTTGCAGGTTATTAGAGACAGCAAAATGTCTGTCTGTAACATTGTCTGGGAAAAATTATTAGTAGGAACATTAGAATTTTATGTAACTCAGCAGATGATGGCTCACAGGCAGATGATGAAAGTCCAGCTTTCATCTACACCAACATCTTAAAGACCAAAACATCATGGATAATCCATGCTGACATTCTGAACTGATTCCAAAGCATACAAAAATAGAAAATATGTAGAAAGGATACACCTGAATATTATGCTGTATACAAAGCAGTTTTAGTTGATGAGGACTCACAAGCTCTAACCCGCTCTAAAATTACCCTTCCACAGCACAATTATCCAGCCACATTCTCAAACATACCTGCATTTCAGGACCCGAGAATCTGAGGTTAGAAGCAAGGACTGGTTTTCAAAACACTGTTCAGCACTCCCACACTTACTTAGCCAGGATGCCCACGCTCAGGAACAACTTGATAACTTCAGCGATGCACACAGCTGTCGTTGAAAAGTAGAGCTCTGTCTGCACTGTCCTGGTGTACCGCAGTGCCACTGTGTACGTGGCAGCAACCAGGGTCATCACCGTGAGGCAGTACAGCTTGAACAGTAAGCTGACATTTTCTGAAACAAAACAGAGGAGAGGACTCATGTGTGTGTGACCCCCATTTTAATTTAAGAACTGAAACAGTGTGCTCTCCAGCTGGAGGGGTGTATCAAACACCACTGTGTCCGCAGACAATAATTACAATGTTAGGAAACACTTTCCATAAAAAAGTTTTGGTTAAATTTTACAGCCTTCTCAAAGAAGCTCGTACAGGAACTCCAAGTGTTTGAAAATGAGATGCTCTCTTGCCCTTGTAATCATCCTTCATTCTAGAAAAAACTAATCATACATTAATACTTATCTAATAACAATCAAAAAGTCTTCCTATGCTTTCCTGATCTTTAGCTAATAGTAGGCGCCCGCTCTGAAATGGCAGCTGATCCTCTTCATGTAATATACTGAACTCTGACACAAGAGTGTTGGCAGACCAGCAAAAGCAAAAACAGAGGAAAAGTTCAGTATAAGCTCAGAAATCTAGCAAATCTTGATAAAAAAGCCAGCATTTCCATCAGCCCTATTTTCAACCTAAGTTAGTAAAAGATTTTTGCTCTGAATGGTGATGGGGCTTCACACAAAGGGCTTTCTTGAAAAATTCCCTGTAGAAAGGTCTAAGGTAAGCTCTTCCAGTAAATTAAACCACACAAGGACTGTGTACCATTTGTGTTATCCCTTCTGTCTTCCCCATTGATATACTCCTACAACAGCAGGAATACTTGTAACAGTTTTGACCTGGAACAACTACTATCCTGCAAAATATTGGAGTTAGCCTGTCCAAGGTCTCCTGGAACAAGGCAGTTTTTCAACCATCCGCACTCCTCTAAGGCCTGAGAGCTCCATCAGGCCACTCCAGTGCATTCCCAGGTCAGGGAACGGCTAAGCCTGCATCTGAACCAGCTAAGAGAACAGCACACAACTCCAAATGGGATTTCTCTGCACAAAGGCAAGACGCAACACGAGACATCAGCAAATGTGTGGCCTCTGCAAAATCCTTTTTCTGGTAGATTGTTATGTTTGGCATCTCTCTGGTGGGTATTGGTCATTCAGCAGCACCTTTGGGGCCACTGTCATGTCCTAAATATCCTAAAGAAATGTGTTTTAACTGGTGTAAGTTTGTGTTCCTCTGCTAATTAGGGAACGAGATACAAGATAAGTAGTTTTGTAATAACTTTGTTAATTTAATAAAGGAATGAGTTGCTGAATCCAGTGCGACCAATGCTTTGGTTCATGTTTCTTTCAAGCCAGAGATGTCTTCAATTGCATAACATTTCTGCAAGGTACAGTTAATACCTCCTGCCACTGCAATCATTTAAATTAGCTACTTCCTTATAGATAAAAATCTTACCCACGTCAGTAACCACTTTTAAAAGGTAGAGTCAATTAGTTTTTGGACTAACAATGCTTAGGAGAGACTTAAAAGCTGTAAACCATTTTTAAATTAAATTTGGATTGCGGGGAGGGAATACAAGGACATAACAACCAGGAAATATAACTAACCCCATCTGATTTTACAAAAATGTATCTTCAAATGATGTTTCAGTGCTGACAGAAATTATATTAATGCTGTGATTTGACACACAGAGATTTTAAGTCTATGCACTACCAAACTAAAGCTAATCCTTGCCTCTAGTAACTACTCTTAAAAAACAAAACAAAACAAAACAAAAAGCCCCAATTTGGCAATGGTTTGGAAACTTGGGTAAACCAAAGGCAGCAAGTCATAACGAATCTAGTATCTAGACTAGATAGTTCCAGCATTATGTAAAAAGGTATTTGTAATTCTTTTCAGCCTGGACATTTTTTCGGCCTGTCTCCCATGTCTGTATCAGTACCAGTGCAGCGAGGGGAGCAGAAGAAAGCACAGTTGGGGCACCCACAACTTCTGCTGATAAACCTGAACTTACACCTGCCTAAAGAAGAACCGGAAGAAGCTTTTGTTTTTTTCCCAGTAAAGCCCACCTGGATGAAATGATTTCTGGCAAAAAGGGACCCGACAGGCCAAAAGCCTCAGGATAAAAGTGCAGGCCTCCCACACATCTCCACAGCTCATCTAAGGCTCTGCTAGGGCTCCTGGAAAGCAGCCCCGGGCCAAGCCTGGCACGGGAGCACAGCCCGCTGCCTGCCAGGTTATCCGGGGTGACAGGCGCCTGGCACACACTGCAGGGAGCCTCCTGCCCCTCACCCGTCCAGGCCCCGCCAAGCCACCGCCGGGAGCTGGGGAGCGCGGGGCAAGGCCCTCCATGGGGGAGCTGGAAGAGGGGCAGGCGGCGCTGTTCTGGCGGATTTAAGCCCTCCTGGTTTGCCCGAGGTTCTGGCTTCGGGACCGTGTGGGCTCTGGCCTCGCTGTACACAGAATCACTGAGAATCAGACAATCAATTAGGTTGGGAAAGACCTCTGGTGTCTGACGTATGATCGAACACACCACCATGCCAACTACACCGTGCCCCGAAGTGCTACATCCAGTCTTTCCTTAAACATCTCCAGGGATGGTGACTCCAACGCCTTCCTGGGGAGTCCACTCCAGCAACTAATCATCCCTTCCGTGAAGAAATTCCTCCTAATGTCCAACCTAAACACACGCCAACATGCACCTGGGTGAAGCGGCGTTTCCAGGGACACCTGGGGCGTCCACAGGGTGGGTGCAGGGGATGTCCCTGTGCACTGACCGCCTGCGCCCCGGGACAAGCCCCGAAGATGCCGCGCCACGGTCACACGCTCCCAGAGGGGAACTGCTGGCGGGGGAGACGCGACTGTGGCTGATCTTAAAGGCGGAGGCGTCCCGGGGACCCGGCAAGCCCCGTACCGGGAGCTCCCGCCATCCACACGCCGGGGACGCAGCGGTGCCACACCGCGGGGAGAAGCTCCCGAGCGGCGGGAAGAGAGCAGGAGGGCGGGAAAGCAGGCGGGGAGAGCCCCTCCCCAGTGCGACCCCGCGGCCCAGCGCCCCTTCCCCCCCTTCGCTCCCGCGGTGGTGGCGCCCGGTGCCACAGCCCCCAGCGGGGAGGACAGTTCCACTCCCTCTGGCAGGGGGGAGGCAGGGGGAGTCTGCGCGCGGGTCGCATTTCCTCTTGGGGAAGCGGGTGGGAATTGTCCCCGTTCCGTGCCGCCCACCGAGAGCCGCGGCACCCGCCGGGCGCCCCGCGTCGCGGCCCTTACCTTTCGGAGGCGACATGGTGCTCGCCGAAGGCTCCAGGACCGCCGGGCCGGGGCCGCCTGCCGTGCCCCGCCGCTCCTCCCATCGCACCATAGAGTGCGGCGCGGCCGCCCAGAGCGCCCCGCCGCCCGCGCCGAACCATCGAGTCGAGCTCCGTCCCGTCTGGATATCCTGGAGAGCATCCTGCTCCACCCGGCCGCATTTCGGAACTGTTTCATTGGCAGCAAACATCCAGGAGTCTCACACACGTATTTTTCATTGCCAGTAGTAAGCTCGTAGCCACCGACACGTTTCTGCTGCGACAAAACCGAGATGGAGGTTACAGTTGTATTCCCCAGTATTTTACAGCACTGCAGTACCTTCTCCAGTGGAAAAGAACAAAGCAGGATAAAATGAAATTTCAATCATCAGTTTACTTTTAGATAAAATGTATTTCTGGATTATTGAAATACCAGTTTGTTGGTAAGAACTGTAACGTAAAAGCCTCAAAGCAAATGGTGATTATATAGAGAGATCACAACAAGAGAAAGTGTTTAATGAGGAAGCAACAGGGTATTTTTCTCTGAGAAAAAAAAAAAGCTGCAGATAATAATTGCATTGATATTTAAATTAATAAATCTAATCATTGGTGCCTGCTCATAATTTAAAAACATGGAGGAGCAGCACATCTAGCTGCTACTGATTACTTTATTTTCCCAACAGAGAAAATCACATAGTCAAAAACCATTTAGCAAAGTTCTTTCTTAGTGCTCCCCTCACGCTCCTTTGTTTCTTTAATAATGCTCTGGGGATTCGTCTCTGTTGTGTAACTTAAAAGTGAAGTCAGATACCTTTGAAAACAACAAGACAATGCTACCCTGTAAAATGCCACAGAAAAATCACTCAGCAGCTTGAATCTACGAGCTTGTCCCAAGCCTGTCTAGCTACTAGGCTGGAAACCACATTGCATCACAATGCACACACACAAAAAAGAGATTTAGAAACCTTAGCACACTCTGTGCAATCATAGTTGTGCACCTGGACATAGTGCAGATAGCAGCTTGAGGAAGTCTTTATTGTCATGAAAAGAATCTCTGTTTTAAAGTACCCCATTTCCATTTGAGAAGATGTTTTATCCTGAAGCTCAAATAATTCAGGTCTTCACAAACAGAAATACCATCTGCAGTTGCATTGATCAGACCTGGCACGTATTTCTTTGCCACAATGACATAAAGCTAAAAAATTTCTCTCTGTTGTGCTTTAGTTTTTCAAACACAAGCAAAAGAGAGCTTTCAAACAGGTCCCCTGAAGTCAAGTCCCTATGGTTTGCAGTGTGCTCACCAGCACACTGTTTAGCCAAGAAATTGCTAGAGACCTACAAGGGTGCCAGAACCACCCAAGCCAGATGCCCTCTTCTCAACCTCCCAGCCTTGGTCTACACTCACTGGGCTGGGTTAACACCAGCACAAACGGACAGGCCCAAGGACCCAGACTGGTTCCATTTTGTTGGTTTTGGCCTCTTGACAATCCTGCTCTAAGGCTGGAGCTGTGACATTCCAGTGACTCTCCTGGGTAAGTTTTTTCACTTAAAGACAGTATTTCAACAAAAAATTGGTGCATTAAAACTTCAGTAAAATCCCAGAATGCTACATATTTAAATGTTGGAAGTGAAAGTCCTTGGGAACATCTTGATTCTAAATTGTTATTTAAAATCTGTGCTTCAGGCTTATCACTTCTGCCAGTCAGCAGTCCCAACACATAAGATAAATGAAACATGAACTGTTCCTGGAATCAACAGACACAGCAAAATCTTTAGTGTCTAAATTCAGATATATTTAGGGATTTTTATATACACATTCAAGATGTGGCTTCAGGTTTCTCATTTTCACTTAGGTTTCATCCAGTGGTCTCGTTAAGTCTACTGTGACCATATGAGTAGTGGGAGATGATCCTCCTCGGAGACCTTTCAAGAAAATCTGGGGCTTGGGTACATTGCTTGAGTTGTCATGCTTAGTCTGGGTGCCAACATCTTTTGGCAAGTACACTTGGGTGCAGTTCTCTCTTCTCATATGGCTGAGATCAGTCTGCATGGCATGAGTTAACTTGCGGCGCAAGTTGGCCTAAAGACACAAAAAGAATCAGATTAAGCAAAACTTTGTTTGAACATTTTAGCACCAGTATATACTCAAGAGTGTTTGTCTATTTTACATCTGTGGGCTTCACAAACCTGGAACATGGCCTGCCTTACCCTCCTGTCAAGACACAGTTGTGACTGTGATTTGTTAAGTCCTGAACTAACAGCATGTGTGAACTGCACTTTAGGTACCCCACACAATTTTAAATGAGTTTCTTAATAATTTCGTACCATTGGTCATTGGTCTTCAAATTTTGTTAAATGCTTCACCTTTGTTTTGTTAGAATAAAATGTTTTCATGGCAAGTGCTTCCAATCTTTGTCTGGTTTCTGCCAAATGTGATGTGGTTCAGAGGCTGGTGTCACAAAGTATCAGATAAAAGTGAAAAAATGCCTTCTTACACCACGTTGCTCACTAACGCCTTGACAAGGGGTAAAAGTTAGGGCAATTTATGATTAAAGCTGGTTATTCACAGAAATTGCCATAGATACAACAACAAAACTACTTCTCACAAAGTGTTAATATTCCAAAGCCAGCACTTGAAACAAAAAAATGTTCCTTATTCCACTGAGCCTTCATTGCCTTCAGCAACTATGTAAAACACTGTAAATTATGATATAATATTTTCCTAAAAATACACAAAATACAGTTTCATGTGCTGGAATTTAGACCAGTCCATGTAAGTGAGAAAGTCCCTCAAAAGTGGAGGGAAAGTGGAGGGAAAGTGGAGGGAAAGTGGAGTCCAGTCCAGTCAGTGAAGACTGGAGTCAGTGGAAGCTGGACAGTGATACAGCTGGCCAAATGTCCTAAATGTTGTATCAGAGCAAGTCAAAATATTCTCCAGATTCCACCACTGAGGTGTCTTGGTGGGAATGGAAGGACTTAAATGTAGCCACATTTTGGTACCTTAATCTACAACTGAATCCTATATGCAGTCATCAAGCAGAATCCAGCAAAGAACAATAAGGAACTTACAGAGGAGATGGCATGTGAAGAAAGACAATATATTAAGTATTTTTTTTCCGAGAGTTTTAATGACTATGCTATTACAAGGAACTGTCCTCACACAGAGAAACAAACATGAGCTAAACATTTTACTTCTAACAGCATATAGGTTTTCTAACAAAGTAATAGCTTAACATTTCATACCACTACATGTTTTTTGGCTAAGTATGAACAACACAAGAAACCCCAAATGCACCTGGAGTCATCCTCTAACAAAACCCACAAATATGTCTGATGCTTCTCTAAAGTGTCAAATTCATTGATGCACTGGTAAAAGGAAAATATTAATAACTATTTCTGTTATTTTATCACTTTGTTATTAAACGTTTTATCACCTCCATGTTACAAATTAGCATAGTCAAAGCACTTTTACATGCATCTGGATTTTTTTCTTTCAGCTCCACATCACTAATCTCACATTTGGACAGCTGAGGCTAAAACACACTTTAAAGTACTTTCTCTAAATATTTCAAACTAACAAGCTACAGGTTTGTGAATGGTCTTCATGACCAGATATTGGAAAATATCCACTTTCGCTTATGCTGAAGAGCCACTGACCACATCTTATGTTTATTTATGTACTTTTGTCCTTTACAGAAGCAAAAGCTAGCTTAGCCTAGCCTAGCTAGGCTTCTTATAAACCTAATTGGCTTCTTTATATACCTCAGTAACAACTATTTATTAGAATCCTTTATGACCTATCAACACCAGCAAGACTCCTCAGTCCAAAATTTTGGTTTCCTTTTATAATTTTACAGATTTCATAGCAAAAAGGAAAACAGAAAGGAAATAGGCTGCCCAGCAGACCACAGGCCTCCACAGTGCATCTGTTCACAGAAGAAAAAAAAACCCTTTAGTATTATATGTTCAGTTGATATTGTTAACTGCAATATTCCCTGTATTCACAAGTTGTTCATTTTGATTGAATTCTGAAAATCAGATGCTATACCTTGATAACTACATGTGCTGGCAAACCCTAGAAAGAAGCTTCTGAAATATTTACTGTTAATTTAAATTTTTTTATGTACATATGTGGTCAACCTTCTATAGACAGACTGTGATTTCCAATTAATCAGAAAATCCTGATAGTATGACAAACATTTGCTCTGGCTGTTTTTCACAAAGAAATTATATAGTATTATCTTCAACCCATTAAATTGATTTGAATGTAGAACAACCTTAATATTCAATGCAATTCAATTCAAAACAACAAACTCTTCTAACATAAAGAAGACAACTGAAAAATTTGAAATTAATAGATATAGCAGTGGAAGCACTGCTAAAAAACAGGGAAAAATATGGAAGGAGTGAGAGAAGAAGTCTAAAAATAAGGAGAGAGAATATTAAAAAAATGAACCAGTTGTAATGAAGTGTATGTCTTTGACTAAAAGGTTAGATTTATGTTTCAAGAACAAAAGCTAAGAATAATTTATTCTCACATTTGTTATATCCAACAACGAAAATCTGGTAATAACAGTACAAACCAATTTTATAGCTTTTCTTCTCAGTTCCCATTCATTCCATTCATAAGATCTCACAATAGTTGGAGGCAAGATATGAGTATCAGTTTGAGTACCACTCTCACGTTTTGGGGGTGGTTTCATTGAACCTCTGCTTCCCTTTCTGGCCTGGATGAAAAGAAACAACCAAAGCCAAGCAAGGCATTGAGAAGAACAGAGAGAAATAGCATGTAGGTATGCTACTTTTTAAAAGCAAATAGAGACCTGCAAACCACAAGAGGATAATGATTTCTAAATTCAACAATACTTTTGTTCCCCATGCCCCCACTAAAAGGAAAACATTAAGTACCTGATGTATTTAATTTCTGACAGAAAACCCTTGAGGCAGAGGCCACAGCAGAGTGGCAGGCTCCTGTCTACCTACTGAGTGCTTCATCGTTGGATTTTGGGAAAAAAGTGTCCCACCACCACCAGTATTTTATGATGTAGGCACCTCAGTCTGTCTTCATGAATGGACTAAAAATTACAAATCCTAACTGGGAGAAGTGCACACATCTCTGCTATACCTGGGATATAAACTATGTTTCAAACCAAGGGCCAGTTCAAGATTACATTCTTTCCACTGCTAGGGATCTAAAATTCACAAGTGGATCACAGATAATGTTGTCTATAAATCCAAATCAAGTCTTTGAATTTCACATAGTAACACCATCATGTTCATCATTGATGACTCCCCTTTTATTTTTCAATATGATCCATAACTCCTGTCCCCAGACACCACTACATCCTCATCCAGCACACATGGATGGACTGCTAAGCTAAAGCCCTAGTTAACTTGATATCTGACATATCTTCTGTTTCATTTATTTACTGGTTCTTTAAGCTACTTTTGCAAAAATGAGGAAAAGAAACATCAGACACAAGACCTGCCTAGGCTGTGGACAAGCAGCTTTTATCACTGCCAGAATGCTTTGGATCTACATATTCTCCTACGAATAGATAAGGTGAGAACGACATTAAGTAGAAACATTTCTTCAACATTCTGAAGATCTGGAAACGATGGACCTTCAGACAGGCAGAGGATTCTACTTCTTTCCTAAAGATAGGTATCATCTGTTCTCTTTTAGAAAGGACAGATCAAACAGTGACCCAGCAGCTGTTCAGCAAGAGGCATGTGTACCTGTCCGTGTGGAACAAGATATTCAAACTGATGATGGAGCTCAAGCAGTTGAATTAGCTCTGCATATTTTTTTGCTTTTTCTATATTCAATTGAATGAACTTATCTGGATCTTGAGCAAAGATGTATGCAGCTTCTTTTGAACTGAAAACAAAATATTTCCCTTTGTGCTTCAAAATTCCAATAGCAGGATTTCCTAAAAATGAGAAGAAAAACCAACCCAAAATAAGCTCCACAAATTAAAATAGTGAACAGTATGATATCCAATACAAAAGACATTTGTAATCAAGATTCTGTGTTTCCCCCAAGTTAGTTTCACTTCCTTCATTTCTGAACTCAGTAAAAACCCTTGAAAGCAAGCTTTTTTTAAATATAGAAAACTATTTTGTTACGTCAGCAAAACTGCTTTTGATCAGTTCACATCCAGCATGCCTTAGATGCATGTCTCAAAAAAAAAAAAAAAACAACAGATAAAGCACATATAGCAAAAGCATAAGAAACCAGTCCCTACCCTCAAATGTTTCCCCTAAAATCTCCAGCAAATATCTGATTGCAGATCAGTAGTGCATTTATATCGAAGGGCAATAATACTGAGATTAACTGAAGAAGCAGATAAAGCAACTGGGATGCTGAACAACAAATTAACAGAGAAAATGAAGTGTCAATAAAGGCCAATTAACTTATATAGGAAAACACAAACTGATTTCAAGGACAGTGGCAGGTTGTGCTTCAGATGTCATTGCCCAGGAAAGACTAGAATCATCACAGACAGTGCCTTGAAAACACTCAGTCAAAAAAGGAATTATTAGTATGCAAACAGAGGAAGAGAAGAAAACCAATATTATAGTAACCTGTAGGATATTGTATTTGTAATAATACATTTTGTTCCAACACAACAGAACAAGTAAAAGGGAGGTAGGATTGATCAAAGGCTTGTGATACCTTTCATAGAAGGAGGGGTTAAAGAAGAAAGCATCCTCAGCATTAAAAAGAAAAAAAAAGAAATAATATGATAGGGGGTTATAAAACAATAAATTGTGTGCAATATAAAATTACTATTTAGCAATTTTCCTAACAGAAGGACTATCAAGTCTTTGTTGAAATTATCAAGCCAGAGCTTAAAACCATCTCAAAAAGAGGTACCTTTTCATAGCATATATAATTACAATTCTGGGGCTCTTGAGAATAAGAATATCCCATGACAAACTCTAGATGGATTCCAAAATCAATTAGATAAATGAAAAACCTCTTTGAAGGATTATTCAACAGAAGGTTACAGACTCAACATTAATCAGAGGAAATCCCATAACCACCAACTACTAGAACAAGAAAGGATATCATTAAGGAAGGATCACTCTGACTTGAATTCTCATAATTTTTAAGTGTTCATGACTGTCTATGTGCAGTAATCAGATACAGGGCTAGAGAGACCTTCAGTCCAACTAAGGACAGCTGTTCTCATGTAAAATACTAAGTAAGTGTAAGTAAATTACATTGCCATTAAAATATCTATTCTTTAATACTGACAAATAAATGTCCATATTGTCCTGCCAAACTTCCGCAGATTTAAAAAAATTCTATATGGACAGGTTCTAGAAAGGATAGAGAGACAGAAAACATGAACAAGGATAGTTGAAATAAGGCTAACCTTCAAGACAAATGAGCCTAGAGAGACCAAAAATTCCTACAATTAGCTGACTTAAGTGCACTTTTGCATTATTTTCAGGAAAGATTTTTAGTACTTTGTCATGACTATTTAAAAATATATATGAGGTGGACATGAATGGCTATGTTTGCTACATATGGATGCACAAAATAGAAGGAATGGCCATTCCCCTATGCCTGCATTATAGCACATTAGCAACAGTAACCAAACCTGTATTCAGCTGCAGTGTAGGTTATACAGACACACGTAGAGCAGGAAGAAACATTTATCCATCCCATCTTGTTTCTGCCCCTGCTTCCTCTTCAAGCTATCCTGCCTTTTCCTAAGGGCAGTTTATTTGTGTATTTAAAAAAAAAATACTTTAACAAGGGAAATAAGTTATCTGGGGTGAAAATGCAAATGTGGAAAAACAGTATTCCAGCTTTGACATAAGAGGATGCATTCAGAATGCCTTTACATTTTTCCTAATTCTTGTGTAAATATATAGTATGGAAAATATCTAACTACAAAGCATACCTGGTAGGGTGATACCTTTCACACCAATTGAATGTGCACAGAAACCATGGTACTGGATCAACAACTGATCAAAATTATCAGTAGTCTCTGGAAAAAGCCATTCTTGGTTCTTGAAATCAGAAACATTCACTCTGGTTCCTAAGAAAAGATAAAACAAAGAAAGGATTTCAATATTAAAATATCAGATGTCTAAAAGCTAATATTTTTACAGAATGACCAGATTACTCTGGTTTTCAGAGGATGACCTGCAGTGCCCAGATCCCAAAAGCCAAACTTTAGTCCTGCCTTGAAAGAGAACCTACTGAAAATCAGTCCTGTGAGAACTTTCTTCAGTAGCATTAGTTTTCTTTGAAAACATGGGACAACAACAGGAAGATAGTATTTTATTCTTTGATTTTGTTTTCACCCACACATGCATTACAAACTCCCTGGCATAAAACTTGATTCCTAGGGATACCATCTTACAAACAAACTCTTCTGGTAATGGAAGCTCCATTGAATTATTTTGTTTATACCCTACCCCTCAATTTCCAAAGTTCTGAAAGGTATAAAAAGACATTAATACACTTCAAAAAAATTAGCAAAAAGTTGTAAATATTCTCTGATCATTCTGCCATTTTTGTAAGGTATACTTGTATCTAGAAGCTCTATTTTAATTCTATATGTAAAAATAGAATCACAAGCTACACTACATGAAAATGTGAATCTACACTCTACAAAGCTTATTTTAATTTACTGTGCAAATTCTGAGTATTGAAAAGTCAATATATAGCATCTCCTGTAAAGCACCTATTGTAAAGAAAATTCAAACTACAAAATCTTGAAAATTAAGGAAAACCAAAAAGTTTCAACTTTCCATACCCATGGTTTCTTTTATCCTTTCCACATCACTTTTCACAGTCACTCCTTCCAGAAGTGATGCTAGCATTTCCTCTGGAAAAAGCTGTGATTGTATTTCCAAGAATTGCTGCAAATTGTCAGCCATATTTGTGAGGAAGCTTAGCAGTAGCATTTCATCCTGAAAGCCGGTCCAAAGCTTAGAAAGTTCCATAAAGAGAGGCTAGAACATAAAGGACATTACTTGAAATGCAGATTTATGTCTACAGTGTAACGCAAGCACTGTGCACAACAATCTCAGCTATGAACAAAGCAGGGCTGATTTCCAAGGCCTTCAGCAACCAGAAATTCCAGGGGAACTCAGGGATATTGTAAGAGGAGCTTCCATCACATATGCGTAAAGCAAGTATATCCAGCATGTCAACCAACCACAGGCAAGAGTAGTACTTCTCTATATTTTACTCCAGAGCCTTTCTCAAATAAATGGACTCTGTGACTTTGCTTTGAATTTAGCACTTCACTGACAATACCCTTTTATAACTGAAAATATGGTGTACAGCAATAAAGGCCAGAAGGAACACACCTGATTAATTACCAAAGTAGGTAAAACCACACCTATATACAAACTACCAGGCTTTGTTATTTTGTCTGCCCTGCTTCCAGAGTGAGTTGATACCACAGCCCCCAGGCCATCACATGAAAGGGGTGCAGGCCTCTTCAGAGTGGTCCAGGGTTCAGGGCAAAACTGGAGGCTGCCCTTCCCAGCACTGACATGCTGTTGGCATACAGGTGTAGGCACATAAAGAAGCACCCTGTAAGCTTTAAGTTTAAATGCTGTTTCCAATGACAGTGACATAAAATGTGCCCTGTGACATCTAAACACACAGAGAGCATTTACAGGAAGAGATTCAATAAATCTGAAATGTACACTTAACTACATATTTTATGCAGGTTAACAACATTATCATAATAGCAGCCAACAGAGCCAGCTCTGGAATTCATCAACATTGCTAATGCTGTGGAAATGTTATGGTTACAAAAATGGAAGAAACTAAAGGAAGATCAAAAACATTCTTAACAGAATAAACAAAGAATATTAATGAAATGTACTATTTTTCCTAAAACAAATGTTTACTACAAATATAGGCCTTATCCTATGCTTTTTAAAAGACAGAATGCCCTGCTTCTCTACCTTTGTAGAGGATCCAGCTTGTCAGCAACAAGCCAAAGACAAGAAAATGGCGTGTTAATAGAAAAATCTCTACCTGAAAAGGATCTGAAATCAAAAGGCATTATATATTCTGTCTTCAGCAGAGAAGACAAACAACTAACCAACTAGAAGAGAAGAAAAATTCCAGGAAGGCAGCAAACAACAATAGACAGCTTTTAGAGAAAAGGGTAAAGTCTATGAGTCACTTAAGCCCCACAAAGATATAGAAGAGATATGAGAACATCTGGTTCATAAAATCAAAAGAATATATAAATTGAAGCTTGGATCACTCAGTTAAAGTGCCGTTCCCATGAGTTTTCAGCTTGCATGCTCTTATGGGAAGTGTAAAAAATACTCTGAGTAGATGGGGGTCACGATCTTCCTCCACAGTAGGCTTTATTTTGCTTTCTAATAATTAGCTTAGAATGTTGAAAAATAACCTAAAATATGTATGAAACTGCATGCTGGTGCAGTAGCTAACCACAAGGAATTAGAATGATAATCAAATCACACAAAATAATGAGCTCTCACAACAACAGCAAATTAAATGAAGCTGGTTTCTAGCATATTTCTCTCCTGTTTCCTTTATAACATGCCAGCATAATAATCCCAGATTTTCACAGGCTCATTAAGCACCCTCCCTCATAATACCTGCAGTTCACAGCACTCACTCCCTTTCCCCCTAATAACTCCTTCCCATGTCCTGTAGCTCCCAACCAAAGGTGAACAGTACAGAATATCAATTGTTCAGTGGCTGCTCACTGGCTAGAGAGCACACAAACTCCGTTTCAGACCTGATCTTGGTAAGGCTCTAATTGCGTGTCTCTAGCTGCTCTTTTTTTTTCCCATCAAACTTGCACAGAATGACATATTTTGAGATCTCTGGACTCTCACAAATGTGACTGAAACTTGCCAGCAGGTTCAGAAGCTATTGGGAGGGGAAAAGAGACTGACATCCCCATCACAGAAACCCAGTCTCTTCAGAAAAATTGTATCAATAATATATTGTAATTACAGGGACTGCTATCTGAGAGAACTTTAAAAGAATCACACTCTGATGTGCTGTTTTCTGTAATCATTATGTTCTTACAGTTTCTGCAAGAAACAGGAAAGAATATATACACACACAAAAAAGGAAGATATCACTGTAAATCTACAAATAATGACAACTCAAGACAACTTACTGTAAAATACCATTTAATTCCTTTGCTCCCTTTTTGTACCTTACCTTTTTCTTACCTTAAGAGCAAGTCTTTTAGTTGCCCCTCCAAAAATCACAGATGATACTGTAGCAGAGAGAAAATATGTAGCCTCTTGCTAAACATAAACTATTCAAAAACACACCAGCAAAATATCGTACTTTAATAATGTCTTCTACTGAAGAAGTAATGGGTTTTCCATTCATAATACTTACAAAAACTTCTTTTGACTCTATGGAAGTCCTGTCCTGAACTGTGTTTTTCAATACCATCACTGCTGCTTCAAACTGAACATCCAACGATTCAACTTCTTGAGCACTTGTAATTGCATTCGACTGGAAACAGAACATCAGGTAAGATGTATCATACTTCAAAAATCAAGTATTTAGTAATAAGTATTTACCTGGGCCTCTTCACTCAACTATTTTCAGAACAATTATTTTAGGGAATGAAATGTACTCTAGCTATCCACAAAATATATTTTTCCTTAAATGTTCAGTTGTTCAGGCACTTCAGTCACATAGAAACTACCAATTTTTATAGAAAATCCTCTACATTTTCCCAATGAAGATAACAAAAAAAAAACAAACCAACTTTTTTTCAATGCCTTATACAGGAAAGACTAATAAAAACCTGCAGTTTCTCAAAAGACAAATTAAAAGCTCTTCATTAGCAAAACAAGAATTTAAATTGTATTCTTCAAAGACTTTTGATGACTCCATATATTTTGGGGGTGTCTGCAGACTAAAACTGAGATGATTTATGGGCTGATCAATGAGATTTTTTTCTCTCGTGCCTTTTGGGGCAGAGAATCAGTATGCAAACAACTGCTTAATGGTGAATTTAGCAGTCCCAGGCTAACAGGTTAATGGTTGGACTCGATGATTTTAAAGATATTTTCAAACCTAAACAACCTATGGTTCTTTATCTAAAGATATATTTTATTTAATTTCATTTATTTCCGAATAATTTTTCTTATATTTCTGTCCTGTGCAAGTAGGTAACTTGAAGACATTCCATCTGCAATGGAAGTCCACAGGATATAACACGGTGATATCTCACCTGAAGGATGCAAAGGAAGACTTCGTACTGTCTCACATTGAACAGTGCTTCTTTTAATTTAAGAAAACGAAGCCGGGAGAATCTTTGTGGGTCTTCCTGCATGGATTCCAGCAGGGCTGTGTAGCGGTGGGCTAGCAGCTGGCAGGAATTCAGACGTTCATCAAGAGTCTGTGTAGCCGATGGAATGGCTTCATTCAGGATGCCTGGCACTATTCACACAGAATAAATATGAAATAAGTATAAAAAGAATTAATGAAATCATTATCACATGGTTAAAGTGCAATATTTGAGCACAACAGTCTTCCAATGAAATTTTGATTTCTACATTTTGTCTCTATATTCATGCATTTCCAAATACTTGTGAACTGGATTCAACCACCCTATCTCACTAGTCAGGTTGTTGCAAATATTTAGGATTACAGGTGTAGAAATATCACAGTCAAGTCAAGGAATGTGAGAAAACTTGCTTTATATTAGATGCTGTTGCTACAACTGACATGGGTTTCCTGACAGAATTTGCACAATTTTCAACTCTCAGTTTCCTAATTTGTAAAATACCAACAACAATAACAGGCCTCCCTGAGATGGGAAAATATTGGAGCAGCTCCAGTGAAGAAGTCCAGGAAGAATGAATTGGGAATACTCAGCTCAAACGCAGTTGTTTACTTACAGTCATCAATGCTGCCTCCTCCTTTCTGGCACTGCTTGTTGTACAAACGAATTCCTGTGACTAGCATGGCAAGATCTTTCAGCTGTTGTTCTTTGTCCTTCTTACTGAGTGAGATGAAAGTAATCATCTCTGTCTGGGGGAATACACTCTGCAAGGCAGCTATAAGCATTACAAAGTGGGAGAAAACCCTCAATGTGAGGGAACAGAAAAGAAAATCATTAAATAAACAAAAATAGCCTCTCCTGAACAAATGCAAAAAACAGGAAATGTACGGGAAATTTACACTTCAAGGCTGAGCAGTGACAGTTTGGATAGTAAGCATTCATCACAGTTTACCACATTCATAGCTAAACATCAGCAAAGAGAAGGTGAAATTTTATTTTTCAATAACAAAAGCCCAATTTCACAGCTGGGAGTTTACTGACCTGTTACCTCCCTGACAGCCTCAATATCTGTTGGGGATCCCAGGCCAGATCTCAGAAGCACATAGGTAACAATCTGTTGATACACATTCTCCATTTCTTCTTGTGCACGTGGACCACTCTCTGTGATACCTCTAACTACAAGAGCCAGTTTTCCTTCCAGAACACGCTCCTGCTCACTCAGTAATTCATCTAGGAAAGAAGGACACTTAGAAAGTGCTATCTAAATTCTTTGAAATTTAGCTTATGCAGAGGGTGCAATTCATTTCCACAGTCAGAGCACCAACTTAAGGTTTCTGAAGCACAGGTATGTGGAAGAGATGTTCACAGTACCACACCTTTAAAATGACAACCAGCAGAGTTAAACATTAATATAATTAGTATGATTAACATCAGTCAGTAGAGTCCGGAGAACTGTTCAGGCCAGATAAAACAGCGAGTCTCTGGCTCTCTCGACTTCTCTGACTGTAGAAGGACCTAACTTACACACACACGTATTTCAAACACACCTGAAGTTACATGCTCAAGTCTGACTACTACTCAGGATCTCAAAAACTTGCTGGAGTTACTGAGCTTACAGAGTTCAGAGGATTTAGGAACAGTTCCCAATGTTGCTAATTTTTGGTTTTAATCCATGCCAACAGGAAAACATTTTCATTATCTCCCCACAGAGAAATGCTTTTTTCACGTCTATTCTTGTTCTGCGTCTTCTATTTCCCAGCCAGCCTCCACTGTCCCTTTGAGATCAGGAATTACATTTACAGCAGAGGCATTTTCCCTATCTCATTTTATTTTCACATTCTCATTCTCAGACCATATGAAATTACTACCAATGAGACAAAAACGTACTCAGCCAAAGCTGTAGCTGATTGTTCAAGATTACTCAAATCTCCCAATTAGGGATATTGATAAAATACTGAATTCTGAGTGCCTCCAGACACACAGGTGCAGGTGCAAGCTTTTCTTGCTGAAGGCAGCTAACCACTGAACCTGAAAGTGTAATTGTCCTCAAGCAACCTAATACATCATATTCAGTAAATCTCTCAGCAAGAGAAGAATGTACTCTCAAATGTAATGTACACTTTTCCCTGCTATATCTATACTGAAACATCAGACTCCTGTACAGTAAATTTCTTCTGGGATTTTTATTTTGCTTTACTGCCAGGATTCATCGAACAGTAATTACTATTCTTAAATTATAAACTCAGCATCAACTTCTATGAAAACATATTTGAAATTACCTCGGTTTGCATAGTTCATATCAAAGTAAACTTGCATCTTAATTGTGCTTAGGGATGGGTTTGTTGTGTCAAGCAGTCTGGTAACACAGAGCTAAAAAGAGAGTCAGAGAAGTGAGTTCTTTCCCATCTCTGGGGAAACATCTGAACTGATAGTGATCTACCACAGGTTTCACAACAGCTGTAGAGCCCCCTCACTACTATTTTCTCCATATAAAGCTTTTCTAAGGCATTTATTTATGGAAACAGTCCAGTCTTTAGCTACAGAGCCATGAGAACAAAGTAGCACTAAAATTTTGAAAGTGTTCCATGAACACATTTTAGTTACAGGAACAGGTAGGAAATAGTGCTATAGTCTTAGATAAGTACTGACTCTCAACATCATGTTAGAATTACCTGGATAAGATCCTGCATATTGTTTTCTGCAAGGATTCGATCCATACTGAAATCATTTCTTGGATCTAAAACAACAGCTTTCACCTAGAGATTGCCAGAAGAAAGATACTAATTTACATCACAAAATACCATCTTTGCAACTCACTTTTTATTTTATGAAAAATCTCAGATGTATTCAATATTTCTTTACTATTCTTTTTTATCCATTTCAGTCTTTGATAGTGAAACAAAATTACTTCATTTCACATCTCACCAGTTTCAATCTCAGTTCTCAGACACAAATTAAGAAAAAAATCTTTTTGTGATACAAATGTTTAAATATAGCTCCTTTAAAAATTACTTGGAAAAATATTTCCTAAGTAACATTTTTTGAAAATCCATCATGGTTGTTTATAAACTTCTAAGTTGGTATTATATGCATCGATATAAACATTTACCATTTGAATAAAAAACCTATAATGCTCTGCATGCAGGAAAATTAGTGCATGTTTGCAATTGGTGTTCATGCTGGGTGTCTTGCCAGCCACTTGTAGGAATTTTTTACTCATTAAAATTTTCCTGCTTAATTGACTAATACTTCTTTTGAGCCCAATCTATTTTCTAAAGCTGCAATGTCACCTTTAGGGGGAAAAATAGCACATTAACAGTACTGCTGTGACCCATTTACATTTATATACAAGTTTATCAAGATCTGATCATCAAAAAAAAACCAATCTAGCCCACTTTTCTTCAGACACAGCTTTGAAGGTGCATCCTGCAGCAGTGCTGTGTCTCCTAAGAGATGCCAAAATGTAAATTGTTTTTAGGATACTTATAGTTGTCTACCAAGGACAATACTGAGACTGATTCCATTACTGAGACCATTCCATTTTCACTTTAAGTGGGATCAGAGCCCACTCCTTCAAATATCCAGCCCATTTATACTACCTGGCCCTGTCTGAGCAGAGAAACAAACAAAATTATCCATCACAAGAGAGGGAGGAGGTGAACATCAAAGAACAAATATAGCTGCTACATTAAACGTTCATCTATGCACCACAGGTTCATTTATGAGAGTGTGAAGAAACGTTATTAAAATTTAGTAACACTTCTCTTTTTCACTTCTGAAAGAAAACAATGGTTTATCTGCCTTCAGAAGAAAGAGCTCTGAGTTGGAGTTCAGAGAGTTTGCAGGACTGGGGACCTGCTGCCTTCTTGGAGCATTATATTCACATAATATTTCAGGGGAATAAAATACTTTTTCAGGTTTTTAGGACCCAGTACTGGATGTCGCTGAATGCCCCTTTAAAATATCTCACGGCAGGCGATTGGAAACCAAGATATTTCCAAGCTCAGGTCACCCCTGAAAGCCTCAGCTGCCGCCAGCCCCTGAACGCCTCCTTTCGCACTTACCATGAAGGCCACCAAGGTTTCGGAGAGGCTTTGTCCCTGGGCAGCGCACTCCAGGCCGACTTGGCGGATTATTCTCTTGATCACGCTTTGGGTCAGCTCGCCGGACATACTGGCCAGGCACATAGGACTTAACCGAGTTTCATTCACTTCAGCGATGGTCCCTCCCGGCCCGAGCCTGCCGCTTGCTGAGCACCCTGTCCCGACGCCAAACCTCCCCCGTGCCGCTGTCCCCGCGTCCGGCCGCTGGCGACGGGCGGGAGCGACCGCGGCCGAGTGCCAGCCCCGGGCGTTGCCATGGGGACGCGGCCCGGCCCGGCCCGGCCCGGCCCGCTGGGAGAGCAGCGAGGGCATGTGAATTTACACAGCGTAGGGAGACGGAGTTTGTACAGGACAGATGGGGCAGTGTGCGTGCAAAATTTACACGCCTGCATATATTCCAAAGACGTGGCTGTAGAGGCATAGGAGTGGAGGTGTGAGTGTCTCGGCGCACGTACAAACAGTGTGTGTGGATGCCTGCAGCTATGGCTGCATGTAGGTGTGTGTAAATACAGATACATACGTATGTGTAAAGGCACATACACACCGTACCTAAATATATATACCTTCATATCACAGAATCACAGAATCCTTAGGGTTGGAAGGAACCTATAGAAATTACCCAGTCTAACCCCCCTGCCAAGGCAGGGTTACTGCCTAGAGCAGGTTACTCAGGAACATGTCCAAGTGGGTTTGGAATGTCCCCAGAGGGAGATCCACAATGTCTCTGGGCAGCCTGTTCCAGGGCTCTGCCACTCTCAGTGTAAAGAAGTTCTTCCTAAAGTTGAGGCAGAACTTTTTGTGCTTTAGATTATGGCCACTGCTCCTCACCCTTTCACTGGGCACCACTGAAAAGCATCTGGCACCATCCTCTTGGCACCCATCTTTGAGATATTTATGTGCATTAATGAGATCCTCTCAGTCTTTTCAAGACTAAAGAGGCCCACCTCCTGCAGTCTCTCCTTATGTTCCAGACCCCAAATTGTTTTTATGGTCCTACTCTAGACCCATATATACTCATACATACAATATATATACCCTCCATGGCAGTGGGGGTCAGAACTAGGTGATCTTCAAGGGCCCTTCCAACCCAAACTGTTCTGTGAATGGTTTGCTGGAGAGGGACACAGTGGGAAAAAAAACCCTTTATGTCAAGCAAGCACATAGCCAAAACACCTGTGTGTTAACCACAAATCCAAAGCACAGCATCACAGCGAATGCTGATAAGCAAGCTAACTCCATCCCAGCCAGACTCAGTACAGATAAATGTATTTACACATCTATAAATGCCCACAATACATAGATAAATTCACACATACATGTATAAACAAAATATGTGTGTGGTACACAGCGAGTGCTGCAGGCAGAGGCAGCACAGATGAGGCAACTTTGCTCTGCAACACAAGCAAGAGAGCCATCTTTGCTTTCAGGTCTCATGATTGCTGCTGGAGGTGGCAGCTCCTCTGCGTATAGTGCCTGCAAGTACTACAGGTCACAGCTTGCAAGCAGCAGCCCAGTGAGCCCCAAGTTCCTGCACACACCAGTGGGCACACTGCTGGATGAATGTACTTCCTTGCTGTAAGTGGTTCAGTTCGTCACTATGCAACCAATTCTAGCTTCTCCGTCAGATAGAGGAAAGAGTAATAGCATGCTAATTAAATTTAAAAGCCACGTCCCTGAAAGGCAATCAAATAAAAGGCACAGGGAATGTAGGGATAACAGATGAAAAGCTACACCAGTTTTCCACTGATTTAATTTTTTTCCCTTTGATTTACGCTGTCAGACAGAGGGAACTCTGCTGAGAATCATGATGATAATTTTTTTCCACTGTGACCTCAGACAAGTCACTCTTATCAGTAAAATGAAGATGATACTATGATACCTGGCAAGTAGCTGCAGGGTTACATCCATGTTGTTAGTGTGTGTACAAATTACAGTGCAAGGAGTGCCAGCATCACCCATGGGAAATGCTTTGGGAAGATCTGTGGAACAAGGATCAAAATCCTGCAATGGACATTGTGAAGTCTTAGGTTTCATTCTAGTAGCACAGCTAATGGGGCTTCTTAATATGTCGTCTGCATTGAGATTTTAAAAATTCTATACCCTTCAGCTTAGTAATTATAGCAAGACTTTCATCAAGAGAATAAAAATCTACAGGACCTCTTTTTCTAAAAATTGCTGGATAAGAAGCTTTTGGCCTCCTTCCTGGAGCAGAAGTGTGTTGCTGTTAGTGAGCTTAGGGTCACAGAGATTTTCCTCTGTGCTTCCTGGTAAATCACACAAGAACCAGCTCTTCTGCAGTTGCAGGTGGGGAGGAGCAAGAGGAGAAGAAGAATGTAGTTTTGGAGATTAGAAGGAGAAAGAGAAGGTACCAATGCCAGCTCTCTCCCTACAAAAGCAAATTTCAAGTCAGTCATAAACTTTAGTGCTCAAAACAGTGCTGGCAACACTTCCTCCTGAAAAGATTATCAGCTAAAAGAGGACAGTTTTACAGAGCTCAACCAAATGCTGTCAGCAGCAGAGATGGAGGTGGAGTTTGCAGCTTTGGCGATGCAGAAAGCCAGTTCCCATCAGCAAGACTTTTGCTGACACCTTCACAGGCTTAGTACACAAATACTTTCAGAGAGAGCAGGAATCTGCAGGTAGTATTTGTCCAGGTTTTAGTATGTATGCAGAGCCCGTATAATTGTGCAATTTTGGCCTAGCAATTTAAGGACTTTTTAAAGATAGTTAACAGATTATTTCAGTATGTGTCTGTGTCTACATCTGCAATTAGCACAATCTCTGCAGAACATTTGGTGCTGAGGACCTGACAGCCACAACATACATACTTCAGCAGTTGTTACTTCAGACTAGCCTGGTCCTTTATTTGTGGCTGAAGTGCATTAGGGGCACTGCCAGAGCTCTCCTTCAAGCTTAATTTCACACAAAATATTCACATGCTCAAAGCCTGCTGTATATGCAAACCAAAGCACAGCAGATGAGGACTATGTAGAGATTCTCTCTGTGCACAGGTGCTTGCTTGATCCTAAATTAAAAAACCACACACCTTAACATCCCACTTCCCCCTACCCTGATATTCACAGTCATGTTAGTCTCTGGAGTATTTCCTGAGAAGAAACAAGCTTTCTAAAGAGCTACCAGTGCTAGCTCACATCTATAAATCCCAGCAGGAGAAGTCCAACTGCCTGGACACTTTTAGGCTGCAGGCTGGAAGGAAAGAACAATATATTTTCAGTTTAGCATATTGAGAATTTAAATTCTTTTACTGTTTTAAGCATTTCAGTAGTATTAACTTATATTTCAGATAGCACTAGAATCCAAAAGGGGAAGGGAAGGGAAGGGAATTATTTATTTTCCAAAGAAAAACATACTTTTAGGGAAGGTTTGTAATTTCTACTAGACCACAAAAATTACTTTAGCTTATTTGTAACCTACTGAAGACTTTAGGTTGCACAACACTGTTTTATAAACAAAGCAGTTTCTCTTCTAGAGTTAGTATCAACTTTTAAACAGTTCCAGGAATGGAGGCCTGGTACCTGAAAGACAGATAAACTCTTCCCCCTGGCGGTGTATCTGCGCCATTGACAGACAGTCAGTAAAAAGATTCCTGGATTGCGATAGGAGGAATTCCCAGATTAGCTGAAGAGTCATTAAAAATAACCCACACGGTTGTTTTTAAATCTCTGTAAAGTTTGACACACTAGTGCTTCATTCATGGGAAAGCATATCAGCTATGTGCTGAATTTGCTATCCCATTAAACTGGCTATCACATCTAGGAAGTCACCCCTTTATCCAGCTATGTACAGAAGATGGGATTTAACTTAACAGGCTGCTCAAGTCTGAGCACATACCCTCATTTTGCTAGTGTGGGGACAAAGTTGCAGCTGGGTGCTCTTAAACCACTGATCTGCAGGGGAAACAACCCAGAAGCAGCTACATGACTCAGAAGTCCAGTTCAGGGCACAGCCTGAGTCACGCTGGGTGAACGGAGAGCTTGCATCCCAGAAGATAACCATTGCCAGGATGGCAAAAAGCACTGCTTTCTGAGGCTTCACCCATTGCCCTGTGCCCAATGGAGATGCTGGGCTGAGCAAGAGATTGCCACATTCACCAAGGGATTCTGTAATCACTAACTCTCCAGTCATTCCCACTCATGGCTCATCTGAAAGAGACTTTCCAGCTCAGTTAGCCTCTGCTCTCAGGCCTCCTCTGACTGGATGCCCTGCTGGTGAATGAGTACCACCCCCTTGGCCTGAAGGTCTTCTGCTGCCATAAATATTCCAAGGCACAAGCTAAAGCTCTACAAAGATGACACCCCAAGTGCAGGGATCTACAGCTGACAGTGCAGGACACAAACAGAACCTGAGTCCCTTTCCTCATCTCTGAAGTTAAAACATAAACTGTGTGATGCAGGTTTTTGCTTTCTACTCTTCAGAGTCCTGAAACTTCCTTGCACCTTGATGCAGAAACTAAAGTCCACTTGATTACGCTTGGTTGTTTCAAAGAAGCAGTGCAAAGAAAGCCTGTCTTCATACAGGAATCAAAGGCCTGTCTCTTTCGAGAGGATAATACACTCCATCTATCTGGCTTTATTTCCAAAGTGTCACGGAGAAGTGTCACAGTCAGAAATCCATTTTGTGAGGACAGACAAGTCATGTTGCCTTTTTTTAGCTTGTCTATTAGCTCACAATAAAGCTGACTTTGAAAGCTGAGTATGTTTTGGTGCAAGGATTTTTATTCTTTCTTCCTCCTCAAATCTGTATATCAAAAAATGGAAACCTCTGTGCTTGTGCTGCCTTGCTTGAAGCACAAAGTTGTGGTGCTGGCCAACTGTGCTGAGCCGCTCAGCTTTAATGACATAGTCACACAAGAGCATGCAGTGCTATTTTAAACTTCCATGACTCTCCTGAAAAGCTATGTAAGTGGTAGGTTTGTAACCACTGCAGACTCATCGAAGCACAGTGCAGACTAATGGTTCACATTCAAAGGAATCCTAGTCAACATTTACAGCAATCATTTAACATATAGTTTAGGGTCTGACCCTCCCTTTTGGAATACGATAAAGGAATGTTAGACTGTTCTTCTCTTTACTTCTCCCAGATCCAACATTTTTCTGCATTAAAGAAGGGATGTCTGAGGATGCTAGTGCTGTGTCTCCCCCTAATTCCCACTGTATCAGACTTTCACTGCAATATCAGGATATCAGGCTACCTGGGTTGTTGCTTAAGACTTAATAATTGGACAGGAGCCTCAGATCAGGGAAGACAACAGTTATCCCCAGGATGAAACCATCACCAAGGCAGCAAGATTTTGCTGGACAAAGAAGTCCAATTTGTCTGTTAACTCAGAAATAGAAAAAAAAATTACAGATAACATGGCACAAAACATTTACCTTTCATTTGAGTATTTCTGGAAAAAAACAAACCCAGAAGTATAGAAACTCAGTTAACAAATGCACTCTTGTTACCTTGGATCCTTTAGCAGGCACAATAGATGCACTGTATTTGCTAGGTTACAGAAAAGGGTGCAGAGCACATTTATTTGTCCTTCAAACCTTGAGAACTCTGGCAGTCACTGTGCAGAGGGAGTGGAGAGATTCCAGACATACCATCAGTGCCTCAACTGGAAACTCCTGCAAAAGATGCATTATTCAGCTGTATTCAGATGAATCACTACTTAAGGTTCCCAAATAATATTAACATTACATTACCATTTCAGTTAAAGGCATTTATAAAAGTAATCAAGATAATTTTGCGTTAATCATCCCTCTAAAAAAATCTGCTCAAAGCTAGACCCAGGACTTATCACAGACTCAGAATCACAGAATGACTAGGTTGGAAGAGACATTCAAGATCATCAAGTCTAACCCATGCCCTAACACCTCAACTAAACCACAGCACTGAGTGCCACATTCAATCGTTTTTTAAACACATCCAGGGATGGTGACTCCACCACCTCCCCGGGCAGACCATTCCAGTACTTTATCACTCTTTCTAAAAAACTTTTTCCTAATATCCAACCTGTATTTCCCTTGGTGCAGCTTAAGACTGTGTCCTCTCGTTCTGTCAGTTGCTGCCTGGAGAAAGAGACCAACCTCCACCTGACTACAGCCACCTTTCAGGGAGTTGTAGAGAGTGATGAGGTTACCTCTGAGTCTCCTCTTCTCCAGGCTAAACACCTCCAGCTCCCTCAGTCATTCCTCACAGGGCTTGTGTTCCAAGCCCCTCACCAGCCTCGTTGCCCTCCTCTGGACACGCTCGAGCGTCTCAATGTCCTTCCTAAACTGAGGGGCCCAGAACTGGACGCAGCACTCAAGGTGTGGCCTCACCAGTGCTGAGTACAGGGGAAGAATGACCTCCCTGCTCCTGCTGGCCACACTATTCCTGATACAGGCCAGGATGCCATTGGCCTTCTTGGCCACCAGGGCACACTGCTGGCTCATGTTCAGCCGGCTGTCGACCAGTACCCCCAGGTCCCTTTCTGCCTGGGCACTGTCCAGCCACACCGTCCCCAGTGTATAACACTGCAGGGGGTTATGGTGGCCAAAATACAGGACTTGGCACTTGGACTTGTTAAACTTCATCCTATTAGACTCTGCCCATCGATCCAGCCATTCCAGGTCTCTCTGCAGAGCCCTCCTACCTTCCAGCAGATCGACACACTCTCCCAGCTTAATGTCATCTGCACATTTCCTAATTAAAGACTCAATCCCTTCATCCATGTTGTTGATAAAAATATTGAGCAGAACTGGCCCCAGCACAGACCCCTGAGGGACACCATTGGTGACTGGCTGCCAGCTGCGTGCAGCACTGTTCACCACCACTCTCTGGGCCTGGCCATCCAGCCAGTTCTGAACCCAGCAAAGAGTGCTCCTGTCCAAGCCGTGACTCAATCTATACCAAGTAGTTGCCACATATTCCTGCTGAGCTATGTTTTAAAAGAGCAGTAGTTTGGCCAGAGTTTGGCTATTTCATGGGTTACCTAGATAGTACTGGGCCTGATAATAATAATTCAGAAACATAAAATTTTTTTAACAGGTAACCACCTCCTGTACAATGTTTAGATGAGTCATTTCAACATATAGACTATCCCACCAGTATGCAAAAGCAAACCAAAAAAACACAACAGCAAAAAAAAAAATCCCTGGTGCTCTAATTTTCTCTTGAGCTCAGCAGAATCAACTGCTGGGCAGCACTCTGCACTGATGGGATTCATCAGGAGATGCAGGACTGAGGACTTTCTTTTCAGTTCAGGCTACAGGAACTTATTCCAAAGTTATGAAACTACAGCTATCCAATAAACAGACGAAGGAGAGAATCTTACTCCAAATATCCTGCTGTGTCTTAACTCCATTAGTGCAAGAAGAAAAAGTGCACTAATAATGGGAATGTGGTTATTCCATAGTTTGTAAATTAACTTCTCATTCTGCTTACTTTTATTCAGCTACAGGCTTCTCACTGATGTACAAAGATGCTCTTAATTCATCTGTCAGAAAGGAAGGGAATGATCAGTGAATCAGACAGGGAGGGCAAGAGAATTATCATCCACAGTACTCCAGAGCCCTCTCTGCAGTGTTTTCCTCGTGTCAGGAAATGAGCTGAGAACCAAATAGATACCCTTGTAGTTACGTGCAGATTTCAACTATTCTCCAGAATTCTGGGGTTTTTTTTTTTGCCCAAAAGCAGTTCTATTCCCAATACAACATCTCTCCTTTAAAGCAGCTATTAAGGCTTAAGGCCCTGTCAATTTGTGCTGAATACTTGGCAGGAAAACTCTTTAGAGAGCTGTGCCTGTTTGTAGCAATCTTCAAAAGCAGCACTAAGGACTGGAAAAAAAAGTGACATTTTAACATCATGGGATGTCTAATAACCTTTAGAAAACCAGAAACATTGCTGATATTAAGAGCACTTCTTTCTTACCTTTTAGTTTAGAAATTAATTAGCATGTCAGCTAATCTTGATGATAAAAATGGAAAACAATATTTGGATAGAAAATAACTTGAGGAGGTAGAAAACTAATTTGTGAAATTACAAGTACACAAAACATGATAGAGAAGGAACTGTTTAACTACAGCAATAAAATCTCAGTGAAAGAATTCAGTGATAGTCATAAAATCCATCTTGCTGACAGAAGAGCAGAAGTCCTATTCCTTGGCAAGCACAAACACTTGAGAAGCACAAGCTGGGCTTGCTTTGAATCAAAGGCATGTCTTGAAAAAACATGTCCTAGCCCTTTGCTAGGACAGTTTACCATGCTGACTTTCTCCCCACCTCCTTCCCATGACTGAAGTGAAACTGGAGTTTACTCCAAGCCTCTATCAAAGTGTAAGCTGGAGGCCATACAGACCTGCAGGCTGACTCCAGTGCACAACCACAGCACTGAGCTCAGGAGCTCTTTGGCAAGAGAATACCTATCCTTTTACAGCTTTAAGGTCCTTATATCTGCTGGCAGATCATTTTGAGCGCAGTAAATCTTAATGGCAGATTAAAAGAGTTTTCAATACTAATAAATGTAGAACACAAGTGCTCTCATGTGCTGCAGCAAGACATTGCTTTACTGAGAAATACAATGAGAAGTAAAAGCCCTGGTTCTGGGCAACTCTTTCAAGTTGGTCACTTGTAACATCTAGCACTATTTGGAAAAAATAGAAAGAAAATCCCTACATTCTCATTGAGTCCTTGATGCCAAAGCTTTGCCAGTTGTTTCCTCTGGCATTTACTCAGTAACAGCTCTGTGTGGAGATATAAGGATGTAAAATACATGACCATCAGTCATGAGCGTGCCTTGCTCCCTTGAAGTGCCAGAGGAAGTCATCATTCAAAGACAGTCACCAGCCAATGCTACAATTCTCTCATGCTGAAGGAGACTACATTCTTACACAGCCCTGGTTTTTTTTAAACATTAAGTCTCATTTTAATCAGAATTTCTTCTAGAGATATCTGTAATGATACCTGGGAGGAAGACTGTTAAAAGTTACACACATCTTGACATGCACATATGGATGGATCATGCACATGAGGGAAGCAGCATGCTAATAGCTTTCTTGGTCTGAAGCATCAACCAAGAGCAGAAAGGTGTAAGAAATATCTTTTAGCCCAGGGCAGACTAACTGACATCTCCCAGAATTCCTAGTTGGTATTTACATGTCTTTTAAATAGATAGTTGCTTATAGTTGGCTGCATTAGAAACAGAAACTTCACGTACCTGACTTAGGCCTCTACTTATGGCAGCTTTACTTACATCTTTGCAGAATTGCACTGGTGAGCAAATCACCTGCCCTGATTTCTGCTCTTATTTTTGCCTTTCAGACCCTGGGTATTACCTTGCAGTCCAAATCTTCAGTCCCAACCCAAGCACCAAGGGACTTCTCCTCACCCAGACATGGACCAAGAGAATGCATGGCCAGTATCTGGCCTCTCACGAGAAGGGCCCTTGCTGCTTTCTAGGGGCAGATCAGGAGGGAAGTGAATCGCTCTTTTTCATTCCGGCAGGAACAAAGCAGTCCTTTCATGGCTTTTATTCACTTTTCAGAATTCTTGGCTTTTGCAATCCTTGTGACTCCTGCAGCTCCTTAAATCCCACTCTAAGGGTGGTGTAAGCACTTTCATCTGCCTTGATATGCATTCTATAGTGTTGCAAATCATGGGCATCCTGCACATGACACAAGAGGTATTGTAGATAATCTACCACAATCTGAAAATCAGAGTTTGATTTTTACCTTTGCTGTAGAATATTTGGCCTTGCTTTAGTAGAAAATTTAATTTGTTGTCAGGTGATCTTTTAGGTTAAAACAAACATATTTAAACACAATATTTATTTACAAAAAAAGCACCTCATTATAGTTGTTATTAAAATCTGATTTTCTTTTACTAGCTGAACCCCTGTGTTCTTCCATTTGAAACTGAACAGGATTATTTTACTGAAACAAATTTTGAAACAGATAGCCATAATGCATAATGTTCTTCTTTCAACTGAGTTTTTTTATACTATTCTTCATGGTTAGTTCTATCTTAATACATGTGCAACATCATGCTATTTCAGTCTTAAGCTCTCCAATTATGAACAAAGGATATTTGTTCTCAGAAACAGCTGAAGTGGGTCATCTCAGTAGTCATCTGGGCATGTTCACTTTTATAGGACAGACAAGGAAGTTCTTGTTTTACTTTTAATCTGTGATTTTAATCAGTTTTCTATGGGCTTTATCTTTAGTCTGATTTCATTAATCTGTTTGAACTTCGTGTAATTATCTCCACTTGTGTGTCACCATATTCCTGACGTCTAAGCAGCAGTGACCTTAAAGTGCTGCTCCAAGCTCAATTTCATGTCATTGCTCTATTCTTAGGCAAGTATAGCTCCTCCCAATAGGTCTCCCAAGTATCAATTTAATTGTAAAATTCTTGGTTTATAGTGTTTGAAGGACTGAATCATTTGTGTTCATACAAGACTCATCATATTAGCCACCTTTAAGCTTGCACACACCAGGTTGAGAACTTCCAACTTTAACGACCTCTTTTCAAAGTTTAGTTGGGACAGAATTAACTTTAAATGTAAGCATCCTATAGGATGAGATTTAAAAGACAACACATTAAGTATTGATATGAATGTCTTTCATAAACACAGAATTCAAGAATGAGCTTTGACCTACACTATCAAATCAGTAACTTACAGATTTAGAGAAATGGACCTTTGGAGCAAAGCAAGGATTTTCATGCCTGTTCCAAGCCTGGTGACTCCACCTGTTGCAATTCTTTATTTCAGAACACCTTCAAGATTTTCAGCCAGCTCTGAAAATTACATGCCCTTTTACTTCATGCTGAAGAATATCCTCTTCCTCCTAAAGTTAGAGTTTTTGAAGGAAGCTCACACTGACATTAAAAGCTTATTTCTCAGCTTTGTGGATGACCTTTAATGCACAAACTGCTCTCAGAAGTACCTGTGAAATTCTGGAAGGATGTTGTGATGAAAGACGACCGATCATTTCTTTGACCACTTGCTTATATTGGAGGTTTCACAGCATTCTAGATAATGGACATCTAGATGGGCAAATAAATATAGAATATCAAAAAGAAGAATGTAAATTTTCAGCCTGCTAAGATCTGTATCCTCTTTATATAAGACTTCTAGAACTGTCTGGAAAATACCCACAATGTAAAACCTGCCCCAAAAGCTTGAGTTAATAACTCTGCATCAATGGGTATATCTGGCAGTAAATCTCTTTATGTCCCAGTCAAGCAGAACCTGCCCAAGTCACGCCTTAAAACATGAGCAGCAGATCAAACATTTACTCAATACCTGACTGGAATGCTATTGTACTTAGAGCTTGCATGGAATAGCCTCTTGCTTTGTTCCTGCATCGCACCCCCCTACTTCTAATGAAGACAGATATTCCTAGTACACACATCTCTGGGTGAAGCAATCATTGGACTACTTTGCTGGTCAAAAATTTTCTACCCCAGTGACTCAGAGCAGTCTTTCAATGAGCTGCAGAAGGGACTTGTGATCAGCATGTGAAAAGTTGTTTCCATGTCCCATTGAAGACTTGGGACTAACTAGAGGCCTGCAGCTGAAGGAAAGATGTTTGCCTCTTATCTGTACTGAGAGGCAACGTTTCTACCATTTGAAGTCAAGAAGAGAAGAAAAAAGGTAAGAAGGTAAGAAAGGTAAGAAAAAAAGTAAGAAAAATGGGCTATGCATACAGTGTGAGGTGTATGTGTGAGGGGGAAAAATAGCTGAGAGATGACTGAGCATGTGTATATAACACGGAGCTCCTGGACCAGGTCCAGTGGAGGGCAGCAAAGATGTTGAGAGGACTGGAGCATCTCTCTTACAAGGAAAGTCTGAGGGAGCTGTTCAGCCTTTAGATGACTGAGAGGGGATCTCATTAATGTCCATCAGCCTCTGAAAGGAGGGTGCCAGGAGGATTGAACTAAGCTCTTCTCAGTGGTGCTGAGCAATAGGACAAACAGCAATGGGTAGAAACTGATGGACAGGAAGTTCCACCAGAACATGAGGAAGAACTTCTTTACTGTGCAGGTGACCACACACTGGAAGAGGTTGCCCAGAGAAGTTGTGGAGTCTCCCTCAGTGGCGATATTCAAGAACCATCTGGACACAATCCTGTGCATTGTGCTCCAGGATGACCCTGATGGAGCAGGGAGGTTGGACCAGATGGCCCTCTGTGGTCCCTTCCAATCTTACCCATTCTGTGATTCTGTGTGACTCTGTAATTCACTGAAGAAGCTAATCTGCCATTTTTTGTACATTTCTGTGCTAGTTCTGCTTTCTTTGACTCTGACTCCAGTAGATTAGTCAAACCCATTTCAATACATTGAAAAAAAAAATGCTGTGGTTGCTCCCCTCTATGTGCACATAGAGGATTCAGGATAGTCACTTTCAGGGGGACAGAGACAGAAATTGCTGCAAAATATTCAAGAAATTCCTGCCTCCAGCATACATTCAAGAGGGTAGCTTTCAAGCGTTATAAATCCTTTGGGAGACTCACTACTTCTCTGGTCCACACACATCAGATTCATTAAGATAGCCTGCAAGGAAAGGGCAAAGGGGAAAGGTTTTGCTATCCTCAGTAAAAAGTCATACTGATACCCACTGACATGCAGCTTTTCCAGCACATTATGGTATCAAGCCTGCATGACTTTTTACTGGAAGGACAATTTCCACTTTTAAAAGAGTTCAGTAGAAGGTGCTGTAAAAACATTATTGCCAGGAGCTGTGGAAGGAGACCTGGTGCAGTGCACAGTGACAAATCTACACAGCATGTTTGAATTCAGGAACTCCTCAATGCTGTAAACTGGATTTAACAAAACACTTCATGTACAAGAGCAAAGAGGCCTGACAGGAACCTACTGAGAACCAAGAAAAAGCCACTACCTAACACCAGCTGCCATCCTCCTGTGGGGTTATAATGGTTCTTACTGGTTGCCCTGGGCTTTAGACAGTATTGTACCCCTCATGTTTTCCAGCCTGCTTCCCATACCAGCATTTGGGTGAGAACAGATAAGTAAATCAGAGGAACACAGATCTTTTTGTCCTAAATAAGGCTGCAAGGCAATTAAAATATGATGATTTTATGTTAAGGATTACAGTATCAAAATTAGGTTTTTTCACTAGAAGAACAGAAAGATATACAATTTTAGTATTCTTAGAGGAAGAATAATTTTAGTAAAGGAAAAATAATTTTAGTAAACAAGAAAAAAATATGCAACCAGTAGGGCCTTTAGAAACTTACAGGTCTCATAGACTTCAACCCTTATTATTCACTTCCAAATGAGCTCAGTTCTTTCAAGAAGTCTTTCAGTACCATGTATGTCCTTTTACATTGCCAGACTTTCAAGACCCACTCCAAGTCACTCAACATATTGCTGCTTAGATAGAACCAAGCACGGAAGAGATGAAACTAAGGTTTTCAGGTTTTTTCAGTATTAGAAGCTTTCTGTTCAGGAGGATCTTTGAACCATGTGCATTTCAACATCTTAACCTTGGATTTAAAGCTAAAAAGATTGGGGGCACGTACTGAAAGAGCTCTGCTCATGTGGTGTGTGTAGAGAATCCCAGGTTATTTTCCTCCTGAATGGAATAAAAAAGTTTTTCTGTCCTTTTGGCAGCTTCCCAGGAATCCTCTGGCAAGATCATAGTGGTCCCACATCATACTATGAAAGGAATCGAACTCCCCGTTGTCCTTGGTGAAAGCTCTGCAAAAGATGGTCTCTGCAGAGCTCAGTGCAGAACTGGCAAGCCTGCAAGAGCATGTGTCAGCTTGCACAGCAGAGACACAGATCAAGGCCTCAGTCACAGGGGTGCAGCTCCAATTGACCAGCAATAATGTCAGTGAATTACAGTTCATGTCCCATATGCAGCAGACTGGGCGGCTGGTGGTTTCTGTAACATTGCAAGGTTTTTCCAGCAAAGTCACCCAGGAATTCTCCAGTACCTGCCAATAGAGCACAATTAAAAGAATCAAAAGAATATGAACTTTCCCTTGGCAGCAAAGTTAGTGATTCCAAGCTTTAAAAGCTCAGCTTACTGAACTAAACCCAGTATTACAGCCTTATCTGAGGCATGCTTTGAAACACAGTTTCTTTTACATGGTTTGTGAGATGGAATGGGAATTTGCTACTCTTGACTACAGCAATCAGTTTTGTCTAACGTAGTTTGTAACAGATGAAAGGACCAGTCCAGCTTGTGATGGAGATCAGATTTCTCTCATTAAAAAATACAGCATTCCAAACCATTTAGGAGTCTTAATCCAGGAGAGGTCAGCAGGCCTTCTACAGAAGTCATCTGTTTAATAACCAAGAGATGGATATTACTGAATATATACATATATTCTTGAATGTTAATCAGTTTCCATTCTCAACTATCCATACACAAATTACCATTTAGATTTAATCAGTACCTAAATAGAAATGGGAAACTAACACAAGCTGGTTACAAGAATAATCATTTCACAGCTATTTTCTGATATGGATCAAACACATTAAGAAATAGGGAGATTTTTCATTTCCTTGAGCCACCTCCTCTCCCTCATCTGTTGTCTTTGCTTTCTGTTTTTTCATTGGCACAAGGATGTAATCTATAAATATAGGTTGAAGTAAGAAGACAAACATATTTACAGGTTTGGGGTTTTGGTTTGTTTTTTTTTTCTGTTGAATTCAGGAGTTGCCCTGTAAAAAGAAACATACCTCAGGGAGTTAACTTTAACCTAAGCTCATCCAAGTTATTATTCAAAAGTGACCACTAATGTGACAATTTCTGGTAGGGAAAGAAGTTTAACCCCCCCAAAAACAGTCAATCTCACAGACAAGAGAGTTTGGGAGAAGTTTAACACAGACATTACAGCAGGACCCAGTTCCTCCTCTGTATTCCCCACATGACTAATGATAATGCATTAAACATGCCAGCAAGCATTTATCTTGCTCTCTATTGAATCAAGAGCAAAGATCTTGTTTTATAACAAAACATCTACAAATATATGTGTTGACTGGACTCACAACTCTCCACTCTTAAAATGGAATTCATTATGGGAAAATGTGGCCTTACTTGAAAGTAATGCTAATGTCTTTTTAGAAAGGTGAGGGTGCTTTTAATATCTGATTCAGAAAGTGAAGGAGCATAATCTGTTTTCAACACGTAGATCCAAATCCAGAATAACTTTCCCGTTTTAATACGAAAACTCTCCTTTTATACAAAGGGGGGAGGCTGTACTAAGAGTTACCCCCAAAGGATCCTCTTTGGTGCTGCCTTGCAGCCCTACCAGTACCTTGAGGAAAACTGACACTTGAGCTCCAGTGCTGACCCAGGTGGGATTTTGATACTAGCCTTGCCAGTGCTGGAAATATTTCAGGTTTTAGTTTATGCTTTGACATATCTGAGACACATGCACCCTGGCTCTTTGGGATTAGCAAGTTTGTAGGCCTCACATATTTTATGACACCTTCATAAAGGTCTTCTTCATAAGAGCCATAGGCTACACCTTTTTTTTCCCCCCCGCCAGGACTTCCTATCTTAAGACAACTTGTATGCATGTTCAACCATGGCAGCTCCTACCACAACTTTGCAAGAGTGTCCACAAATTTCTGCTATGGATTTTTCATACTTTTTCTGCTGAAGTACCAGGTAAGCTGCATAAATATTTAATTTGTAACACATTATCCAGGTGTGTTGCTATAAAGACTGTAACACAACCTTAATTATAAAATGCCTGAAACACTGTGAGCCAGTGTCCAAAATAAAATGTGCTCTACTTTTATGTAGCTAAACAAGAATTGTGAGAACATTGGCTTTGAGAGTACAGTTGCCCAAAACCTTCTGCATTGGTTCTACTTACCAGACTAATGAAAAGGCTCAGAGAAGCATTATGATCTCCCTTTGCAGTACCTTTTCAGTGTTACACCTTCCTCTTCCTCAAACATAAAGGGCTATTGTGTGTTACATTTATGGGCAATTTTGATTTTAAACGAAATGGGATTCACTCACATTCTCATAACCATGCACTCATAAGCAAGAACATGCTTGTATCCAGGTTGTCTGAACAGGATTCACTGTGGTGACACAGTGGACAAAGGAACATACCTGTCATGTTGTTACCACATCTGGGCTAGAAGTCAGGTTAAAGGCAATGGGACACAAGCACAGCAGTGATGCATTTACTTGCATAAGCACTACTTAAAACATCAGGAACACTTCTGTTTGAATTCATGGCTTACTGAAAAGCTCTTGAATGTCCCAGAAGTATGCTTTGAATGTAGAATTTATGGTTAGGGAGACCTTCTAGCTAGCTTATTTAACAGGTGTTGGCATCTTGATTCCTCCAACTACTTCTACTGCAGCCAGTAGAAGTCACAAGCCAAAAAGTGCAAGCATTTGGTGTTCAGAAGGAAGATGTTAGGCCTTAGAGGAAGAGGTTGGGAGCATCAAGAGACACTTTTCAAGGTTACTTAAAGCTATGTCTGTAAACAACAGCTTATGTAGATTAGATATCAAGTCAGACTAGAAATGTAAGAAAATGCATATCCCATTGAACAGTATTTTGAGTTGACTCCTCAGTCATTTTCTCATGCCAGTCAGCTCTAAAAGTTTAATGCAGTTCAGGTTCAGGTAACCTAAGAATTAATCTCCTCTTATTACAATGACCTTTTTCAAAAGCCCCTAAATTTCATTCCTGTATACGAACAATATGTTTATAATACAACAGTATTATAAACAGCAGAAAAGCACTTTCCTCAAAATATAGGGAAGACACATTCAAGTTGAGATCATTATTGATACTAGAAATGTCCTTTGTAACCAAGAAATTAGATGCAACACCTGAAAGGTTACTAAATATGAATGGTGATGCTGTCCAGGTAGAAGCAGGAGAGCAGAAAACAGGGTAAGATGGAATCGTCTAGTCAGCTGACCCAGAAATAAGGATATCTGGCAGACAGACATACTTAGTATTTTAAAGGAAATGTGACAGAAGGACTTAAGGTGCTCACTAGAATAGCTAAGTGTCTCAGCATCAGATTCCTATCAATATAATGAAATTATAAGACCATTCAAGGTGAAGTTTAAGGGTGAAGGTCCAGATCACTGACTCTTAAATCCACATTGCAAATAATAACTGGGTATAAATCAGGATTATAAACCTCACACTAAAGAGGGACTATCAGAAACATATCAAAGATAGTTAACACCTTAGGTATAGAGTCAAAGTAGGTCAGATTCCAGCCTCAGAGTCAAACTACTCTTTCACAAAACCTATTACTTGCAGTACTTGGCAAGACTTAAAGTTAAATTACTCTTTTTCTGAAATCTAACTTCTGTAATGTGTGGCACATCAGGTAAAAAATCCCAAAACCCCAAACCCCAGGAATCATTGTGGGATACCACACGCAACACAGGGAAAGGACTGCAGATATTGTGGCTAGCAGATATAGCACCCAGAGCCCAGCAACTAATCTGACATCAGCCACTTAAGTTGCCAGGAAGCCATGAAGGAAAAGAGAATTAAGTGGAATAGCCAGCAATATTCCATTCATATTATGGATTAAGTTTTTGAATAAACAAATTAGAAGTGACTGTGCCTTTCAGAATGTTGACTTGAGGAAGGAAGCATGTAATCTTACAAGAAAAATAATGGAAAAATATGGTGCTCAGACACCTTGATGAGTAGGATTTTTCTGTAGTCACTCAAGGTTTAGGAGCAATAGCAGACTGCAGCTGTACAGTGGAAAAGTCCAAGTATACAAAAGAAAGACAAGACCCAGCAATAAGAATGAGGTTTGGAGTTAGATTACTAGCTGTTGTTAGTCAAGCTGTTTACCTCACTCTTGGTTTGCTCATACACCCAAAGACAGCTAGTTGATTGCTAGTCCCAGTAAACTGCAACGAAGGGAGCACAGGTTTTCTCACTCCTGAGGATGTTGCCATCATTGTTATCGGCTCAGTCTTCCTTCTAGGATTTTTCTTTCTCTCTGGTCACTGCTGACATATGCCCAGGAAGAATACCCTGCCTAGATAACCCCAAAACACCCATGTACTGTACCTATTAGCCAGTATTAATGCCAGTTGTTCCAGCATCTGCATCTCCCACCAGACACTGCATTCTGCGATCAGTCACTCACATTGTTTTCCTCCATCTGTATTTTAAGTAGCAGCAAATGCAATGCTGCACTTCTGTTAATTAAGCCCAGAAAAGGAAATCACACCAGTAACTGCAATCCCAATGGCTGGGTTTCTCTCAGTGTGGGTACCCCTCCACCCATGCACAGACACAGTGCATTCATTCTGTGCTCTGGTGCCCATCAGGCGCTGCGGCTCCTTAATTGCCTCACACGCACAGGCAGTGTGCACTCACACTCCAAATGCTACCAGCCTCATTAGTTCCTTTCACACTTTATTTCTCCATGTGAGGCATTCAAAGGTTTCACAATCTGCATATCTTCCTTTTAAGATGTCACAGAGCTCTTCTGCAGACCTTTGAGGGATTAATGAGCAAGATGTCTCTATTTTATTAATTAGCTACTTCTCAGCCATACTCCACAGCTCTCTACTAGTTCAGCTGCTCAGCTACAGTAATTAGACAACCCACTTTTCAGTCTTCCATAACACTGCCTTAGAGAGAAAGTTTGACTGTTCCTGAGACTGTGGTATTTTCTGGCAATTATAAGACATCTCCTGAATTACTAATAGAGAAATCCTGCTTTCCGTATTATTCACTGCAGCATTACAGCTCTCCATTTTAGGCTTTGTCTCATGCACTCAATATGTGCCATCACTGGCACTTGAGCATCTAGATGTTACCTGAAAGATTCTTTATTTGCATCATTCAGACATAACAGTCATAAAGAATGACTCCCTCAGAATCAGAGTAATGCAGGTAGTGTTACCTCTTACGCTGCAATACTTCTCAAACAGGAACAAAATCAAACCAACAAACATATGCCATCTCTGCTTCATGCAGTGTAAGGCTTGCTTCTATGTCTGAGCCCACAATTTTTTTTAGCTACCAGTAGCTCATGTACTCACAGTACCTGACACGCAGAAATTTATAGAATATGAAATGGCCTTTTTTTCAAACTTGCCAGTCAATCATAATTAATATTGTGCAGTGAATACAGCTACAAGGGGAAAAAAAATCTCTTAAATAGTGCTTAGTTACTTTACTTGCTAAAATATTTCCTTGAAATACCAAATAGTGTCCATGCTGAATAGCTCTCCAAAGCCCACAGTGATCCTACCACTTGCTATCTTGTTTATTTATCTATATTACCAAGCTACTCATTTAGGCTAAGCTGTGGCTCCTTTCATCTCTCCAAAACCAAGCACATAGACGTAAGAGGACATGCTGTTTCTAAGTGGAACAAACACACCTTCAACTTAACATTTGAAAGCAGTAAAACAAAAAGTTTTTCCCTTCCCAAGAGGCAATGAGAAGCAATGCCAGGGTCTGACAGACTGTTATGAGCTGTATATGCTGTGCATACACTGCTGAGTAAGTCCATCCCAGAGTGTGCTGGCAGCATAGAAGGGTACAGACACAGCTGGCCAGATCTGAAGCCCCTGCTGCCTGTCTCCAAATATGCCTCCAAAGGCTGTAGATCAAGAAGGGCCTGGGATGTGCACTCACCAGGGCCCTTGGTCTTGTCTGGATGAATGAGGTGCCCAGGACTAAGGTCCACCACAGACAACACCTACCACTGTAGTCAGCCATGGTTTGTATCACTTCCTGCCACGGTATCCCAGATAAAAAGTGGGCTAACCCTTTAAGACAGGGTGACTTCTTCCTTCCATGTCATCAGTAAGGCATTGCAGAATGATGATTATATTATGTCCTCCCTAGTAGAGAAGAACTAACACATCTAATTATCTTTCAGTATAAGAGAACTTGAAGTGTTTGTTCAAGGAGAGTTGAAACACTTAAAACATTATCTTGGTTTTCTAACACGCAGCTTGCAGAATTTCCCCTCATGTTGCCTAACACACATAGACACAAATATGCAAACAGTGTGTTCTGTGCAGTTTATGCATTTAATTAGACAACTGTGAACATGAAGTTTGGATTTTTTCAGCGTGGATATAAGAGGGAAATGAACATGGAACGTCAGTTATCCACAGGGCTTCCATAATTCAGAGGGGTAAGGCTTTACAGACATGTCAGTCAGAAATAGTGCCAGAGTGTGCCAAGTATCTGTTCAAAGCTTTTTATATTAATTAAACTGTCCCATGAGAAAGCAGCGACTTCACTTGTCTTCACTTCTTAGTTTGGTAGAGTGATGGACTTCAAACTATTCTACACTTAAAACCCCACTTCAATCACTCATGCACTGATGTGTTTGCTTAGAGAGATGATGAATAAATTTTCCACTACCAGCTGTCCAAGATCACTGTTAATTAGCACTTAGCTCACTAAGAGCTAAGCTAACTAAGGTTAACACACCTCTTAAGATAAACTGCAAGAAACAAAACCCAACAAATATAAAACATCTTGTAATTACTTCAGTTATATCTCTTATTTTGTTTCAGCTGTAGAATTCTCCACCTGGGAATTCTTCCCAGCCCTTAGTCCCTGGAGCCAGTATTATCAGGGCAAATGGTACATGTTCAAATCCTGAGCACTCAGGTCTATGAAGGTATATAACACTCTTATCGCAAGTAATTGAATGGTTAAACACAAGGAATGAAGATTCTGCCAGCTATTGTCGGCAGATACTATGACAGCAAGAGACAGAGCTCCCTTGGAAAACAGCTCCATAAAATGGAACGAACTCTGCTGAAAACTTAAGACCACTGTAAACCTCCCTGCTTTTCCTCTGGAGATGCCAAGTGCATTGCTCTGACTGCCTGCAGTATAAATAGATAGCTATTTAGAAACTTGTATAAAATACAATTCCAAAGCAAAACACTCCAGCAATTCTCAGTAAGCCCTTCGTCATCTGGTGGGAGGCTGCAAGACTAAAGATGACAGGTGTCAGACATGCTGAGTAACGCCTGGCTGAGGAGCGCTCAGGTGCTCCGGCAGTGAAAAGCCCCCTGAAGTGGTGCAGAAAGCAGGAAGTCTCAGATCCAGAAGGATCTCTTTGTGTATTTCAGTCTTTTCTCAGATATCCAAAAAACCATATAAAGCATGAGTCAAGCATATAAAGAAACATAAAACTACAGCTGACATGCTTCATTTAGGAATGTATGTATGTTGGCAGTTTTCCTTCTCCTCCACCCTACTTAGGGTCCAGGTTCAGCCAATCTATTAAACACTTTCCTAGCTTCAATGGACACAAACCTTCAGGACAGATTTAAAGTTAAGCTTTTACTTTACTGCCCTTAGGAAATGTACCTAATCAGGTTCTGTTGCTGGCTGAAACAAGTCCATAAACTTCATGCAATAAAAAAAAGTAGTGAAATGTTCTGAAAGTGAATTAAATATCCAGCCAGCTCAAGCTCACATCTCATCAAGCACAAAGCCAGTCATTTTTCAGGCTAAGTACTTCTTCTGGCACTACAGTTCAAATCTCAGGTGAATAAAGGTCCTGGTTATGGCAAGCATTAAAAAAAAAATAATCAAATTAATTTTTTTTATTATTATTCAGAATTACAATCTTGGTTGTCAAGCACTCAGTTCTGTCATGCTGGCTATTTCCACAGTAATGAAAGCAGGTTGTGCTTTGATGACACAGCTCTTCCTCTGTCCATTTTATCAAGCAGTGAAGAGAAAATAATTGAAAAAGAGAAGGCCTCTGGCCTTCTGGGTGTGTTTCACACTGTGCGTGTCATTGCAAGGCTGAAGCCTCAGGCTCTCAGGCATGCATGGCACTCACCCTGCTGCCAGGCCTCTCAGGACATTGATAAACTCTTGATATTGTTTAAAATAGAAACCAAACATTCCTCTTCACAACATACACTAAAAAACCATGTACAACGTGATTTCTACAAAACTTTACACTGCTGATCAGAAACTTCTAAGGCAGTCAGGCACAGCATATACTTCTGATTCTTCCTAGATCCTCAAACATATGAATGCTACCATGAGACCTCCATCACTGAGGTTATCATTATGGTATGCCATGAAAAAAATCAAACCTCAAGAGACTCCTTTCAGGAGCCAGAATCAGGTGTAATAAGGTGAGATTAAGGATAAAACATCCCAGCTGTGTCCTGTTGATGAGACCATCTGCACAAATGTCAAATCAAACATAGTTCTTACCAAAGTATTTGAGCTTCAGAAAACATTTGCTAATGGTCCTGCAGCTCCTTTGCTAAAAGCCTTTCACACTCAGAACTGCCCAACTCAGAACGCTTCATGCACCACAGTACAGCTGACCCTGTTCCCCCCCCACGAATACAGTGGAGTTACTAATATGCAGTTCTTTCTTAATAAGATGTGAATGCATTCATGACTGGCCAGAACACATAGAATCAAGAGGACTTGGCTTTGTCCTAAATCTCAGCTTGCAATGAAAGAAAGGAAGTTCATCAGAAATGAACTTTCCCAGTATCTTACAATGAGTTTAATACTGTGTTCTGGGAGGCTTATACTCCTCAGTCTGATCAAAAGTAGCACTGGGAGATGGTGGTGGCACCCTCTTTGAACACACAGCACACCAAAGGAATCCAGATCAGAACTTCTAATCATCGTGGTGTTTCAGTGTCATTCTGTAATAGTTACTAGAGTGTCAGAACTCTATTCCTGACATATCTCATTTGCAGGCAAAACCCTTACTGTTGCTACAGAAAACATGCAAGCTGGTGAAAGGAGAAAAATCATTGGCAATTATTTACCAAGTTAGCTGAAACATTTGCTTTCCAATTAGAATTCAAACACGCTGACAATTCAGTAACATCCAGGAGACAGATGATAAGGGAGGGTTTCATGAAGTGACCCTTTCCAGCCTGAATGCAGCTTCCTAAGCAGCAACTGTTACTGGGGAAGGGCTGGTTTCACCCACAAAGAACTAACTTTCCCTGGTAATAGTCAAGCAGCATCACAGCAGGCTTTGGCCCTTTAACTGTTTAATTGCTTTTTCTTGCTGAATGCCAGCAACTCCCATTCACACCACACAGTCTAAGGAGATCTTAGGAACAGTACAACAGCTATGGTTTTGGATATTTTAATCGTAGCATCATGTTGCTGTTCTTGGTAAAAGACGGGAAAGTCGGCACAGACGGTAAGGAACTGGCAAAAATCTCAAAGTGCCTCTGCCCAGGAAATAATTCTGACTCACAGTTTTTGTCAAGCCAGTTACCATCCATTACAGAAAATTATCACTATACTGAAGACTGAAATTGAGAAACACAGAACAAAATAAACTATACTGGTGCTGTGTGTTTGTCCTCCAGATGCATAAGGGGTGCCACGCTTTCAGAGCTGAGCAAACAGATTTCAGTATCAAAGCAGTTTTGTTTGGGTGGGGTTTTTTTCCCCCTTTAATCCCTATAAACACATTGTTCTTATGATAAAAATCATGTACTTAAAACAGCAAATGCAATGCCCGTGTTGATACTGTAGCATTCATTAACCTACCACATACCTCTCTGTATTTGCACTGCTTTATCTTTTCTATATATAAATTGTGTGTCATTATCTGTACAGCACCTGCCAAAGAAATAATAGGACAAATTTAAATATCCATTCTTCCTTCAACCTCGCAGTTCTAAAGTAACCTGGTCAACTGGACTTGAGTCCAGCCAACATTCAAGAGGCCCTATCTCAGACAGCTTTCGTAAGAAGTGTAACTGGCATGTACATGCCTACACCCTGTCCAGGCCAGTCTATTATCTTTTATGCCTCCAGTCCCATTTTCTTTTCTGCAGTAACTGCCAGATCCATATTCACTTCACAAAACACAACTGAAAGTCTTGAGAACACAAATCCTGCATTATTCTCAAATATGTGAAAATAAGCAAATGGGCTTTCAATTCATCTGCAGACATCTGCAGAGTATCAAAGCATGTATTCTAAAAGCCTACAGAAAAACAGGTAAAAATACTTACTTGTAGCACTGATTTCAGAATAATTTAGTTAAATTCATGCAAACATACAAGACCTGTGCATTTAATTTAGCTCTTTTCAGTTCATTTAATGAACTAAAAAGAGCTAAAATCCTGTGCAATCATTTTAAAAAGAACAGATTTATTCTAAAGATCCTTCACAAACACCAAACAAAATATATTCTGCAGGATATGCACAGCATGTGAGAGTTCTGAATACTTGAACATTTCACCCAGAAATTCCTTCACCAATCAAAAGGCAAGTAGGTTCCTCACCTGCAAATTTAAGATTTGCTCAGGAACCTTGGTGTTGTAGGGCAGCAGGTTCACAGAGGGGAATTTGCCTCTAAAGGCTGCAAAATGCCCTGTCTTAAAAAAAAAAAAAAAAAAAAAAGCTTTATTAACGGTAGAGCTCACTTCTCTTCTTGGGAAGGAGGCAATTTAACCAAAGCCCCACTGAATTTAAGATACAGTTAACTATAAAACAAGAACAGGGGTAAACTTACAGATTCAAAGTGAAGGACTTAGAGGGAGATACAGAGAAATCCCATGGTGCAGCTGATGTCCCTCAAGACAGCCAGTCACCTTTTTTATCTCCAGTACCAAAATCTTTTGATAAAACCCAAAGCAACTCCCAGAATGGCAAAGCAGAAGTTCCTGCATGTTCTTTCTCTGGCCTGACAGAAGCCACCTTGGTCAGAAGAGGGTCAACAAAGAGGTCTCTCAGCTTCCTGGGAGCCCTTGTTGGGTCTGTAAATATAAGAAACTGAATGGAAAACTGCAACTTAACATCAGTAAGGGTCCATGGTAGAAATGGGTCACAGCCTGCTCCCACCACATGTTCTGGAGTTTGGTTAATGAGACACTGTCTAGGAAACATCAGGCACCCAGAAGCAACTGGGAGCTCATGGGAGAAGACTCAGTGCTGGAACAGGAAGACATCGGACTGTATAGTTTGCTCAAAGGCTCACAAGGGACCACCACGTGTGCTAGGGAAATGCCACAATGCCAACTCACCCTGCAGCCACCCTCCCAGAAGTACCTGGGGATTTTAGACTTTCCATTCCTTATTTTGATTTCAGTAACCTGCAATAAATTAACGTCATATAATGTACTTTGCAATATAGAGAAATTTAATTTTTGAATGCAGTTGAAATAAAACTAGTCCTGCTGACTAGTCAAGACTATAACACAAACTCTGGTCAAGCTGGAGCTAAAGCTATCAACTGGCAGGTTGATGCCAGCATGCTCACTGATCCGTCATATGATGCCAAACAGGAAAGATAATGGCTGAGTTCTTCCTACCTTTCTCTTAACAGAGGCACTTGTTTCACTTTTTCTCCTCTATCTGGCTACTGATTTACCTTTTTTTTATTTGTAAAGAAGAGTATATTAAGCATCCAAGGATTATTTTGGCCAGTATTTTACAGCTTCCTTTATGAAATAAAACCCTTCACCAATTGCTTTATCTGCTCTTCCTTGCCTTAAAATTAGTTTACCTGCACCACTGTTATCAACAGATCAAGAGATCTACTTTTCTTTTCACAGACAATACATTATTCATTCTGTTAAAAAAAAAATAAACCCCTGACTTCCTTTAATCAAAGCAAAGAAAAAGCTGAACTATCATGTCAGTTTCTAAGGCATTTACCAGTACTGATTGGAGATCCGAAGTGATTTCATGTCTTCTGACAATGATCTCTGTGGAGATCATAGAGGGCAATTCTTAAAATCACTTTTATTTTCATATGTATCTTTACTGCAGTTTATTTGTACAGGCACAGCATTTTATAAAGGAATTTGAAGTCGATTAAGTAGCAAGAGAGACATATATCCATTATTTCAAGGGAAAGAGAACAAAACAGTAGTTGCCTTGGAAAGTTCTATGAGCAATTTACTGATTTCTTTTCTTACATTCTCAGTCCCACTTGGAAGCTTTCCTCCTCATATATCTGGACCCCTCACTGTCGATTGCTTCATAGAGGTCCTTTTTATTCTCTGCTGTTGCATGCAAATAACCAAGGTACACCACACAGAGGCTAATTGCTATCAGTCCAAATGCCATCACAGGTTTGTTCTGACAAGAAAAAAAAGTGGTAAATGTTTTTAGTCAAAACATTTTTCATTAAACTCCAACATTACATTCTTCTATCTCAGCTTAGAAACTGAACAATAAACTATTGTGACATCTGCTAAAAATCATCACTGCCTTCTTGCAGACTGAATTTTCCGACAGCAAAAGCAATTCCCTCTGAAAAAGAAGATTCTTTCTGGAGACAGAACAGCACATTGCCCAGTACTCTCTATTTTGCTGGTTGGAAATGCTGATTGAGCATGAATTAACCAGACAAAACCAATTACTGAAGGTGTCCACTACAAACTTTTAACAGAATTCATCTAGATATACTACTAGGACAATGGACTCTGGTCCTGCTTGATTACAATCCTCTAAACCACGTTTTGTACTCTTATCACAAAACCTGCTTTTATTATATTAAATATATATTTATTGTATGCACAAAATTTCACTCTTTGCTGGGTTCTGCAAATGCAAATAAAACTTGAGTATCATCAACTTAATTATAAAAGCAAGAAAAAGGAAAATCCAAAATACTGAAAAGCTACCGAAAATCGCCTCATTTCATACAAAAAAAAAATTGCATTCTATGACTTGTTCCTTTTTAAATATTAAAAACAACTCCTGTTGTTTTTATTACTTAATAATAATATTACTTAAACAAGTCTTTCTGAAAGCAACTTGGCTAGGTACAAAAGAATCAGACAATATAACAAATAAAAGCTTCAATAAGCAATGTAATGTTCTGTGCTCTCAACAATCAAGAGTGGAAAAAAGTAAAAATATTTTTAGTTACATTTCTGAGTGGTTTGCATTACAAAACATGGCTGTATAACACACAGAGAATTGTAATGATTACTTTAAAGCAGCTGTATCTCTTCAAGCATATTTAGTTTCTCTCAGAACAACGGTCTTACAGGTTTAATGAAAAGCTCTGGGTTCACAGCTCGGAAAAGCATAGTTGTCTGAACACTCCTCAGTCCTGGTTTTCTCTCTTTGGGTGCTTCATTTTCTTTTGGAGGTTTGGTGGAAGACATGTTACTTAATGTTGAATACGTCCTAGAAGTAGAATGAAAAACAGGTGTAATTTCTGTAAAAAAAAATGGAAGAGTTGCATTCACTGAATGCAAATTCACACTCAATTTGTCTTACAGCATCAATTTTACCTGGTGTAAATATCACTGATCACCTCTTGTGTCACACAACATTCCCAGCTTAAGCACACTGACTTTCAATCTTCTTAATTTTGTGCATCCTAAAATTAACTTTAGCAGATTCACATACAGCAAATCTAAATCTTCTGACAATGGGCTTAGGGTTTTTCCCTTGCCTTTGGCTAATGCTCTAGCTACCTGTGGACCAAATAGCATCAGTTCTCAGACCACTGGCTAAAAATACAATCCTAGGAAAAATATTTTTTTAAAACTTCTACATGACAGGCCAGCCCAAGGACCACTGTAGTGCAGTCACTTTAGCCACTCACCCCAGCAGGCCCAGCACCCAGGTCTCACTTCTGCACGTTGCAAATGCCTTGGGTTCAAAATAAAAGAGGGGAAATTTAAGCTACTCAGAATACGTAAGAAATTCTTTATTCTGGGGGTGGTGAGGCACTGGAACAGGTTGCCCAGAGAAACTGTGCATACCCCATCCCTAGAAGTGCTCAAGGCCAGGCTGGATGAGGCTTATGAGCACCCTGGTCTTGAGGAAGGTATCCCTGCTCGTCAGGGGCGCCAGGACGAGATGATTTTTAAGGTAATTTCCAACCCAAATCATTCTAGGAGCACCTGAGCAAAGGTGGAAAAACACGCCCTTGGCTACCCCTCATTACTGAGGGGCAGAGGAGACACCCTTCCCTGGGAAGGGAAGGGCAGCGCAAGGGCAGTCGCACAACCCCATTCCAGGCGGCGAGGGGCTCCTGGCGCCGCCACTGGCACGAAGGGAACAGTTTGGCCCCAGTATGGAAGAGCCCAGCGGGAACTCCCGGGACACCGGGGACCACCGGCACCACCGCCTCACGGAACGCGGTACTTGGCGGGGGGGAAAGCACTGCCGCGCGCCCCCCGCTCCGCTACTCACCGCTCGCAGCCACTGGCGCCTCCCCGTGGGGCGGGGCTTGCCCCTGCGCGCTGGCGCCCCCTCACGGGCGGAGGCCGGCGGTGCGAGCCGGGAGCGTGTGGGGGGCGCGGCTCCCGCTCCGGCCCTCCCCTCATCCGTGTGGCGGCGGGAGGAGCGCGTTCTCGTCTGTAGGGGCTATGGAGCTGTGGAGCTGTGGAGCTGTCTGCCCAAGTCACAGAGCCATCAAGCCTGGAAGAGAGCTTTAAGGTCATCCAGTACAACCGTCCGCCCGACACTACCACTCTAAGCCATAACCACTAAATCACCCAGCGCTAGATCCAGACGCTTCTTGAACACCTGCAGGGATGGTGACTCCACCACTTCCCTGGGAAATATTTCAATGCCTGACCACCCTAACAGTGAAAAATATTTTTGTAATGTCTAACCTAAACGTCCCCTCTCTCAGTTCAAGGCCATTCCCTCTAGTCCAGTCACTGCAGGCACGGCAGAAGAGACTGGCCCCAAAAACCTTCTGCCAGGTAGTTGTGGAGAGGAATAAAGGCCCCTTCAGCCTCCTCTTCTTGAGAGTAAACAACCCCAGGTCCCTCAGCTGTTCCTCACAAGACGTGTTTTCTAGACCTTTAGAGAGCCTTCTTGCCATTTGCTGGTCACACTCCAGCACCTCAATGTGGTTTTTAAAGTGAAGGGCACAGAAGACAACACAGCATTCAAAAATAATGGGAGACGTGGAGAGGAACTGGCTCGATCGGACAGGCCCTTCACCGCTGAGCCCGCTCCTAGCACCTGGGTGTGGTCACAGCCAGTCCTGGCTTCATCCTCTCAGCAGCCTCCCTTCAGATACTGACAGACACTGTTGAGGCCCCCGTTTGGTTGTCAGATCATGAGACTGAACAGGCCCTGCTCCCTCAGCCTTTCCTTGTAAGAGAGATGCTGAAGTCCCTTAATAATCTTTGTTTCCTTCCGCTGGACCTGCTCCAGGAGCTCCATGTCTCTGTCATACTGAGGAGCCCAGAACAGGCTGGTTGATCACAAGTGCTGGAATGCGGAAAGGGTGATTCATGTGGGGATGGTCTCTGAGAGTACAGTCGGCTGAGCAGAAAAATATGCTGCAATTTAAGTGTCCAACTTCTGTTGTGTAGATCCAAACCCACAATTTTGGGCATCTGGAAACTCCTAGTTATGTAAATGCTGCTGTGGTGGTGTTTTGTTTCCTTTTATTTGTAAACAGTAAAATTAGTAAAATTGCTTGAAGTCCAGAGTAAACAAAGCCCATGTGGTTTTGCCCAAGTGGCCAAGAAAGCAAGTGGCATCCTGGCTTGGATCAGCAATAGTGTGGCAAGCAGGATCAGGGTAGTGATTGTTTGCCTGTGCTCGGCACTGGTAAGGCCACACCTTGAGTGCTGTGTCCAGTTCTGGGCCCCTCACTACAAGAAAGACATGGAGGTACTAGAGCGTGTCCAGAGAAGGGCAATGAAGCTGCTGAAGGGTCCGGAGCACAAGTCCCATGAGGAGAGACTGAGGAAGCTGGGGTTTTTCAGCCTGGAGAAGAGGTGGCCCAGGGGGGACCTTATTGTCCTGTACAACTACCTGAAAGGAGGTTGTAGTGAGGTGAGGGTTGATCTCTTCTCCTAAGTAACAACTGACAAGACAAGAGGAAATGGCCTAATGTTGCACCAAGGAGGTTTGGATTAGGAAGAGTTTCTTCACTGAAAGGGTAGTCTGGCATTAAAACAAGCTGCCTGGGAATGGCTCAAAAAGTGTGTGGATATGGCAGTTGTGGATATGGTTTAGTGGTGAAAACCCTGACCCTAGGTGTACAGTGGGACTTGATAATCTTAGAAGTCATTTCCAACCTTAATGATTCTATGAAATGTAGATGTATCCAGGCTTACAGAGCTTCCTGTTCCATGTTTTTATTCTGAAGTAATCAAACTGCCTTTTTTTGTTTTGAAAGATGGCAGAGTAGTAATAAATTGCAGGTTAACTTTTCATGTCTAAATCCAGATGGAATATCTAATTTTTTTTTCTTGTTGTGAGCAAATATAATGAGGTGAGAAAAATAATAGGGAAATAAATTTAGGTGTCAGGAGAGGATTGAGTGGTGTGTCTGGGGTTTGTGTCAACAATTAATTCACAACATACCATCTGCTAATCTGGTAGCTATTGTTTTGGTGGCATATGCCACACAGCTGATTTTGTTTGGAAACTATTGACTAGAAAATCTGAGTGAAGCTGCTTTCATTTGTTTTCATGGTTGTGTAATTGAAAGAAGCCAATGTGAGGGTTTTGCAAGAGCTTGGTTTTTGGGAGAGTAGCTTGGTTTTCTTGAAGGGAAGGGGGATTTTTTTACGGTAATATAGGAGATGTTCTGCATACAGCTCCCAAGCAATTTTTTCCCCCACATTTTGGAAGCCAAAAGAATTACATAAACAGAGAGAAACTGCACTCACTTACTGGACCATGCACCCCTTCCCAGCAGTTACACCACCTATGCAGATAAAACTTCTGATCCAAAGTCATCCAGGGTCATGATAGTTTTTTCCAGATTTTGGTAGGATGGGTTTATGCCGGAACACATTTGCAATATATTGGTGGCAAGGATTGTTAGGTTGCTGCTAGTTCTGTAGCGCTTCCCATCTTTCTTAAAAAGAACAAGTAGGTCTCAGGCATCACTGACAGAGGAAGATCCTGCACTGTACAAAAAACACCACTGTCTGAAGAGAATATATTCTCCATATGAAGAGCTGTGGGATAAGGCTTTGTGTGTAAAAAGAGGAGCAGAGAGGAATGTAGAAATGGGCTTAGGCTTTGATGTGAATGCTGGTACTTGGAATATGTTAAGCATGTGCCAACTAACCAGATTAACTGTGCAGTGATGAAAAGCTTGGACTGCTTACTGTTTCTAGTTTTGCTTTATGACTGTGGGAAAGTGTTGTATTTTATCTTTAATGTGAATATTATGTCGCTATCATCTGACCCAAAAGGATGTCGAAACATTCAATCCATTAAGGCTTTTGAAGTTGTTTGGTATATTTTATAGGACAGTCTCTATAAAAGTGTAGAATAGTAAACATCTGTGGCATTTCTGAGTCACTCATCCTCTTAATATCCGAGTATCTTTCCTGAAAAGAAATCACACAAAAACCCCTTCCTTTTCTAAACCTGAGGCTGTTACTGAGATTTATTTTCCTTTCAACTAAATTCCTTTGGGATTCTGCATTCAGTATTGTGCTTTGTGCCCTAGCCATTCACAACCTAACAGCAGTTTCTGCTTTTCTTGAGACTCACATGCCCTTATCATTTGAGCTGCAGAAGAGCCTCTGTAGAGAGCAGAGCAAAGCCGGTGCTGTGCCCCGCAGACGTGGTTAGCATGCGACAACCAGCCTGGTGTGGCGCAGGGAGCAGCACCGTGCCTCCTGCCCTTGCTGATTGACCTCACAGCTCCTGCTTATTTCAACTACTGCACAAGAACAGAGCTTCACATTGTCTTCAGAATAAAGATAGGGTGCCTCAAGGTACTGATAAGCTTATCCTTGCTTTAGAGGCACAGTTACAGAGCTGTTGTGGCCAGAAAAAAATATTTTTGCATCTACACTCAGACTTCAGCACTGGTATGACTTGTAGTGAGAGGGGCAACTACCATCAGATGTTTGTTAGAGTTTTGATATATGAATATGAAAATCACATTTTTAAATTATTTTTAAATGTTTTAGACACCATGACTTTCACAATATTTTAATTGAAGTTGACAACTGGGACTTTTTTTTTGTTTTGTGCTGAACAAATCTGGGGGAGAAGGAAAAGCAAAAATTAATAATTAGAAGTACTTTTTTCCTCCTTGCTCAAAGCTAATGATGAGAGTAATCATTGTTGCACTGAGGCATGTGAAACAGTATGGCCATATTAAGGACATAAATGCATAAGAAACAAACAGACCAGCTAGACGGGGATGGCGTTGAGGGTATTGAGGGTTTTCTGTGTGGTTGTTGCTCTGCTCATGTCAGTCTCAAGAGTCTTTATGCTGATTTTCAGCAGCTTTTGCTCCTTTGTGTTGTTCCCATTGAAAGAAAGCTGTTTTCAGACAGCAGCATGCACTGTTTGGGACCCTACTGCTGATAATCCGAAACAGTTTTAAGGAATATGCATTTTAAAACCAAGACTCTCCTGTGTTTCATAACATTATGTGTATGCCTTCTATAATACTTGTTAGCCAGCCGTGTCTCTGTGAGACAAAACAAATCACCCAGCCGTGCTTTCCAGCAAAGATTAAAGCAACTGTTATTCTTCAAACAGTGATCAAGCTTATAAATCTTTTTCAACTGAATTCAGTATGGAAGGAAAAAGGCACTTTGTTTGGTTCTACTTTCATTTTTGAGTGGGTAAATTGGTTCTGACTGGAAACAGAATATCAAAACTCAAATCATCCCCTCTAGAAAGAAAAAGGTGGTTTCTACTACAAAAGAAGAGAAGAGAAACGTGTGCAGCCCTGAATTTTCTCTACAACAATGTGCAGCCAGATACCTTACAGTGGGGTTTAAAGACAAATTTGAGCGAAGACTGCATCTCCAAAAAGGAAGGGCAAGGGGGGACCTCTTTTCACTTGTAATTGCTCTGGACTTCTTTGCATGCAATGTCAAAATTGCTCAGCCTTGGAGTATGCCAGTTTTGTTTCTGGTCCATTGCCAGAAAAGAAAAAAGAATAAAGTTTATTTTTCGATTCGATGGGCAAGACAGTCTAATGTAAGCAGGGAAGCAGGGCACGGCAGTTGGGAAGGCAGTTGGAAGTGGAGGCACAGACCAGGGCTAACCTCTGCCTCTGACACCAGGACTCCCAATCAGTTTAAGGTGGAAGAACTTAAAATCCTTTCTAATGTAGGCACCCTTTCTAATCTCAGGCAGAGAAAATAGCTCCTAAGAAGACTACAGAGGGTAGAAATTTCACAGTTTCAACAGAACAGACTCTGTTGTAAGGGAATCTGAAGCACAGTATTCTGGAACTCTTCAGATTTTCTGCACCTTACAGTTGTCTTTCAATATATAAATACCACCATATAGAATAATAGAATCATTAAGGTTAGAGAAGACCTCCAGGTCATTGACCCTGAGAGGAGCTCAGCTGGTTAGAGCATGGTGCTGATAACACTGAAGTTGTGGCTTCAATCCCTGTATGGGCTATTTACTTAAGAGTTGGACTTGATGATCCTTGTGGTCCCTTCTGGCTTCTGTGATCTGTGAATCCAATATTTGACTGAACACTGCCATGCCAATTAAACCATAGCACTAAGTGCCATGTCCAGTAATTTCTTTAACACTTCCAGAGATGGAAGTGTTGGTTGTTGAACCTTATAAAATTGGCCTCAGCCCATTGATCCAGCTTGTCCAGATTCCTCTGCAGATCCTTCCTGCCCTCAAATAGAGAGCCTCAACACTCCCACTCAACTCAGTGTCATCCACAACCTTACTGAGGGTGCATTCTATCCCCTTGTTCAAATCATTAATGAAGATGTTAAACAGGTCTGGCCCCGATACTGATCCCTGTAGGACACCATTAGTGCTGGATGCCAAATGGATGCAGAGCCATTCACCACCATTTTCTGGACCTGGCCACTCAGCCAGTTTTAAACCTGGAGAGGAGTGTGCCTGTCCAAGCCTTGGGCTGCCATTCTTTTCCAGGAGAATGCCCTGGGAAACAGTTTCAAAGGCTTTGCTGAAGGTCAGGTAGGCAACATCCACAGCCTTTCCCTCATCCACTAGGTAAGTGACACGATCATAAAAGGAGATGAGGTTGGTCAGGTAGGACCTGTCTTCCCTACCCCCAGGCTGGCTGGGTCTGATTCCCTGGTTGTCCTGTACATGCTGCAGGATGGCACTCAAGAAGTTCCATAATCTTCTCCAGCACTGAGATCAAGCTGAGTGGCCTGTAGTTTCCTGGATCCCCCTTCCAACCCTTCTTGTAGATGAGTCACACTGGCCAACCTCCATCCCACTGGGACCTCCCTAGTTAGCCAGGACTCATGATAAATGATGAGAGGGGCTTGGCAAGCTCCCTCGCTACCCTCGGATGAATTCCATTTGGTCCCACAGACTTGTGAGGGTCCAAATGGCTTAGCAGTTCACTAACTACTTCCTCTTGGAGTTCAGGGGGTCTACTCTGCTCCCTGTCCCTGACTACTAGCTCAGGGGGCTGATCGCTGGTCTTTCTGTTGAAGACTGAACCAAAGAAGGCATCAAGTACTACAGCCTCCTCCTCATCTTTGGTTACAGTGTTCCCCTCCGCAACCAATAAGAGATGGATATTTTCCTTGGCCCTTTTTGTGTTTTTAATGTATTTATAAAACCACTTTTTATTATTTTTCACAGCAGTGGCCAGATCAAGTTCTAGCTGAGCTTTTGACTTTCTTATTTTCACTCTTCATAACCTAATGACATCCTTGTGCACTTCCTGAGTTGCCTGCCCCTTCTTCCAAAGGTCATAATAAGCTCTTTCTTTCCCTGAGTTTCAGTAAAAGCTCCCTATTCAGTCAGGCTGGTTTCCTTCCACACCCGCTCAGCTTCCAGCACACGGCAATGGCCTGCTCCTGTACCTTTAAGATTTCCTTCTTAAAGTATGTCCAGCTTTCATGGATCCGTTTGTTTTTAAGGGCTGTTTCCCAAGGGACTCTGTGAACCAGTGCCCTGAACAGACTGAAGTCCATGCTCTGGAAGTCCAAGGTAGAGGCTTTGCTGATCCCTCTTCCTTACTTCACCAAGGATCAGAAGTTGTTATTTTGTGGTTGCTGTGCCCAAGATGGCCACCAACCACCACACCTCCACCAGCCCTGAAACATCTAGCAGAGCCCTGCCCCACAAGTCCCTTACCAGCAGTGTCAGGGAGTTACCTTCCACACACTCCACGAATTTCCTAGACTGCCTGGTCTCTGCCATGATGAGCTGCCAGCAGATATCTGGGAAGCTTTGCATTACCTGCAGTCCAGCTCCAAGCTCTGGCACTTTTATTCACCCTCTGAAGGCATCAGCTTCTCTGTGGACAGTACCAAGGGGCAGGTTCAGGCACATATGTAAGGCCATATAATTGTTTCCTCTCTCTAAAACTACCAAACATTCACATGTAATTCCCAGGTAAAAGCCACAGTAAGTTTGAGCTAATTAAATTATACTATGAATAAATTATAGTGTGAAGAATTCATTTAAGAGGCAAGGAGTTCAATCTTTCTGGTTATTTTGTAATGTTACTCAGCAGAACGGCCACATCCCAGGCAAAAATGGCCACCAAAGCCCTGATATGAGATGCATAAGGCAGGGCATAAACACTTATTCCATAGCTTAGTTATTGAAAGTAAAGTTATAGGCTTCCTGGTGGGGAGTGGTTCAGCTGCATAGGCCAATGTGGGAACTGATTACCATGTACAGTAAACAAAATACATTTCAATAACAAAACCCAGGTTTCACTTGCTTGGGAAAACCACTGTGTGTTAAAATTATAAGAGAAAGGCTTTTCTGAACATTTGTGTAATGTATTGTTGGGAGTCATGTGTGCCTAGAAGAGTATGTGTGTTTTGTGGACAGCTGACTTGCCCAGGAAAATATAAAATGCAAATCTGATGTAAAATGTCAAAGAGCAAATGGTGTGAGTTAAGGCTCACAGCACACATCTTCAGGCTGTGCTACTGTGCTGCTGTGAAAAAACAGAATGCAGCATCTGAGCTGATGCCAGTGAGTGCTCAAAAGATGCAGATAAATCCTACAACTTCAAATAAATGCCAGTTTCCTCATATCTTTCTGATGATACAAGGTGCTTTATGGTTCTGGTTTGAGCTGTGTGCCAGCAGAGATGATCAGGTTGCACTCATTTAGTTTGTATTACCTAGGAGATAAGCAGTTCCCATTTTCCAGGCATAAAACAGTAACTCCCTTTCTCAGAAATGAACTGTTGATTGTTAATTCCACTAGAGAGCTGGGATCCAGCTGTAATCATTCACTGGGACACAGGTAAGTTAGATTTTCTTGTTATAAAATATAGTTTCACTAAATGAGAAGTTGATTTTCTAATATTAAATAGGCTTGATAGTAGCCTCATGCAAGTGTCCCATCAGCCAACATAAACCATGGACATAATCCTCTTTTTGTTGCACTATTGCAGTACTTCATAATATTATAGGGTTAATATCTCTGTGATGTGGCCAGTGACAATTTCTTGTCCAAGTGGAATTCTTTTGACTTTGTGAATTGTTTTTATGATTTTACCAGTTAACTAAAGTGTGACAATAGTAACAGTAGCCTGAATGGAACAATAATATTTATTAATGTTGAAGATCATTTGCTGTGGAGGGAGATTGTTGTTTACATCAGGAGAGCATGGTAGAGATGGGTTATCTGTTTGGCACAAAGGTGATGAGAAATGCAGTTGTAGTCGTTTAGGTGAGATAGGATTATCATTACTTTAAAAGTATTAAGTCATTTTGGCTACTTCTGAGCTTAATTTTTAAAAAATACATCATTTACCAAGTAACAAAGAAAACAGTGAACTGTTTCTGCCCTCTCAAAACCCATTCATTGCTGCAGAGAAGAGACCACAGCAATTAGCAGCTGGCAAAGCATCACACTCAGCAGCTGCTGGTTTTTTGAGTGATGTTTGTGGTTTCCCTAAGTACAAAACAAGATGGGCTTTTGCCATAGTTTAGAAGCTGTATTTTCAGGGAAGTGAGTGTTTGGCAACTAAGATCCTGAAGCACAGAAAGAAAGGAGATTTGTCCCAAGCCACTGAAGAAACCCATGTGAAAGTCAGATGTAAAAGCCAAATCAACCAGCTCCAGTATTGTGTTAAATGACCAGCTGAGCCCTCTTCCATCTAGTGTTTCCTTTTCCTTCCTGTAGTTGGTTGACAGATAAGTATCTAGGCTAATGTCTTTGCATACCACATGTCTATTTTAAGCCCTATTTGTTTCTGCTTTTAATATCACAGTAGTTAGAGGTTTATCTCCCAATGCACCAAAGGGCTTATTTCTTGCTCCAAGGAGTTAAAAGTTAATAATAGGCATAGAACAGTGAGAGGTTAGAATCAACAAGCTAAGGCAGGTGAAAGCAAGGGACTGGGCTATGAGAGACCATGGTTCTTTTCTTAGCTCTGCCTCTGATGTGCTGAGTGATGCTGGATAAACCCCATCTGCCCCTTGACAGCACATGTTTTCTCTGTCTAGATTGATAGTGTTTGTAGGAGAGGATGCCTTTTCCCATTACATGTTAATGAAGGGTTCATATCAACAAATTTCATTCTAAAGCATCCACAGTGTTTACTTTTTGTCTGCACATGAGTAGAGAGCAAGCTATTTCCAGTGTGTTTACCTCTGCCATTTGAGGGCCTCCCCTTCCCCTGGAAGCACCTGAAGGATGAAATAGGTGGGAAAATTTTGGCTCACATCAGCCTTAGAACCATGGGTTTTGCTGCACTACCAACGACTAGCAGTGGTCATGGCAGAAGTGAACAACTTGGCCAGGACACCGACCCAGGAAGGCTGTGTTTGCTCATGGGTTGTCAGGCTCTACCTGGCTTGTTTTTGAAGAGCCTTAAAAAAGGAATGTCAATACTACACTAATGTTATAGCTTTACTTATTTTATAAAAAGAGGTGGGTTGTCTGAAGAAGGCAAAGTTAATTTTTATGTCTTCTGTTTTCTCTTGCTGTCTCTCTCATAAGCACCTGGAGATCACCGTGGCACTCTCACCCTTGCACAAGAAGCAAAGTCATTGCAAGGTTAGTGACTTGTAGCAAGAGGTTTTCAGCTCCTATTCCAGATGTGCAACAGTTTGAACAACTGGTGCATGTGCAGCTTGGTAATGTGACTTTGAATCAAGTGATACTGTTCCTTGGTGTTCCCAGGAGGTTTCCTGATCCCTCCTCTTCTCTAGCAGAGCATTGGAATAGATGCAGCATGCTGAGGGGACTAGTGGAGCTTCCATCAACTTAAGAATAGCCTGAACTGCCAGGAACAGTTTCTGCACAACTAAACCTTTTTAGGGCCAGAGAACCAAGCAAATTGGTGTTTCTCAGCCTGTGGACCTCACACCTCTGGTAGTCAGTAAGGAAGCAGTAGGCAGTCCATGAAACAGACTCAGCAACCATAAAATGGACGCACGCCGCCTTATATCAACAAACAGAAAAGATAAGGGCAAAAACAGTTACTAAATGAACACCTGAAATTAAGCTTCATTATTTATTTGGTAGTTTATGGAAACCATTGTGCCAGTACTTGTTTTTTTCTTTTCCTCGTAACACTGGGAATATCCTTGTTGTTTGGAAAAAAAAAAGTGCTGTGATGATATTTTGATTAAAGCGTAAAAAATAAAGGAGAGAATGGACTCTAAAGATTGTTACAAGCTCTGCTTTTTTATGGTCCTGTATCCTCTGTGATTTCTACTTCTGCTTTCTTCTTTATCATTTTTGTCACTATTTATGGTTCTCTTTCTTCCTGTTATTAAAAATAAATAAAGAAAGAAAGAAAAGTTGTAGGTGCAGCAAATACTCCCCAGCAATGTTTAGATCAGAAAAAGGAGCTCTTCCATCTCTCAGACTGTGAGGATAATTTAGCTTGCTTGTACAGAATTGATAGATCCACTGTTCAGAGGCTTGTGTTCTTTCTCTTATTTCTCACCATTCTATCTCCATTTCTCAGGACACTGTGCCTTCTTCCTGTAATTTGCCAGCTTTTTGAGTTCCAAGTTGCCTGCCCTTTGTGCCTCTAACGCTTAGGATGCTTCCCCACTTCCTCACCAGTTACTCAGTTTGTTCTTGCATTTTCTTACTTTCCTGTCACTGCCTTCTACTTGCCATTTTCTTCCACACAAAAATACCTTTTCTGCTTTTAAAGTAATTAAATTAGCAGAGCTGATTGAAATCTAGGTGAAGTAATCCTCTGAGCACTGTGCTTTTCAATGGATGCATTACTCAATGCACATTAGCCAACCTCCTGTAGGCGTCAGTGAATGACAGAAATTAATATTTGATGAATATATTCAACAACAATAGCATTATTCAAACACTTTACTCAATAAAGTACATTCAGCACACTCAGAAGTTAATGGTGCATTCAGGTTACTCTGTTTGCTCAGCAGAACATGTGCCCAACCCCAAGAGGGAAAATCAAGTCACTGATACATGAGGGAAATGGGGTGGGAAGCCTCTTCTGGTCATTTATGCCTCTCATGAGCAGGAAAAAGTGTATGTGTATGTTGGTGGGGGTGTTTAAATCCCATATAGGGAATAAAGGATGTATGTGATGAGGAAGAGAGATTACTTGCTCTATTTCCTGAGTGGCAGGAAAATGTTTTCATGCTTATCACTTGTCCTTTGGCTAGAAATGAGAAAACAAATCAACATATTTCTAATCTTCAGCTTTTGTTCAAACTGGGGTGTGCATGTGTGTATTGAGCAGAGGATTGAAGTAAATCTAACCACAAACCCCTGCTTTTCACTTCTTGCTCCATTTAATGTTTCCTTGAGTTCTTGGTGTAAATAAATCTATCTTCTGCTGTTTAACTCTCTCTAATCCCTCCTTGATAATTTCCAGTAGAGGCCAAGTCTCTTTTGTGGTCTTTATGTCCACAGTGCCAATGAGATCCCCCTTTAATGCTTTTGTAACTTTTTAAAAATTTTGAGTAATTTAATTTTTATCTTCAGCATTGGACATTACCCTGACACAAATTGATGTCATCTACATTTCCCAAAATCTACTCAATTTCTTTAGCTAGCTTCTCTTCTTGACTGCCTTTGTTTCCTTCTGCACAAAATGAACCTTCTCCAGATTCTAAGGCTGAAATCTCTCCTTGGCTACAAGGATTTGGATCACACTTTTCCTCTCTTGTCCTTAGATTAGCCAGAATATAATTTTGCTAAAGCATGACACTGCTCAGCATCTGCTGCCATGTGTACTGCCACTTCTTGAAGTGTTACAAAATACCACTGCCATATTTTTCCTACTGCTCAGCTATGTGCTCACTAGATGATTTTTCTTTTTTTGTTGTCTGAATCCTCACCTTGGTCTGAATTTCATACAGCCCACTTAATGTCTTCTCTAGCTTGAGCTAACTTGACCCCACATCAGTCTTGTGCCTGTGCTGTCCCATAAATCAATTTTCTCTTGTTTATCTGTTGAGTAACTCCTTGCCTTTGAAGTCTGTTTTATTTTTTTTCATTCCATATGTTCTTTGCAATGCTTCAGTGAATTAATTGTATCTTCAAAGGATGCAAAAGCATCAGTTAACATCCACATCTATAGCAACAGTGGTCATAAAGCAAACAACCTTTCCAAAGCACATTTGCAGCTCCTTTGAACAGGGGAGCTGGGCTAGTTACAAACAATACTACAAAAGAGGCTTTATGGCCCTTCAGGTTTGAAGCTGAACGTTGTTCTCTACAGCCATTTCTCAGTATCAAACTAAGGCTGCAACTGGAAAAAACATAACCAAAGTTCTGCAGACATCCGGCTGCAGAAGCACTGTGGGCCACAAGACCTGCCCTGTAGTCCTTCAATAAATTTCAGTTTCTCTTCAACAGAGCACACAGACCAAGAACCACTTTCAGTTCTGTGGAATCCCTGATGCCTCCTTACTAAACAGTTAGGTAACAGAATGTGTTGCTCTCTTTCAAATTAGCTTTGCAGGAATTTCATCCATCCACTCTTCTCTCTGTTTAGAATTTATCCCTTGCTCAGAATCTGTTGACTTTAGTCAAATTCTTGATCCCTGTTTTCTTTGGTCAGGACTTCTTATTCTCCTTTATATTGTTCTTCTCAATGTGGGACTGGCAAAGAAAGTGTAGTTGTTATTTTCTAATCCCTCTTGCTGCTCAGTTAAGGAAGTAGCAGCTCAGCTTTGGGAAAAAGAGACCTCAAGGTAAATTTCTCAATCTATATTTAAGTATAACCATGGCCTGATTTCCATCAGAGTTGGTTCCAACTGATTTTTGTGCCTTGCTGGTGACCCAGCATATCTTTAATTTCTGTTCACCTGGAGGCTCAGAACTGCTGTAACTCCAGCCATGCATTGATAGGTGAAATCAGGCTTTTTACATTAGAAAGAGATGGTGCATTTATAGTGGCCATCAGCAAAAGCCCCCTTGCAGCCACACTTGTTTTCCATGGAATAACAAAATTCACAATTCCGTCAAACAGTCCTTGTGCACATCTTAAAGCTTTAGAAAAGGCCTCTTGAGGTTTTCCTTCAAATCTCCAGGGGAGAGCTCATCCCAAGATGCACATGCACGTGCTAACATTCACTCCTGCTCAGTGAATGCTTTGTTTCCTTGCCTGTGATTTATTACATAGTGGTGTGTTAATGTTTGCTGTTCAGCTCCTTTGAGACTGTTGTGATTGTGTGTTGCTTATTTAGAAAGCATTAAAGCCTTGAAGCTCATGTCTTCAAAAGTTTGATTTAAACTTCTGCTTGAACTCTGTTTGCAGACATGGAAGACAGGAATAGCTCTTTAATGAAAAAGTAACCACACTGCCAAACATATTTTAAAGCACAGGAGCATATGTCTGAAAGAATATAAGCTGGTATTTCTCTGTTACCTTTTTATCTGCAGCATAAAGGAGTAGCTTGGTAACCATTCTTGGCAGTATAAATCAGGAATATATTAATTTCTGCAGCTGTCGTCAGCTCCTCAAGCTAGTGCTCAGCTCTAATGGTAGCAATGCAGGAATATCCAAATAACCTTACTTCCTATCAGAAGCCTGACCATAGGCAGAGGTCATGAAGGGCTGCAGAACTGAGGAACGGCAAAAGAAGCACTGAGCTTTCCATCTGTATTGAGCCTTACAGAATCACAGAATCATTTAGGTCAAAAAAGACCTCCACCCTTTGACCAATGTCCACCTGGCCAACTAGGCCATGGCACTAAATGCCCCATCCAGTGGTTTCTAGAATGCCTTGAGGGGATGGTGATGCCACCACCTCCCTGGCAGCCCATTCCAATGCCTGAATACCTTTCCCATGAAGCTTTGTGATGCTGTGGCCTGATTACTACTCCAGCTTGCCAGCAGATGAACTTGTTCATTACATTAGCAGTACCTGCAGCTACAGCAGTGTCAGTGGGATGTGCGTGTGCCACTGCAGCCACAGAGGCATACATTTTCTCTCCTGCTAGGCAGAGCTTGCAGAAGCAGAAGATGAGATGAGGACATTAAATGACATAACACACAGAACCTTCTGATTTCTCTCCTCACATCTCCCAGCCACTCTATGTGCCGGGAATACATCCACTTTTTGCTCTTACAGAACAAAGGAGCTTGATACCCACAAAGATCCACTCAGACCTGGAGATGGGGCCAGGTGCAAAGGTGACTGCATATTCTTGGTGGATATCTCAGGTCTTTTTTGACTCTGATAAGTCTCACTGCCAGTGGCTCCTTAGGCAGCTCTTCTGAAAGAAGTGTTCTAGAGTTAGGACAGGGAAAGACTTGTGCAGTTAAGAAACATAAACATACGCACACAAAATATGCACACATATTTTGGAGTAATGATAAGAAATACAACAAATAAAATCCAATGAAGCAGGAAAATATTTAAAATATTGCACAAGTTTACCCAAAGTTAGATCATAGACAAAAAGAAATCAATTTGCATTTTTGTAGTCAACTTCATATGGGACGCTTGGCTCCTATGCATAAATTTGAAAGTGAAATCTGACTTGACTGTGTGTAGTATTTGCGTAACTGACAGGGCTAAGTTGAGTGTAATTCAGTGGTAGTGTCAGGCTGAATTTGCCAGAGAAAGCCCTACCTGACAGTCAGGAGACCCTCAGGCAGAATAGGCACATTTCTTACAGAGTACAGCTTAACAGAATGATTATACTTCAGCCTAATTGACAAAATGTATTTAAACAGCAAATAAATTTCATTCAATAGCCTCACAATATATCAGAATTATTGTACTATCAGAAATAAGAACAGCTTGTTGTTCTTATTTAAATGCTTAATAATAATAAATTACTTCTAAATCCTTAATAATTTGGAATTGTTTCATCTACTGGTTTTATTTCATGTTGAGTGAATGTCTCATTTGTCTTCACCCAAGAGGATGCATCTCTCTGATCTTGTGTTTCTTTGATATAGCATTTCCTTCTTTCCTTGAAGAGAAAAATGAGCTGGGCGTTCCTACGTGATCTGCTGAGTGGAGTGAATAAATACTCAACAGGAATTGGAAGAATTTGGGTAGCTGTTGTGTTCCTGTTCCGCCTACTGGTTTATGTTGCTGCTGCAGAAAACATCTGGAAACATGAACATGATGAATTTGAGTGCAATATCAAGCAGCCTGGTTGTGAAAATGTCTGCTTTGACCATTTTTTCCCTGTCTCTCACATCAGACTTTGGGCTTTGCAATTAATCATGGTCTCCACCCCTTCACTCTTGGTTGTCTTCCATGTTGCTTATAGAGAGAACAGAGAGAAACACCACAACCAAAAACTTTACAAAAATCCAGGAAAGACAGATGGTGGATTGCTGTGCACTTACCTGATCAGCCTCATTTTAAAAACAGGACTTGAAATATTTTTTCTTGTTCTGTTTTATAAATTGTACAACGGATTCGAAATACCACGTCTTGTGAAATGTGACCTAAAACCATGTCCCAATACTGTAGACTGTTATATTTCCAAACCCACAGAGAAGATGATTTTCCTCTATTGTCTGGTGGCAACTTCATGCCTGTGCATTATATTAAATCTAAGTGAACTGAGTTATCTGATTTTCAAATACTCCATAAAATGTTATCTGAAGAGACACGTGAAGAAACAGCAAGGTTCAAAAAGCAATTGCTGCGAATCAGAACTCATCAGGCACAACAGAGCAGCAGCTGCAGGACGACTCCACAAGAGCTCATCATCTTTGCCTCTGCATATGCAAGATGAACATGAAAAACATTCCCTGCTGACTTGAAAGAAGGTTGGAGACCACCCTCCCATTACACAAGCTGTTTTTGACAAATTGCTTTTCCAATCAGTGCTTTGCAGAACTATCCTTTGAAAGGATAGTTACATAGGAAATGCTGTCTCTCTGTTAGCTCCCCATTACTTGAGCTGATAAATTTGGTTACATTATGTATGTCATACATAGAATCACTGAGACCTTTTCATGTTGAAACAAGAAAGGTAGAAGTTCTGAGAATTCCATGAAGCTTTAATATAAACACAGATGCTTATGATAAGTCATGCTGAAACAATTGCTTTAAACAGTTGTGTACTGAATATTACACAGAATTACTTTGGTACAAGCAAAAATAGGCTTTTTATATGCAGAGATCAGAGATAGGAAGAATCTGGGATTGATTAAGATAAACAGCAAGGAGGTGTACAGGATTTGTCAGGTGGGTGGAACAGACCTGGTAGCTGCTGAAATGGCAATGGGAAAGTGCTGGCATAGAGCAATTGCTGCACCTTGAAGTGAGCTGGATAGTCACAAGTTCATTCCATTGGACTACTATAAAACATCTCAAAAAAACCAAAAAACCAGGAAGAAGTAGACACATCTAGTTTAGCCCATGTGATAAAGACAGATTTGGTTATTTGCTGTTTGTGGAGCACCTCCTTCTGGAATTATTTGAGCCCTTACAGCTATTAGGGTGTTAATCACCAAAAAGCATCCTTTAAGAAAGGCACTTGCTCAAACTTGTGCAAGTAGCATGTACCAGGGTATAGAGTCAACTCCTGGTCACCTGCACCAAGCAGCTCCCATGTCATTACACTTATCTTCTGCTGTATGGTAGTGGCATTTAAGTGATCATTCCTGCTTGCCTAGGATCTGAATAGAGAAATGCAGGCTGCACAATATGGCAGAACAGTAGCCAGCGGTCCCTAGTATTAAGCAGTCTAGAATCTGGTCCCTTTAGTACGGCTGAAAACATGCTACTCCTTCAGCAGATTTCTGTGTTGCAGAAGAACATGTAAAATCTAAAAATATGAAAAGCCTCCAGTAGAAACAAACTAAAAAAGAATCACTTGTTCCCTCCCCCAAACTTCAAAGCATCTCTTAAACACCACACACCTCTGCTCTTTGTTACCTGTGTTGTTTGGGCTAACTGAAAAGGGACAGAAATTAGCTAAAACATGTCTTCTGTTGAACCTAGGCTTCTAAGACAATGGAAAGTAGTGCCTTAAAAAACTTCCTTCAGGGTAATGTTCTCTTTTGGTTGCTAAAGACCTTTGGACATACATCTGGTACTGAGCCTGATCAAAATGCACTGTTTAGAGAAAAACACCAAGTGAAGTGGAGCTGCCTGAATGCTGAACTAATTTTATTGTTTGTGCCAGGATAAGGAGGAAGAAATAGTAGCAAAAGCAGCTTAACTATTTTTTGTTTCACTGAGGCCCCCTCCAGCCCTGTGGCTTTGGTTACAAAGCATTACATATAATAAGTAGCAGTTACAGAGCAAAACATAGCAACTAATGAACAAGCTATAAACTTTTGATAGTGATTTTCAAGGCAGGGTTTGTTGTTTGTTTTGGGTTTTTTTCCCCTAAAATAAACCTAATTTTATAAAATAGGGAAAGACATTTGCTGCTGCTCAATTTAGCAGCAACAGCAGTCCCTCAGATACCAGCTTGCGACCAGTTGGTTTTAAATCTTGATTGATGCTAAATCAGTGCTTATATAGAGACAGGTGCTTTATACAATTCAGAACATTTTCTGTTAAACTTCTGCACACACAGAATGTGTCTCATTACAGAAATGCAGTTAAAAAGTCTTTTGCAGCTCCTGGACAAAACCCATCAAAGAGTGTCTGAAGCAAAACTGCCCATGAACCCTGTGAAACTGCAACTGCCGCAGCTTAAGTAACTGAGAACAAACCCCAGAATTATCTTGGCCCGCCTGGACCCTCATGCATAATTTTATTAAGACAAGGGCAACACTATCAAATAAAAGAATGTTTCTGGAATATCTGAGTTTTAATAACTGTGGACAGATTTTTAAGAGCACATTAATGAAAAAATATTTATTCATTGTTTTTAAGGTAAGGTTTATTTGATAGAAAATGAAGAGAAGTAAACACTGTTTAGCCAACACAGGTTTCTGATAAAATTAGTGCATTAGCAACTCTCTAATAAAAAAGTATATTAAGTCAGGGCTTGAAGGGTTTTAGAGGACTCCGTAAAGCTCTGTGGCTGGTCAGAGATTACCACTTAGACCAAAAGTTTTCCCATCAAACAAGAACTCTAATTCTTTGGAATGGATATTCAAAGTTTTATTTTTAATTCTATCTTCAAACAGCCAAGAAATTATAAATAAATTCCAAAATCAATGTTTTGAGTCTTGGAGGATACTTCAGTTTTGACAGAGCCAGTACCTTACATGAGAAATATTCTGAAAAATTATTATGGACCAACTCCTCATAACTCGACTAACTCACAGCAAATCACTACATAGCCTTCACATCATGTGCCGCAAAATCTGAGTGTTTGACATGGCTACTAATGAAAAGGAAATGAGCATCACTTAACCTGAGAGAACAGAAACCAGTTCATCTGCTTTCTGAACCCTTGCTCTTGGCAACCATTTGGTCTTTTACTGGCTCCTTCCTTTTCCCTGCTTTTACAAGCCTTTGTTCTCCAGGTTAAGCTTCACTCATCCATGCACCCCTGAAGGCATTTGCTGTTACATTTTTGGTTCAAATGAGTTTACAGGTTTGGTCCCTAAACCTCTGAGTCACTCAGACTAACATTTTAAAAAACTGAACTCAAGTGCTATGCTCCGCAAGGATATAAGCAATTGATAGGAAGCTGATCTGAGCTCATTCTGTAATGGAGAAATAACATAATCACTGCATGCACATTCATACAAAAATATTTACCTCATTAGTATTTCAAAACATCCCTGCAAACATCAAAAGATCTGTGTCTTACACAGATTCTCATTTTCTTTAAAATCCAAGTAAGCTTCTTGCCTTGGGACAGAAGAGGTTTGGAAAAAAAGACACAGACAAACTATTTCCCTATTTGCTGATAGTTTCTTTCCTCTACTCCCTTCTCCAGTACCAGTGGCCCCATTTCCCAGCCCTTTAACTGTATCATCTCCATACCAAGTCTCCAGGCAGAGCTGAGCAGCACATGAGCAGGAGCTTCTCCATCTTGGGGACCTAAACCCCAGCGTAGCCTGTCCCTGCTCCTGTCCCTCTCCTCTGCACACAGGTGGGAGCCCCATCCAATTAATTCTCTGGCACAGAAACTAACTGCAACAATTAGCCAACTACTTGCTCCTCACTTGACCCAGAAACTGATTCCAGTGTTATTTGTACAAGCATTGCTCACTTACTATCCAACATCTGTGGACCAAATGTCCCAGCTCTAGAACCCAGTCCTCCCGTCCTGCTGAGAAGGACCACCCTGGAACATGTGGGGACAAACCCACTACTCTTATTTACACTGAATTAGGGCTCAGGTAATAGCAGATTTCTTTATAAACATAGTTAGCACCAGAGAGGCTGTCAGTTTAAAGGTGTCTTTCGACCACAAAACAGTCCATGCTCTGCATTCAGACAGAGAACTCAATTTGGTTGCTTCGCCATCAGCAATACCTGCTGCTTTAGTCAGCACATTCCTGATGGCAACAAGGGGCTTCAAAGAAAGCACCTTTGCTTGAATGCTCCACAGTTAATGGCTGACAATTCTGGAAGGCAGAGACATAGAGGAAGAAGAAAGAAAAGGCAGAAGACAGAGGACTGGGCAGTGGGGCCAACAGCATCTTTGGGGCACCCTGCAGGCTGCAGTGCTGCTGGCAGGTCTGGCTCAGCCACCTCAGAGCCCCATCCCACCCAGCAGCCCCAAGGGCAGGTGTGACTTCAGGCCCCAGAGAAGCTGCCCTCCAGGCATGCTAGGACTGCTAGGGTGGGAGGTTTTCTGTATCACCCAAGATAAATATCTAAATGCAAACACCAAATTTATTTCCTTGGGAGTTTCTGTAGGTCGCTTTACAAACCAGAGTGCCCTCTGCAGTTTGTGACATTTTAAACCAGACCCAGCCTTTGGTACCCCTTTTAAAGTTCAAAATACTTCTGTCTGTTTTTTAGAAAGCAAATAACAAACCCCATACTAGTTTACCTGTTGGACAGACTGTCAGTACCCATGGAATATACTAACTATATGGGTACAATTTTAATTGGATTGATTGGATGAGACAGTATTAAATATTTTATTCTCAGAAATTCAGATCCAAATGAGAAATTACTTCCTAGATATTTACGACATTGGATTTTTTTATCCTTTTCTCTTTTTTTAAAATAGCATTCTAGTATAGCAACATGTAGCTAAATAGTTGTATGCTATTCTCAGTCCAAGAACTGCAGATATAGAATCAACCATCGGGAATGCTGAAACTCTTCAACTTACACAACACAAACATTCTTCTAAAGACTAACAGTTGGAAGGTCTGTTGACGGTGACTGGTTAGGTATGGCTGAAAACACGAGAATTCAGGTGAGCTTTGAGGATCCTCTCCAGAGGATCGCTGCCCTCTTCTCCCCTGCAGAAGTTCCCTCTACAATCACCGTGGCTGGTATCCAACAGCAGTTCCATCCAGGGGGACCAGCAGGCTCTGGCAGGTAGAAAATGGTACTGTGTACTTGTAATGATTATAATGATCACTCTTAAGAGTCAAAATGCAAGGGTTTGTTTTGGTTTTATCATTCTCAGACTGCACCTTTGATTTACTAACGTGGCATAATAAGAGTTTGGTCACTTGGGAGGGATGGAAAGTGAGAGGAGCTGACGGGCTCTGTTCAAATGGAAGCACAGGCTTTCTGTGAAGGTAAGCAATTTAGCACCATGTAGCAAACCAAGGGCTGTGCCCAAGGTCAAATGCTGTTGCTGTTCACACATAATCCTCACTCTCGCAACAAGTCACTTCATTTGGTTGTAGGAAGGTGCCCTCTGCACTGATACTCAGGAAAACTGTCAGAGATTCCAGGTGAATAGTTTATGAGCAGTCAAATCTAGCATTTAATGCAAAAGCTTTACACAGCAAGACAAGTTTATAGAAAAAAAAAAATCAAGCCAATCTTACCCAAGATAAAGACTGTTTTATATTACTGAAGGTAGGTCACATCCAGTAATGAGAATAATCCAAGAGAAGTTTTTGGTACCACACAATCCAGCTGGCTGAGTCAAACATAACCACGCATGAAAACCAACACTGAAGATTCCTGGGTACTGACAGCTCCCACCAATGCATTCACACCTTTGGTTACTCAACAAACGGGATACCTGTCATTTCAGTTAGCAGCATACAGAGAAATTGCTCCAATCCCGGGCACTACAAGCAGCACCGCTTCTGAGGCTGATTCCAGTGTGGAAAAGAGAAGTTGTGACTGGTGCCACATACAGTCAGCGAGAGGCAGAGGAGCGCAAAGGGAGCCTATGCCACCAACAGAGCACAACCACCGAGTTCATCTGTAAGATCACCATCTCACTTCCCTTTCAGAAAGTGCCTTGTTTATTTAGTTTTTAATGGTATGGCATAAGGACTCGTGTACTTTATAGATAGATACCAAACTGGTATTATCAAAATAAACTCATCTGTTTTATAAACCCACTATTTACAAAAACGGTTTCTGAAGTTTTTTTGTTTTGTTTTGTTTTTTTAACAAAAATTAAACTATACACCAATCTAAGTTACAGAAACAAAAATAACCTTTGTAAGATCACATGTAAAAAACAAGAAATGAAATGTGTTTTTATTTAAGGCAATACTGGGCTACTTCACAAATCACCACCTCAAATATATACACTGCTCCACACTACTAATTTTCTATCACATTCACAACGGATTCTTTAATACCAAATATTGTTTTAAATCTTCAATGTAGCAAACTATTTTTATTCACATTTCCATTTTTATTATGGAATCATAAATGCTTTTTAACCAATTAAAAGCAATGAAAAATGTAGCTATAAGAAAACTATTATATTTATGTGTTAACTACATATGAATATCATCCATAGATACTGGATGTTAAAATTTACAAAAATGAGAGTGTGTCAGTACGTTTAACCTATGAAATGTGATCTTATCCAGCTTTTCTTCTGTAAATAAATGTTTTATGCAAAATAAACTGGATATGGCAGACTTAGCTAGCTTTAGTTCAAAAGTTCTTAATTTAAAATGACTGAAGGACAGTTTTAAAAACTTGCTCACTTAGTTACAAATTAAAATTCCGAATATAAATGTGTCATTTAATAGTTTAGACTTACAGACTGCTGGTGGCAGCAAATGATTTACAATAATAAATATATACAAAAAATGTATCTACAAATAAAGAAAACTGTTATACATGAGAAGTAACCTGGTGAAAGATACCAACCACAGACAACTCACAAAGATTTAGTTTATGGAAAGGACAATCTGATAGAAAGTTGAGGTCTTGATCAAGTATTTACAAAACTGAAGCAATTACTTTCTTCAAGTCCCATAGGGATAAAAACAAATAAGACATTTACATGACCCATGTCATGTTTTTTGCTAGATTAAATCACTTCAAAATAAAAGAGCTGCACAGTTACTAGCATGCTTGATGGCTTCCTATTCAAAATAAATTCTATTACAGGTCATGGTTAAACACATCAGATTTTCAGTATTTTGATTCCCCTTCCTCAGTACCAAAAACAATTACTTTTGCAGCTATAACCTCGGGATTATCCTCCCAACGTCCTTCAAGCTTTCTCAAACTGACAACAGGTTTCATTTCCTGAAGCTGCTTCAACACACACTCAGTGCAGTCTTTAAGAGTCTTGTCTAACACTATCTTTACATTATCACCACACGGAAGCCGTGATGGGTTGGCAAACGGTACAAGGGTTTCAGTTTCAGAACACGACCAAGTGATGTTATTACTTGCCACGGGGGCCTTCTCACTGGCTTTCCGAGAGTTTGAATGGGATCCTTTTTTGGTTCCGCTGCTATGGTATTCTCTTTCAGAGTTTTTCTTTTGCTTCACAGCAGATTCTTCAAGGAACTTGAGGAACGACACTTCAAAACCCATTGGCTTGAACGAGCTCCAGTCAAAAGCTGCAGGTTGCTCTTCGGCCGTTTGAATGGCAACAGCAGTCTCTTCCTCCTTGTGCAGACTACTCACACCACTGGGCAGTGCTTCCTCTGTTTTCTCAGCCCTCTTTCTCTTACTCTGAGATACATTTTTTTCTTTATTTGCTCTTTTCAGGTTGTTTGATTTTTGCTTCTCTGAGGGGCAGGAGCTGGTCTCCTGCAAGTCACTATTTACACTGGAAGGGATTTTTGCTTGATTTTCAGCAGTTGAACAATCTTCATTAATTAGTTTAGTAATGAATAGTTCTGTCAGTTCATCCACTTCATCCTTCTCACCTTTTTCAGTTTCCTTTTGTGATAAGGTAGTTGTGCTTGAATCATTATTGCTCGCTGGCAAACTTGGTTCAGGCTCTTTCACATCAGTTTTTTTATCAGTCTCCTCCTGCTCACAAGAGGCTTCCTTTACTTGGGAGACAGAGTGTTTTTTAGATACAATAAGAAGATTCCTGTGTTGAGAAGTAAAAGCTTTGGACAGTTTGTGACATTTATAGTGCCTTATTATGTTACTTTCACTTGTGACTACAGATGAACATCCCTTTATCATACATGGATACTGAGTTATGAACCTGCTTGTACATTCCGATAAGGCATCGTTTCTGGCCTTTATGAAATACACGTACTTGCCGCGTTTCAGTGAATAAGCCTTATTTTCCTGAACCTGTATTCCTTTTGAGTTTTTGTTTTCCAAGCTCACATTTTTCTTTCGTTTTGTTTTCACTGACAGCCTGTTACCTTCTTTTCCTGATCTGTTTTTGAGTCCTCTCTGTTTAGACTTCAATGGTTTCTCCTGATTTGCTTTGCTTGAAATGTTTTCCTGGCCTGGTGTCAGTCTCCTGGGTCTTATTAGATGATCTTTATGCCTGTCATTATGTTTGTTAAAAATATGCCTCAAGAGGTTAGACCTAGTAGCATAAATACGGTCACAGCCTTCACAGTCACACTTGAACATGCCATCATCTTCTGCTTTGTTTGGCTTTATCTCAACACTGTGCTCTGTCTCAAGGTGCACAACATAGTTAAGATATGCTGTAAACGAAGACTTACACTGAGACTGGTCACAAAAAAACCTTCCCACCTCTGGAGCTGATTTCATGTTTCCAATTTGCTCTGGGGTCATGTCATGAAGCTTCATATAATGCTGTATCAAGCTGGTAACTTCCTGGAAGATGCGAGAGCAGTCACTCACCTCACATCTGAACTCTCTGACAGCAGGTTTGGTTTCCACCTCCTCACGTTCCTCTTTGCTTTGCTCATTCTCCTCCTCCACCTCAGGAGAGAAAGCAGGGAGGTCTGATTTGTGCACAGCTTGGTAATGAAGAATTAGGTTTTGCTGTATTGTGAAAGCTGCAAAGCAGCCCTGATGGACGCAGCGGTATGGTCTGTAAGGGCTGTATCTAGTGGGGAACTCCAGAGATTTTGTTACAGGCTTCCTACCATTCCTCTCCTCTTTTTCCTTCCTGTGCTTCCTCACCTTGCGTACTTTGGCTTGTTCCTGTGTACTATCAAAAGATGCTGGATTGTGCTGCTCCAGTGGAACAGAAACCACCTGGGGAGGTTTTTCCAGTCTTTCAGGAATATTATTTTCTGGCAGAAGTTTTTCCAATACTTTTACAGGCTCTACAGCTTCCTTTAGCTGAGTTTCTTTGACCAATGGAGCTACAGTTTTGTTTTCTATTACTAGTGTCTGCACAGTTTTTATTTCAACAGGTTGTGGGGCTGTGTTTACAGTTTCATTTTGAGATCTTCTGCCATAAGGCCTCTTAATCTTTAATTTTACCATCTCCTCTGTTGTAAAATGATGTACAAGCTGACAGTGTGCTCGGAGATTAGAGTTTCTTGTGAATGTTTTTGGACAGGTAGCTACAACACATTTGAATGGGGCATACTTCAGTTGATGTTTCTTTATTTCTAGTATCATTTCTGCAGTGTACTGATGGATCTTGCCATAGTGTTTAAATAATGCATCTTTTGTCATAGCACTGTAACTGCAGCCAGGATTCTGACATACAAAAGGTTTATTAACCCTATCACTAAATTGAATGTTACTTGCCTCTGGAGATAGCTGGATGAGGGGTTTATTTTCAGTTGATACAACAGGAACTGCTGGTGCTAGCTTATCTGCTGGAGGACACTGAGAAACAGTCCCAGAGACAGGAATGGGAGAATCATCTTCTAGCTTCAGTTTTTGCAAGCCTTCCAAAATTTCTGACATTTGAGTATCCTTTTGAGATACCTCAGACTGAGCAGAGCTACCCTTTGCAGCAGTAACATTCCCTGTATGCACAGCAAACTGTGTAGAAGTGGGTAGTTTTACACTGTGTGCAGAACTTTCTGAAGCAGCCTGGGTGTTATTTACTTGCAAGTTTTGTCCTGAAGCAGCAACTGTATCCTGAATTTCAGTTTTCACCTCAAGCATCTGTGAATTCATAGCAGTTTTAATTATTTCCAGGGTTTTTTCAAAATTCTGCATAACACTGTCCTGTGAAATCTGTTCTTCTGAATTTGCCTGCACACAAGAATTTGCAGCCATCATTTGGGAATCCCCATTTTCAGTTTTTACTGTTAAAGGGGGCAGAACTGTATGAGCCTCAAGATTTGTTTTGAAATTCTCTTTGATACTGGCCATGAATAACTGATTGTCAGCATTACCGAGTTTCTGTGCAACGTTTTCCACCACTGTTTGAGAGCCACAATTTGCCAGCAAGTTGGACTGAAAACCTTCTCCCTGTATTTGCATGTTGCCTTCAGTGCTTTTGGTTAGAAGTCCCATTACTGTTACATTGTTTACTGCTAATTTCTGTGATGTGTTGGGCACAAGCAGGGGCGTAGGTGTTTTTCTCTTCCTCTTTGAAGAGCTGGTTCCCTTCTTAATCAAGTTGCTTGATCCCGAATTCTTGGGACTACTTATAACTGAAACTCGTGAACTGTTCCCTGCAAAGTTTTGTGCTGCTGCAACAGTGTTAGAATATGAGCCAGGACACACACCATTTTCAATGGTCTTTAGCATTAAGTCCTCTGTTGCAAAAACAGGCAAACTCTTGCATTCGTTTAGTGAAGGAATTTTGGCATTGACGGTCCTGTTTTGGTCTGTGAGCAGGGTACTGGGGTTACAGACCGTCGGCAGCAGAGGGGGCGCGGCTGAGCTGGGGAGAACAGTTGCATTTATCTGAGCTGTACCAGAGACACTTGTAACCACACGTGGAAGTACTTCTGTGTTATCAAAGTTACTTGGGATGCCTGCAGTTTCCAAGGCTTGCTTTATAATTTGATTACCTTCCTCATTCCCACTGGTATTAAAGTTAGTCACATTGGCCCGTGGAAACATAGTCTGCAGTGCTGAACGATTTTCAGCTGCAAGTAACTGAAGGAATGATGGATCTTTAAAACATGTCTCTGGATTGAAGGCAGACTCCTGAGGTTGCTGGAAGTTTAATGAATTTGAAGAAAGAATCATGCTGGCAAGCAAAGATTGTCCATTAGCCTGCAGAGCTTCTGGAGAAATTTCTGATCCTTCAAGAGGCTTACAGTAAGACCTCTTAGATAAGTGACCACCAAGTGATCTAGGATTAGTAAAAACTCTGAAACACCTGCTACAGATAAATTTGCCATCTCTAATTATTGCTGGCCACTTTGCTCGCTTGTTATGTTTTGGCTTCCTTTCTTTCCCATCTGAGCCCCTGCCACGATCTTTTTTCACCTTTTCTGAAGCTGGGTGCTGAGAACTAGTTTCACTGAAGTTATTTTCATTATTCAATTGTGAGGGAAATATTTGATCAACACTTTCCTCTTTTGGGAAGGTAGAACTAGTGTTTCCTTCTAGTTGCAAAGAAAAGCTATTGGTGTTATTTTCCAGTTGTGAGAAGACTGAATTTGGAGGATTCTCTGCTGATGAAGGAAAGAGAGACATTGGACCATTTTCCGCAGGCAAAGGAAGAAATGGATCTGAACCACCATCAATATTCAGAGGCATAACTGTTTTTGCCAGATCATCCAACTGCGAAGGTAAGGCTGCAGCAGACAAATTTTCCATTTGTGAACACAAAACACTCTCAGGCTCACTTTTAATACGAGTAGACAAATTTGGATTTATGACACTCTCCACTATAGGCAACATAGGATTTGCCAGATTTTCTAAGTGGGTTGGGAAAAGAGTACTTGACACATGCTGCACTTGACTGGAACAGGTGGGATTCAAATTTGATTTGTTCTGTGCAGTAAAAGCAGCACCACTGGGACTGCCCACTTGTGATGGCATAAGATAAACAATCTTCCCATCATTCGGCACATTTTGCAGATTGCTGGATTTTCGCGGTTTCTTATTTTTACGCTGCATTTTAAAAGCAGCATATTCATCAGGGTGTGCTGCCTTCATGTGTTTGCCAATGCTCTGTGATGAATTGTACGTTCGAGTACACCCCTCAACCTGACAATTAAATTTCTGAACTGGGGCTGCTGGTGACACTGCTGGAACTAAAGAGCTATTTATGCTAGGCTGTGATGGAATAAATGTAATACTTTCTAAAGTTTTTAAAGGCAGGTTATATAGATTAGCTGCAGCTTTAATACTGTCTTCAATTTCAAGTTTCGAAATGGGTACACCGTTTCGATACCCTGTCTGATTCTGCATGCTGAATGGATTTACAACGCTCACTTGTCTTTCTAAGCTTTTTGATTCAAGGGCTTCTGGTTTTAATTTGTCTGAGGTCACAGAAACAGTTTGAATATTCTGAGTCTGACTGAGACAGCCTTCCTCCTTTCTCTCTTGGAAAACTGGAAGACAAGAGTCAACTTGTGGGCACAACTGCTGGACTCCAGGTTTAGTAGTATCTATTTTACTGGCAGTACCAGCCAATTTACCTCTTTTTACGAAGTTATCTCGGATCTTCTGGCTAACAACAGACAGCTTAATGCTGCCTGCTGGAACTGTTTCTTCTGTTTTTATTGAACCCATAGGAGACTGCTCTGAACCAGCATTAGGCAAGGAATTGCTTTGCTGCAGTACACTCACTGACGTATTTACACTTTCATTCCCTATTGGTTCTGCTTTGACTTGGTTCCAGACGTTTTCTCCTTCAATGAAAATGCTTCGGTTTTCAGCTGGAGGAGATGTCAATTCCTCTTTAACTGCAACTCCGTCAGTACTTTCATTAGCTTTAGAAGGCTGACTAAGATCAGGCTGATTAGTTTGGTTTTCAGGCTGCTCTTCTTTTTCAGGCTGGTTGTTGTGATCCTCAACATGCTTCTCCAGTTCATTCTGTGAGCGGTACACCTTCCCACAGCCTGTGACTCTGCAGGTATAGGTATTATAGTGTTGTGCTTCGTGATCATAGAGTAAATAGGCTTCAGAAAACACTCTGCCACATTTGGGAAACATACACTTAGCTCTGAAGACTTGATGCTCTCTCCTATGGGTCAGCAGCTCAGCATAACTGTTAAAGCCAGCCTTACATTTCATCTGTATGCAGATATAAGGCTTGCTGCCACAGTGCATTTGTAAATGATCATTCAGGTGAGTAACACTTACAAAATGTCTTCTACAGTACTGGCAAATCACTTTTTTGCTCTGCATTTCAAGAAAACGTTTAGCTTCTTCATTATCTTTATGGCCCTTCGCATGTGCTATTAGATTTTTAAAATATTTAAAGCCTTTTTTACAAAGTGTTACAGGGCAGGTGAATTCATTAACAGGGGGTGGCTTTTGAACTGGGACTATCTCTGGTATGTAAGGTTTATCTTTGTCATCGTTTTCATCATCTGAGCCGTCATTATCATTAAACACAATGAAGTCTGTTGAATAGAGGCTGTTCTTCTTAATGGGTCGCTGCTCCTGTTTGGATACAGAATTAGTTTTCTGATTCTCATTGGCAGTTGCTATTTTAGGAGGTCTTCCCAGTCTCCTCAGTGGTTTCATAGCAGCCAATCTCTCTTTGCTAGATTTTTTCACATGCAAAGTTACATGGGGAACAAAGTTTTCTTTAGAATTAAAATTTTGGGCACAAATAGGGCAACTGTAAATTCCATCTTTATAATGTTTCTGTGCATGTCTAACTATTCTATGACCTAGGAATTCCTTGTCACATAACACACAATACTGCATGTAAGCTTGCCAGTTCCTAAATCTAGCTGATATGAACCCCCTCTCTCTGAGTTTTTTGATTTCTCTCTTTTTCTGCTTTTCATCTCTGATACCCCTAAGAAGGCTGGTAGCCTCATCAATACCAGCAAGCCCATTCAGAGAAGATTCTTTACTATCTTCTTGGCCATCCTCAACCTTCTCATAAACTTCACTATCGTTTAGTTCGTCTATGGATGACACGATGGATGCCTCCTCTCCCATAAGTGCCAGACACTGACGTTTTAGAGTTTTCCAGTCCCAGAACTCCGGATCAAAAGGCCACTGAGTTTTCAGTACAAGTAAGAGCTCACAGCGCAAAGAATTTGGTATTGGAAGATTCTCTTCATCATACTTCTGGTCAGGCTGATTATATAGCATTTCAACAGCATAATACGCATCCACAGTGGGTTCCAGAAGAAATTCACTCAGCTGACAAGCACGTTTCACCTCCAAATCATCTGGAAGTAAGCAGGAGATAGTCTTGCAAATAGATATCTTGACATCTGCATTTTCACTGGATTCCAAGCGCAATGCTTTCACACACAATTCAATGCACGTTGCAAGTCCAGCACCATCAATCTGTAAAGCAAGACTAATTTTAGTAAGCCACTTTATCTAACTCTTTCCATACTTTTAAGTAAAAGATGTCATTATTCAATCATAAGTGTCAAAAAAATGCACCTGGGGCTCATAGTAATACTTTTTATCTCAAGAAACAATGGATTGTCTTCAGATGCTATTCCTTAAGTTGCATAATTTGTCTTCATGCTACTAAAAAAATGCTGAAGTTTACATACAACTTAAAGACCAATTAATTGTATGTTCTGTCTAATTTGAGGACTTTTGGACAGTTAGAGGTGGTTGGTTTATATCAGAGCAATATTGAGCCTCTTCCTCGGAATAAAGCCTGTCAGTTGTGCCACAGGTATTTGAGAGGAGCTTCTATGAAACATCAACTTAACACTGGGCAGAATTCAAATGGTAAAAATTGCTGCAGTTAAAGAAAAACACGTGATCTTCAGAAAGATCTGTAATTTGGAGATCACTTAAGGTAAAAGCTTTACTTTTATTTTTAAAGATTACGTCACTTCAAAGTTAACTGACCTCAAGTGAATACATGGCTTCAGTCCAACTGAAAGCAGCAAGAATAGTTATGTTTTGTTAAATGTACCATCATTTGAATGTTCTAAAGGTCACGTGGTCTTTACTCTTTCATACCCTAAGGCAACATACCATTTACATTTACATTGACTTTACAAGCGCTTTATGTTGCCACAGATGCACAAGAGGGGCTGTGGCATACATGACACTAAAGTTCAGCAAAGTTATGAATGTACAAGTCTAGTACCTATATGGTCTCCAATTTCTGCCAACAATTAAGTGCTCAAATGCTCACTGGAGAAAAATCAATATGGCACAGAGCACGCAGAGATCTTAATATCACAAGACTCTGTGAAAAGTTATTTTCCTCCTCCTCTCTAATTCCAATTTATTTCACAGCTTTCGGGGGAAAAAAAAAATCTTTAAATCTATAAGCCCACAATTAGCCATACCAGAACACTGAAAAACAAAACAAGGAATTTTTCTGCTTAGAATTAATTTCCCAATTTACAGAAATCTTCATAAGAGCTCAATTTAACTATCAATATTAAATATTTCAACTACCAAAGAAACTAAGAAAACTAAATTACAAGGTTAGCTGAGAAAGATGGGCAGGGTTTTAACACAACATTGGGTCTAAGCCCACAAATGACAAGTATTTCATTTATCAAATTAAACTGCACTCATAAGTGGCAATTCAAAAGGTTGTGAGCTGTAGTTTGGGGGTTCATTGTGTAGTTTCTTCTTTTCAATTTCCTGTAATTTTCCTTTTTTTTTTATATTAACATACACCCTTCATCTCCTTTCCTCATAAGCTGGTCCTTTCAATTTCCTGTAATTTTTGAAATATGGAAAATAATGGTGAGGAATGTTAGGGCGTGCTTACAGAAAATAACATGGATTTAGAGGACGCAGGCAAACCTAGAGGCTATAACCCCGCCTTTAGTGTTTTCTTCATCTCAGTTGTAGCATCCAGCTTTTCTGTTTTATCTCACTCCTTTTTTTCCAAGGGAACCAGTGTTTTAATGATTCAAAATGAATTCATTTATAATTTACCTGCAGAAGGAAGTTGCTATGGCCTTTCCTAAAACCAAGTAGGATTGCCCTGAAACTGATCCTATACAGAAAGACAGGATGTCAAAAATGTTTACATAAATTTTCCTGATTACAGTTCCATTGAAAGTGCCAAAAATATTCTTTCAGGAGTATCCTTACCTCTGAATTAATTACTTTAATGAGGAAGAAAATGTGATAAACAGTCTTAGTTAACACAGAAAGTTGACGACATCTCTCTAGATACACTTGAATAGAAGGCTCTACCCTTTGCTGCAGTTTACTCCAGAAAAGAGTCAGTTCCCTAGAACAAGAGAACAATATTTCAGGGCCATCAATGCAACTACTAGTCTTATAACAAGAAATGCAATGCTAAGAACAGTTTCCATTTTGTCTTTGGGAAAGGAAAAAGCCTGAAATTTATTCATGTCTTATCTTTTATTAAAATACTCACACTATTAAGTATCTAAATTTCAAAATTATGACAATGACTCAAATTCCAGAAGGACTGTTCAGGATAAAACCAGTATTACCACAATTTATGCTACATAATTTACTCATTATGTGGCCTTGGAAAAAAGAAAAGTCTTGCACAGTAGTTTACTATTCACAGACTGGAACTCCAGTGTGCACTTCTGAAGTCTTACTAACACCTACAGAAGACTGGCTTTTCTCTGTGGCAGATACATTTTTTCTAAAGCTGCTCTGCTCTAAAGGCTGAATGTGACTGTGATTTAGCAAGAAATTAGCCCCAAACTAATTAGCCCCCAAAGAATTAGCCCCCAAAAGCCAAACAGTATCACAGTATCTACATTATCTCACTTGTTCACTCCTCCTCAGGTGCAAATAGCCAAGAGTACCCAGTACCTTGTGGAATGCTGTAACACCCAATAGTTTAGCAATCTCTTAAAGCAAAATCCTGCAATAGCAGTTTTCTCCTGCTGCTCCACATAAAACGGAGATGCATAAACAAAGCAAATTCTTTGCTAGTTAGGAGAAGGAAATTAAAACCCTAACAGCTCAAATATCTGCCAACAAAGACCAGCTACTTGTTCCCACATTAATGAAACCAAGTCCCAAACAGTAAGTATCTTCATCTAGCTTATTATTGTAGTTATAGTAGCAGTAAAGAGCTTCTTCCTTTCTAAGTGTGTTAGAAAAAGAAACACTGTGTTATTATAGGACAGAAAGAACAGTACTTACTCATTAAATGCTGACATAATGCTGACCAGTTGCCTGCAGATATTAAATTTCTTATTTCTACAGAAAAATTATTAACCAGCTATTGGTATTTGCCTCATCATACAGACAGCCTTCAAATTCCTGTAATGGATGCTTATCTTGCAAAATCAGTTTCTTTTCGTTTTTAGCTTTCCAAGAGTCTTATCTCCTTATCTCCTTCCTGTTTAGCTCACAGATTTTATCAGCTAAAGAAAGTTAACTTACGGCTTATGTATCTTCCCCAGACTAAGTTTTTCTTCTTAGACAGAAAACAAGATTCAAACTCACCAGGCACAGTACATCTCCCCTTGCTGCAGCTGGCGAGACAGAAATGCTGCACATAGAATTAGAGCACTTTTTTCATCTCCATCAGATTCGAGGTTACAGATCATTTCTAGAGCATCTTTGCAATCTACTTCTGCAATCTAGAAGGGAAGAAAGAGAAGAACAAGACTCAGAAAGTGGTTGCATTTCCAAACACAGTCACACTAGCCTTTGCAAGACAGTAATTCAGAACTTTAATTTAACAATCGGATAGAGATGAGCTTGAAAGTAAATCAGTACATTTCTAGACAGTGTCAAAACTCATTATGCCACCAGAAAAACTGTTTTATTAAAGTGAACATAAATTTGTTTCTTAGACATGACTTATTTGTATCTTGTGTCCCAGTCACCTAAGAATTTTAAAGTATATTAATTATTCATATATATCACATACATATGGTAATAGTGATATGAAGACTTATAATTTTAAATTGCAGCTTAACAGAAAAAAGAAAATTACTTGTAATTCTAATCCAGTTTACTTGTCACTGATGTCACTACTGCTTTAATACAATGAGCTGGGTAGTTAATGAATCTGAGGTTTAACAAGAATGTTCTAGTACTTTTTAAAAAAATCAAAGATATGAAGAGAAGGAAAGCTGTACAGTAAGAAGCAGGTCATCTGAATGCTGTTCTAGAAGAACGCTAAGTTTGTACAATATAAATTATTTGTCAAGTACCAATGGAAGTACTTAGTTTTGCGGCAAATCAAAGGAAAAATCACAGTTGCCCAGTACTACTAGACAGCTATATCAGTACTGAATCAGTGCACTTGCTGTAACAACTACTGTCTAATTTAATTCTCAGTAGACTGGTTTGATTACATCAATTAGTGCATCTGGCAGGACATGCTGGTATTTATTCTTTGACACCAGCAGTTGAAGAATAGCTTGACTATGCCAACAGCACTGCTGGAAGTCTCTCTTGAGAAATCACAAGACCACCCAAAGCAAGAAACAGAAGTGCTCACCCAAACACCCAGCTGGTCCGGCACTCTGGGTAAGGCAGCAGCACAGCTGGGTTGGGCACCACGGTATCCAGCAATGAAACTACAATTTTGAATAGTACAACTACTTATTTTCACACCTCTAAATTAACACTTTGTAAATATACTAACAGCCCTTCACTGAATGTCATAAGAGGTTTAATAACTTCTAAGTCACCTTCTAAAGAAAACTGCACTTCTTAACATGGAACAGTATAAATGTAATAGCAATTTAGACTGAAGGTCTGCTTTGCCCACTGCACCATCTCAGACAGGGACTATCAATTAAAAGCTCAGAGAAGAATACAGTGAACTGAACTTACAACAAGGGAACTTTTTCATGAAAACCTTTTCCAGCCTATCACACTTCCTAAAGGACCCTGTTTCTAACAAAGGTTTGTGTTATTAAGTGTGTCAGTCTAGCATTTCACATACTGCAGGTCTGAATTCTTCACATTATTGAAGGAAACTATTAGACTAATCCACGTCAAAAACTTGCTTAAATGTTACTTTCCTGCCTTTATATCCTGAATGGATATAAAAATTTCCACACCAATACTATACATTTTGACACTTTTTAAAAAATATTTTCTTGCTGTTCTCACACTACAAAATGACAGTCCTTCTCAGTAAGCCCATCTTGACATGTTAAAGCTTATCTGCCTTCTCTTGGTAATACATGGTCTTTCCAAAATGGTTAGCAATACAGCAAACAGTTAGCTGAAGCTGCTAATCTAAGCAATCCAAAGCTCAGAAATACCTGAATTAGGTTCTCTCTGATAACCCAGTATGAACTTATCTGTACGTTATGGCATCCAAAGAAACAAGTCAAACCCATTCCTTTTGTCCGTGGGATTCACAGTTCATTCACTGAAGCAGCCCATTCTGTGCTGGGGCTGCATATGAAGGAAGCCTGTTTGCAGAGTCATAAATTCCAAGTTCCACTGCGTGTCTCCAACAGACAGAGGTAAGATTGCACAGCCCTGTCACAGCTCCTCCTGAGCCTGTTCTGACAGGGTCTGCAGCAGCCAGAGCTGGGAGGAGAACAAGACTGATCCAATCCTACTCAGTATCTGAAGAACATGCTCAGTGAGAAGCTGTCATCTTAGAATTTCATCTGTATCTAAGGCAGGAAAGTTTTCCATCTCTATTCAGTGCACAACTCTTATCCCTTCAGGTTCAATTGCAATACGCTTAATATTTAACATAAAAATATGACAGCAACAAAAAGCAGAGACATTGGCAGACAAGAAAAGTGACATTTGCAGTTAGTTTTCCTTCAAGACGGAAACAGGCTTAGCTAAAACTTTGGAGTGGGATGAGAAATGAAGGTGCCACCTGAAAGAATGCAAAAGAACAAAGCCCCATCTCCTCTCTGACTTCTGTGTTTAAATTAGAAGGATTTTATATTGCAAACCAGATCAAAGATCTGATTTCATCTTCAATTGCACCCAGGAATTTAGGCGAAGTTACATTTGTTGTCTGAACTGCAAGCAGCATCGAAAGGGCCCTATTCTATGTACCAGATACACACAAAAAACAATACAGTTAAAATAATAAGAGTGAGAAAATCATTAACTTCACTTTACTAAGGAGATCTGAGGCAGAGTTTCAAAATACTTCAAACAAAATCAAACACAAAGTTGTGGCACAGCCAGAAAATGCCTATTAATGACCTAATAATACACTTCCATGAGTGTTTCAAGTCATTACTACTCAGCTTAGAAGTGACTTGAGTGAAAAAAATACCAAAAATATTTTAGACCATGCTTTAAAAGAAAAACCTTTTCAATAGAACACCAGCTTATGATTAGTGACTTTACTATCATTAAAGAAATAAGTCTAAGAAAAAAAAATCCTCATTATTTACTTACTTCTTCCATTAGCCTTTCATTTGGTGATCCTGAACAAAGACAGACCAGGTAGGTTTGTTTGAAATTGCCTTTTGCACTGATTTCTGGATGGTCAGAGCAGAGTTTTGCCAGGGCAGTAGCTTGCGTTAATTGCTTTGTTTTCATTAGGTGCTTAATACGCATATCCAGCAGGACAGGGCCTTCTGACACTAAAAATTCATTCACTTAAAAAGAAAAGAAAGCCAAAACATTATATGCATGTTACAGAGTTAACAGACTGTATTTAGTCATCATGGTCGACCCCTAAAATTTACACAAATCAAAATAGATATAAAAGATACGAAGCAAAGATGAGGGAAAAGCTTCTTGGTGAACTGCACTTCTTTATCATAAAGATTCCCCGTCATAGATCTTTTATATACTTGCAGGTTTTAATTCATTCTAATTTCTTGGCTAAACAGCTGCACACAAAACAAACTGAGAGACCATATAAATATTAAAATATTTAGATACCATTTAATTATAGTTGTACAGAAAGACAACACAAAGCCACTACTCCCACATCCTTTGTACACCTGTGCTACACCTTTGCTAATGTTGCCTTTTAAAGATCTTGCAAGATATGTGTGACAAATACAAGAGTTTCTGAACCCGTTTTTATGAGTGTGAAATGTTTTGTATTATACACCCATAGAATACAGTCAAACACTTTATAGTTCTTCAACCAAAAAAATTTCCTTACTTGAAAAGAGAGGCATATCTTGTATACATTTGACTGTGCATAGTCTAAAACTCAAAAGAAATGGGTACTGAACTGAATTTTTCAAATATGCTCCCACCAGAGCTAAACTCTGTAGTCTACACTAACAACCCAACTCTAGCTGTCTCAATGGAAGGCATAAGAATTCTACAAAAAGGGGGGACACAGGTTAATGCTCTGATTCTTAAATATACATCTTGGGTGTCATCCTGATCTTCAAAATTGTTTCAGCTTTGAAGCATGAGGTTTAGTACTACCTCTAGAACATTTAAAGTCAATTATTAAAACTAGACACATAAACAATCAATTTTCTCTAATACTTTTGACATCATCCCCTCCCTGTTTCCACAAGATAGATATATACTGCATAAAAAAATAACTTGGTTTTCAGCTGCTCTCACTTTCATTTCATTCTCACATCTTTTAAAAACAGCAGACTTTTTCTACTGGTTGTTGTTTACTTTGTGAAAACCAGCACATTTGTAATATACTTTCAGTATTAGGAGTGAAATCTTCATCATTTCTGAATGAGACTTTTTCCAGCCTTTGAGTATTCCCAAAACATCTGGTTATCTGCAGTACTCACTTTCTCACACATCTTAATAGGAACTTTCATCATATTCCTTTTAACTTCCTCATCCTGAATTTCACCTGAATCATGTTGCCCATGCACTTAATTTAGATTTTCTTGACTTTTCAAATCTTGTTATGATTTGATGAAATAGGTACTTTCAATACGTAAAAAATTAATTCTCTCTTTAATACTTGAACTATTAGAATACAAACCATGGTTTACCTGAAAAAAAAGCTCATCTCATTCTTTGCTTCTTCCCATACTATTTAGTTTGATTCATTGCTGTCTTTATTTCATGATTTCTCCTTCTTCTAGCTGCTTATATGGAACATTATTAAAAATCCATCTTGAAATCAAAATCAGGTCAACCGTTTTCTTTACCACTCTACTGCACAAGACTTTAAGGCAGAAAGTATTTCCTTTTGCAGAAATTGGGCCTGTTAGACCCCATCATTATCTTTCACACATTTTCAGATTTATGGTTGAATTATCATTTCAACCAACTTCTCAGTTATTTGCTCATATCCTTGTACCTTTACAAATGATCAGCGATAGCTAACTGATGTGTAAGAATATTCAAATCAAACGAGCTCCTTCTTCCTCTCCCCATGGTGATGAAGCTATGACCAGTGTTTATGCAGGAACAAAGGAAAACCAGAGCACGCTAACAGGCAATGAGTAGACAGTAAACATTTTTTGTATTTATTAGAGGACATTCTAAGCAGCAGATAAATGTTCCTTTAATGTCATTACCAATGCATTATAAAAGGCATTCATACTCCTGCCAATCCACAAATGACCCTGTGACTAACTACATTCAATAGTCTAGCCTTGCTCTTCCTCTACCAAGTACCAATAATCCCTTCACCCATAACATTTAGTCCTGGATAGTCTGCCTGGAATAACAGTGGAACATTTTACCTTATTTCTGTAACAAGATACAGGAGGACCTTAGACTTCAAGATATACTGGTAACCCAAGATGTTTCACTCTGATTTATAACGATAATTGCTGCATTTAATATTGTAAACACTATGTTCTATCTGCTAGTTCTCAGTAATCCCCTTCCTTTAACGTTTACTGCTTCAGCCAGCCTACCTTGCATAAGCATCAGTACATTTTCTGTTATCTTCTCAACAAGACACAGGAAGACCTCAGGGTTACCAGTTACATATTAGCTCTTAAACCTTTATTCTAATCCCAGTGATTATAACCATTATGTTTAACATCTGAAACCGCATTCAAAACATGAATTTTAATACATTTGTTTTGTAGCTGAACTAAAGCTGACATTTTAAGACAAAAACCAGTGCTGGGGTTACAGGACTAAGTTTATGGTGGGGAACAGTCTTAAGGATAAGATTTTGAGGTTACTGAGGAAGGTTTTGTTTATTTTTAAAGTATTTGATAAATATATTTTATTGTGCAATATCAATTTCAAAAGTTATTACGGACAAATTGCTAGTCTACCATAACAATTGTAATTCATAAAAATGCTTTGAGACACAAGTGCTTTTCTAGAAGAAATCACTTAATCTCTCAGTGTAAACCCTGACATATTTAATGGGAACAATTGTTAGAAAAAATATTACATGTCATTTCCATGCAATTCTCCCTCATCCATTAAAATTCACAAATATGTTTGTGCAAGGCATGTGAAATATTCATATAAAATTACAGAACATGAGGGAAAATGAAGATGTGCAGATGGCATCTGACAGGTGGCACTACAATCTACTAAGTCTAGCAAATTAAATTGGACAGGCTGGGAATCTAACCTTTTAGACAGTTTCCCTGTTATTCCCTTGAATTCCATAGCTGGCATATCAGGTCCTACTACCAAGTGATTCCATGCCAAGTTCACAAGAAGGACTACGAACTTTTATAACAGGTATTGCTCATACCATACATGGAATAAACCAGAGAAAACGTAATCCACAGATTAGAGGCACATGAGAGCAGAAATAAGCTCCAGGCACTAACAGGTTCTCTGTGGAAGACACTTCAGATTAATGCCATGTTTTAGCTGACTAGAAGACTTAAAGAGCACAGAGAATATTTGCCTTACAAAGCACTCATAATCCTACTATCAGACCCCTCATCAAATGTAGGGTAGGTACAGATTAATCCACGACCTTTACATCTTACTAGCCTTGCTTTAGCCAGGGAGGATGAAGCCAGGAAGTGAATACACACATGGACAATCTATCTCCAAGAACTTCAGTTGCTAGTCAGGAAACTAATGTACTGGGTTTGACGGGGGTAGGGTTAGTTTTCTCCACAGCAGCTGGTAGGGGGCTGTGTTTTAGATTTGTGCTGAACACAGTGATGACGATGTGGAAATGTTTTTGTTATTGCTGAGCAGCGCTTACACAGAGCCAAAGCCTTTTTGTACTGCCATGCTGGTGGGGAGGCTGGGGGAGCTTCAGAGGAGACACAGCCCAGACAGGTGACCCCAATTGACCAAAGGGACATTCCAGACCATGGAACATCATGTTCAGTATATAAAGTTGGGGAAGAAGGAGGAAGGGGAGGATGTTTGCAGTGACGGCGTTTGTCTTCCCAAGTCACTGCTAGGTGTGGTGGGGCCTTGCTCTCCTGGGGATGGCTGAACACCTATGGGAAGCAGGGAATTCATTCCTTGCTTTGCTTGTGTGCTTGGCTTCCGCTTTCCCTACGGAACTGTGTCTCTCAGCTTGTGAGATTTCTACCTTTGCCCCTCCTATTCTCTCCCCAGTGCTGCTGGTGGGGGAATGAGACAGTGGCTGAGTGGGGCTCGGCTGCTGGCTGGGGTTGAGTCACAACACTTCAATATATGCAGATTTGGTTTTTTTGGGGTTTATGTCAAATAAATTTTGCATATTAGTATTGAACTTCATAAATTAGCCTATATGTAAACTCCCTTCACATGGCTTATAAAGAAAATGGTAAGAGAATTTGAGGTATGATTATGTTTTATGCAAAATACCAACATTAAATTATTTGTATGTTACCATGAACATACTATCCTAATAATTCAGAAAATGCTACATGCATATTTTTATATAGCTTATAAATTATCACAAACTATACTGAACAAAAAACTTTCATCAATCATAATAATATTTCATTGTATCAGAAAATTGATGTAAATAGCTTTAAATTTTACCTTTATCTGAGTCCAACTGCTCCTGGGACAGAATATCACACAATACTGGGTTCTTCCACACTCCCTTCTCTTGTGTAAGTGTTGTTAAAATGTGCAGTTCTTGGCTGCCATTTTCCATCAAGTTTTTATGAGCCATCTGAATAATATATTTTACAAAACAAGGTATTGTTTAAAAAAGACATAAATAATGTGTCTTTCATACTCCATTATACTTTATGTTATCCAATTAACACCTTACCAGATAGAGAGTTAAATATATAACAAAACAATCTTAGCATTCAGCCTACATAGGTTTTACTTCTACCTCTGCTGCTAAGATATAAGCTGTGAAACCAAAACAACTGAGTGCTTCAAATTCACCTTGAGATTTATTAACAGGGCTACTTCTAAAATTTCTGAAACTAAATTTTGAAATAGGCCTCTCTTTTAAAAATAGATGAGCAATTTCTCTAGTCCACATATGGTTCTGGTATCAGGTGCCTAAACTTTATCTTCTCAAACTCTTCAGCAGCTCAACTTCTATGTACTGGAGACAGTGAAAAAGTATTTTTATAATGTCAAAAGATTTTAGCTGTTAAGATCTCGCTGCATGGTTCTATGCAAATATGATGTAACAGACTGGAGTCTTAAAATCAGTTAAAGTATCTTCCACTGCACCTATATACTAGAATAAATTCTGTGAGCAGATGTACACTTGGGAGCAAACTAAATACCTGCAAAAATCTGTAGCTTAAGTAGCCCTTACACACAACTTACACTGATCCTTTAAAAAAAAAAAAAAACAAACCAACCAAGAAATGGCTCATTTTTCTTTTACTTTTCCACCTGCTTTCAAGGCTGTGGACCCCCTCAGCATTAAATACATCTCTTCAGAATTGATTTATATAAGGCAATTGCTAGTCAAAATGCACCCTAAAATAATCAGCCTTTCATCTTCCTATGTTATTTAGGCTGAGAGTCCTGAGGTAACTGTATCTGGTCTTTTAATTATTACTCTTTTCTCCTTCCCCTTACTTTCTTTTTTTTTTTTTTTAAACTGTAGACTGGACCTCCCACTACATATTTCTGATAAATACTGAGAAGCAAAACACCCTCCTTTAACGCAGTGCTCTAACCTTAACCAGCCAGTGCCCTGTGAGAGATCTAAAAACCCTTCAGTATCAACTGGCCTTTCCTTCATAAGTTTCAAACATACAACCATATATAGTAAAAAATTACTTATATGATAATATTTCATTTCTAAGAGTGTTAACAGTCAACTATATTTTAAAACATGAGGTTTTTTCAATAATCTGTAAATATTTTTTTCTCCACAGCTGCTGCATACAGACAAGTGATATTACCTTCGGCAATTACTGCAGAGTACGTAGGATTTCCAGCTGAAGGCCTTGCTCCTTACAGACATGCTATATACTTAATATCCCTAGGTTTCCAAACCATTCTGAAAAGCTATTGAGTCTTTATTTTATGAACTAAACTCACCTGTACAAAAGCCTGAAATTCTTCCCATTTATTTTCAGGTAAGTCCAGAGGCAGACACAGTAGAAGTTCAATACAGCTTCTGGAAGTCAAGAAGGAATATTATTTGAGGAAATCTTTGATATTGAGATTGTATAATAAACAATTCTTTATTCTAGTATCAAAATAGTTGTTTGAAACACCAGCCACTAAACAGTTTGCTTCCTTCAACACATAAAGAAAAAGTGGTCATGATCACTCTTGCAGAAACTGTACAAGCAAGTTTTCTAAAAGACACCATGAAAAAAAATCATCATTAAACGAAAAGCCTGTGCAAATTGATGCACTTTCAGATAGCATGCAGATCATTAATAGCAAAGTGTTTCAAGCCAGGAATGTTGGCTTGTCCTAGGTCACGAACCCTTCTTGTCTCAATTCCAATAACCAGATATTCTCCCTTGCACTCAGCATCCACCATGAGAAAGGTAGGTGCTGAGAACTGGATTGGGAAAATATTTAGGCAATGAAAAGTTATACCATTCAGACTGATTTTAGTAACCAAAAAACCATACTCACAGTGCTAAACGTTCAAGCACAAAGGCTACGTTTTCACACTCAGAGGTAAGGTAAGGTCGTGCTTTAACATAACTTCGGATAGCCACCGTGTACACCTCCAACAGAGGCAGAGGATCTTCTGATGTCTTCCACTTTTCTGCATATTCCAACAAAGTCTGTTTAGAAAAAGGAAAAAAACAATCCAAAAATCAGGAACAAACTCAGGTTTAAAATTTCAGTAGATCTCCCTAATATGAATTACATATTCTCAAAGCATGCTTTTTTCCCCTTAAAATTTACTGTTTCATTAACAACTGACACTTAAGACTCTACACACAATCATTCTCTGATCATATAAAAACGTTAGGACTGACACTTCCTCCCTGTGGTAACATCATATTATTCATTTTACATTTTCCTATTTTCCAAATACAGAAGCCTGAAGAGCTTATCATAGTTGAAGGACTGAAAACTCATTTTTAGACATTCATCTCTAGAGTTCAGCTTCTAAAGAAAGTAAATTTGAAAGTATTAGTCTTAATTTTAACTTTTCTACTTCCAGGAACAGTTTTACTTTTCCCCTGCCTTGCCGCCTTGAAAATACAGGTTTCTTCAGGACACTGCTTTTCATATGGCTCTGAAAGGAATATGTTCTATGCATTTTAAAGACATCATTCGTACATCAAAAACTCATTTGTAAAAAAATTGTTTTCCTACTTGCCACATGAATACCTACAAACAGTGATTTCACACTAAACTCACCAGAGTAATGAAATAAACACCAGCAATCGAAGCGCAGAAGACTTCTATTCATTTCAGTCAAGGCCAGGGGACTCAGACACACATTTAGGCAGAGTATCCTGTCAGCATCCCAACCACATCCCCCACAGATATCTCCTATCATGCCTAGGGTAACTTGATGGACTGCAAACTAATCCCCACACCATGGCAGGTTGCATAGAGTCTGTCATATTACAATGACCAATTTTGCTGTTTGCTTCTTGAGGGGCATAACACGCAGAAAGCTGAGAGTAAGAGAGAGCAGTTTTGGCTGTCTGATGCCCTGCTGAAAGCAGGGCCATTATAATATATTGTTGGGAGGAATACATTAATGGAGCTGTGTGTATCCTGAAGAACAGAAACTCCACAGCCTTTTTGGATAACCTGTTTTTGAGTGTTTAGAATTCCATTCATCAGGATTTTCCTCCACCAATACCTAGAGAAGCAGTCCCACAGGCTCTCAACAGAGGGATTAATCCCCCTCAGACTGGTGCTAGCATAGCTGAGAGTGTAGCAGGTGCTCAGCCAGGGCACACGGGAGCTGCTCAGGAGAACAGCTGGGCTGCTGCCACAGAGCTGGTCCCCAGCCTCTACTGGTGCATGGCGCTACACTCCCTCCCAACTCCCAGCTCTGTGCTCACCTTGGCCGAACTGTCAGTGCATTCCTCCTCGGATGCTGAGCTCCCTCCCAACAGTCTGTCTGACCTCTCTGTTACCTTGCTTGCTCCCACCAAATCACTATCATCCACCAAAGCGCTGAAGATGTCCTCTGTCTCCTCATTCAGTTACCAATAAAGAAGAGAATATTTGCTCCAGTTTTGAGCTTTGATAGGAAGCCACAAGAAACCAGCTGCCATCTGGACTTAGTAGTACTAAGTCTTTGAGACCCACACTTCAGCCAGTAGACTATTTCATAGATTTGTTTATAAGAATACTATGGGAGATGAAATACTAGGAGCTGCTGACATCTGGCAGAAAAACATCTGCTGCTATCCCCTTGTCTGCAGAAACACCTTCTTCACAGAAGGAAATCAGGTTTGTTGGTGTGAAAGCATGCTACAGAGCTCATTTTGTCAAGGACATCTAGCAAAAGTCATAGTTCTCCTTTTCATTAAGGTCAGCTGTAATTAAACTAATTTTGACAACATTGTTTCAATTCTGACAAGGTTTGTTCTGGTAAGGAAAATCAGAGCCCTCTGAGCAAAAAAGGTCTTCTGCTTCAGAGTCCCCCACACACCTGAATAAGAAACAGAACAAAGTGGTTCTCAACTCATTTAAGATCAAACGTTGAAATTTTGTTTAATTTCTAACATGTTAGTACAACTATCTAAAAGAACTTGCAATGCTTGGGATACAATGCAACTCAAATGATAAAATTGAACTTGGTGCAAGTTTATGTATCAGAAAGTACAAAAACCAAATGTTAACTCTTCTGGAAATGCAAGCCATCATATTAAAAAACAAGACAAAACAAAAGTAGGTTTATTCCTGTCTTCAAATCTGCTAAGCTAAGCTTAAGTTAAATTCAGATTGTCTATGTTAGCTGTCTGTACTGAGTTAGCCAGTGGTAATATTAAGAACATACTTAAAATTCTTATATTTGGCAATATCCAAATAAATCCTCTCAACAAAAATGTCAACTATACTGAACAGAATCAGAAATCTGTTTCATGTGGTCATTTGCAATTACAATACCATCACCATGTTGTATATCGTTCACCCAAAACAAAGACCCAAAGGTATCTCATTCAAGGACTTAACAGGCAAGAAATACACAAGTTTTGGCAAAGTGCTGCATTAAAGCCTGGTTTGGTTTTAAAAGACATCTTATTACACAATCAATATGTAAAGAAGTTACATATTCCATCTCTCTCCTGCAGCAGAAGATGCTTCTGAGCATCCTGCATCTGATGCTTCCTACTGGAACTTTGAACCTGACTGGAACATTGTCTATTTTACTGTAACACTCAATCTGATGCTTCCCTAAGAGCAGCAGAAAAGCATACAGATCACAGCAGAGAAATCAAGGAAGAGCAAAACAGAGCTGAAGCATGTAAGAAAAAACAGAGGAGGACTGGATAAACACACTAACATTATTAGCAAACACTATTTCAGTCCACTTGGCAATTTTGCTCAATGCACTAGAATAATCGGATCAGAACAAAGCAGTTGCCTTCAAAGAATCTTGAAAGAAACTCCAGTAAAAAGCCTCTCTTTATCTCAATACTCTCATAACCAGAAGTACTATGATTTCCATTATTGACTTGTCACACGTGACTAGTGGCAAAAAAGCAAAGCTGAACAAAAAACAGTCCAGGAAAGTATATTTTATATTCTTCACTTTTTGGGTCTTGGAGCCATGTTTTGCATGGAAAAGGCAATAACTTCTTCCTTTTGTCCAGCTGATATAAGTAGTCAGATTAAAACAGTGAATAGCATAAGCTTCAGTTCACATGAATGCCACAGACCTGTAAAAGTAACCTTCTCTCCTCAAATTGATGTTATTTCTTGTTAAGAATTCACTAGAGCAATCAATACTGCACCTGTCACAGTACAGTACTCGCAGAAAATTTAAAATAAAAAGCACAGTGATATAATCCTTTCTCCTTATGGAGTAAACTTCTTCCTCTTTTAAGTGCTTTGGAATGACTTGCATTTTTGTACTGGAGGAAACACCACACAAGTGCTTTCTATTAAAAGAGTATTACAGCTTAACCAATCTCACACTTGCTTAAAAGACAATTCTCCCTGTAAAGGGAAAATGTGAAAACAAGTTGCTGGTGAGACTGAACAAAAGAGGGTCAAACATGGTAATCTGAGATTCAGCATAGCTTACTGTTCATATTGATTCATAGATATGCAGGGAAAATTCTTTGCATTAGTTTGGAATGCTACTTAGCTCAGACAATTAGCTTTGTAATTGGAGATAGTTAAAACTACCACTGTCACACAAAATTACTTTCCTTTATGATTAATTTGAAAAAACGTACTTCTCTTTTTAAACTAAATATATTAAAAAAAACCCCAAACCACAACAACAACCAATCTCCCAAGTGGTATCTAACCTATAAGACCAAGGTGGTAACAGCATAAACTACCATTCAGTTTTACCCAGCTTCTATCCAGATTGTCCAAACTTGCTACAATTAGCCTGGAAGCCAAATAGCCAAATCTGGCCAAGCAACTTCTGTCGGTAAGGTAAGTTGGTATTTAGGAAGTTGATCTATGAAGTCATGAATCCTGTTTAATACTTGAAACATCATGTTATTTGTTGATGTAAATTTCATTTTGAATGTGGCCTACTTGCTTTTACTCATCTCCTCCTCTAAAGACCACAGCAAACAACAAGATTAATGCAAGCTTTAGTAAATGAAGGACATTTCCAACTTAGCTACCAAGTCAGTACAACATATCCTGGAAGTGTCTCAAAGTGTTGAGGACAAGAAGGAAGAAAAAGGGGTAAGAAAAAAGAAGGAGGCAGAAAAATATAACTAAACAACTGGTCATCTAAGAAGTGTGACTGAAGAGTATATGGAATACCTAGAATATTCTCACCTGCCGTAGCAGATATGAGAACTTAAGGAAGAAATTGACAGGCTCAGGACAGAGACACTGATTCATAACATGACAAGTGACCCCTGAGATCTGTAAGAACAGGATCAGGAGATCTCAAGTTTCATGGTAGGTGGTCAGCTTGCTAAAGAACCTCCAGCTAGACAGTATCACCATCCAATCTGCACATAGGGGAACACTGAAGACTGCTGACCCATTCTGACAGAACCAAGCAGGAATTCTCCCAGATAAATAGGAACTTTGCAGAAATACCATGCAGTCATTAATACTAGAAAATTGGATGAGAGAAGAATTATAAAAGCACTGGCAGAAACTATGACAGTCCAATGAAGACCACTACAATCCACATTCAGATTACTAAGAATAAACTGAAGCAAATAAAATCTCGTTTTTAAGATATGAAGGTCATTAGCAGTTAGTCAAAATAGATATAATCAACAGATTGGCAAATTCTCAGAACACATCATCTAACAAAAAGTATTCGGAGTGTTGGTGACGTGTTACTACCATCTTTTAAAAGCAGCAAACACACTGTAAAAATGAAGAAAAGAAGTGTGCACTATAATATAGTGGCACTAATTTTAGTATTAAATAGTGCTATTTTTATCTCGTTTATATAGATCAGCCACTTCCAAGCCATTATATGAACTATATTAAGCCTTTACACCCACCACACCCTTCAAAAATATTCGTTAGTATGACAGATTTCCTTGTCTGGATGTCTCTAGACTATACAGCACTGCCATACAAAGAAAATTAAATTCATTCTGCTTTGCTTAATGAATCAGTGTTGTGCTCTGCTTAAACCATAAAAAGAAAGAATTTTTCCCCCAGCCCTGGGCCTCATTAAGTTATTTATCTCCCTAGTCGGGACATGCTTGTTAATCAAGCCAAGTACTGTATTCTGAGCACAGCAGCAAAAGTTTTGCTCCTCTTTGAGACTGAAATAGGCATTTTATTTTAGCAGCAGCTTACACAGCCAGGAATCTTCCAAAAGTGGAATAATCTTGACCTGTACAATAAAAATAAATATGTACGATACTTGTGATTTAAACTGTGGAAAATGTAAAACCACAGGTAAGATTCAGACCATTTTCAATCTTTATCAGAACATTTACAAGACTGTTGCTGTAGCAACCCACCCACCAGAGGATGCTTTACTGAACAATCTTCTTTGCTAAAACTAGCCCTACAACACCAAAGCAGTAGAAAAATTGTTTCATATTAAAAGGCAGCATAATTTACTGTTAACAGGAGATACATGTGCATGGTCCACATCTACATGTTTCTTCAGCTCTGAAGAATAGATTCTTACCCTTACACCTGAATAAGGGTAAGCTTAGTTAAATTTATGTAAGGACATGCCTGGGACTGTCATTTTCATTCCCTACTACACCCAAAGGACTAAAAGGCTGGGAAAATGACACAGAAGTCACACAGGTAAGATGCACCTCTCAAACTACTGCAGTAAGTAGCAAAACCTTTATTTCAGTGACTGTCTTCAAGAACATCCACATCGGAGAAAAGTCCAAACAACAAGATTGACACAACTGTATTATGTGGAGATGAGTCTTAGGGAACTGCACTCAAAGAGTGGCTGAAGGAACTCCCTCCATGAAATAAACTCCACAGTTCCAGAGGTAGCAAAGCAATGACAGAGCTCCATGCACACAGGTGCAGGAACTACAGCACCTCTCAGTGAGATCACTCTGCCTCTTGCCGTTCACATGGAGCATTCCCACAGAGAGGCAGGGCTCCCCTTGACACAAATGCTTCTCACTCCTCCAGCACCTGCCAAACTGGGAGACTCATTGAGATCAGCCCTGAGGAAAATGATTTGGTTGTTCTCATGGATAAAAAACTGAACATAAGCCAATAATGTGTGCTCACAGCCCAGAGAGCCAACTGCTTCCTGGGCTGCATCAAAAGGGGGTGGCCAGCTGGTCAAGGGAGGGGATGCTCCCCCTCTACTCTGTCCTTGTGAGACCCAACCTGGAGTGCTGCATCTGTGGTCCTTAGCACAAGGCGGACATGGACCTGGCTGAGCAGGTCCAGAGGAGGCCACATAGATGACCAGAGGAATGGAGCAGCACTCCTAAGAATAAAGGCTGAGAGCTGAGGACGATCAGCACACAGAAGAAAATACTTTGGAGAGACCTCACTGTGGCCTTCCAATATCTTAACAGGGTTCATAAAAAGAAGGGGGTGAGAAATTTTGTATAGGCAGATAGCAACAGGACAAGGGGCAATGGTTTTAACTGAAAGCAGATGAGTTTAGATTAGGCATTAGAATGAAATTCTTTACTCAGAAGGTGGTAAAGCTAGATGTCTCATCCCAGGCACTGCTCAAGGCCTGGCTAGATGGGTCCTGTGCAACCTGATCTAGTGAATGGCAACCCTGCCCATGGCCTGGAACTAGATGATCTTTAAGGCCCCTTCCAACCCAAACCATTCTATGATTCAATGGATTTTGTACAATCAGCTTCCTCAGGTGGTCATAAACCTGACCTTCACTTAAGAGTGATTTTGACTTCCCAGTCCCTGACTTATGGCAAGACAATGCATGAAAATGATTTGTGATATCTTCTTCCTCCCTACAAGATTATAACCTGGAGAAATTAAAAAGCAGGTGAAGAGATAAAACCATGATTTCTTTCAGTATTTGAATATCTGAAGTTTGTCTGTTTAAGCCTGCAAGTTTACTAGACTAATAAGGAAAGATCTCACACAATTATTCTTACCAAAAGTAGTCCAAAAACATAATTTGCCAAAATCTTTAGTTTTCCTTTTCCAAAAATACACAAAAAAGTGTTTCTTGTCAAAGTCATAACGACGTATTTCAGATACTCTGAAAAGGGGACAATTGTCTTAATTTAGTTTGTAACGACAGATACATCACAATGAATTAAACCAACAGTCAGTCCATAACCTTAAAGACAAGGACTTAAGTTTTTTTAAGGAATAAATCAGCTTACCATGGCAATACTATTATCTGACAATAAGACATGGGGAGTGAGATATGATTTAAATGGATGTTCTTTGTGAATGGTTGTCTTCTGCATTAGATCACGTTAGAAAATCAGATCTAGTGCCAGACATTGCCTGTTAAATACATACAACAAAAGTGAAAGGAAGTATTTTATAGTACCACATACACACTGCTCAAGTTCTACTCATCATCTAGAAGCTGTTTTCTTTTTCCATGCAAACTGAGGAAAAACAAGGCTATATGCATTTCCCTCAGGTCATGAAATATATTGCCTGTGGTCAGCTAAAGAACAGCACAAAGAGAATGGTAGTTCTAATTTTGACCTTTAAAAGCTCCACACTACTGTCTGCTTGCAATTATTTAAAGTCTTGCTTCCTCAAATTTCTTGTGTAATACTACAGATGAGCAAGAACTACCTTTCAAATATAGACAGCTGTATTTTAAGAATGTAATGCACAGTAATAGTCTCACTCCTGCTTGTCAATGTGCAAGTTACAAAAACATGCAATGATGAGCCATGAGAAGCAGGCAAAGCAAGACACTGGAGCAGTAAGGGTATGAAAATACTGATCATGTCTATTGAAAGCCTTCCTATGCTGTCTGACTGCTGCTGAATGTGAAGGACACTGACAATGCAGCCACACTGACCTGTGAAGAAAACAGAACAGATGATGCTGCCTGGTTTTGTATGATCAGCACAATCCTCCCTTTGTATTACAAAATTGAAGTGTAGCCCTGAAGGTAAGCTATAAAACTCTTACCATTTAAACCTAAACCGAAACGAAAATGGAAATGTATCCCAATATTCTGTACCCCTATGCAATTACTCATTCCTAAACTGCTATCTTTCTTTCTGCTTTTCACACTTTAAAAGTAATTTTACTGAAGCTTAGAAAAGTGAGATTTACTACATCTCTAGCAAAAAATGTTTTCCCCTTCATGATTTTGTACTTCATTTTTGTTGCCTTTTGCACTGATGTCCACACCTTGAAGATAATCACTAAATGAAGACATGGATTTAAAAGTCTGACTAGTAGAGGCCCAGATAATTTCTCTCTGCTGTGTTTCTTCTCCAACAAAGGAGTTGTCTACTATTCAATTACCAAAATAACTCCATTAGTAATATTAAAGATACCACCTCAAATCCTAACTCCAAGGATCTATAATCTTAAGCCAGTTTTCATTTCCAAAACTGCAACTTATCTACTTCTCTCTGAAAAAGTATTTCCTACGCATGTTCTTCACACTATTGAGCTTTCAGGTATGATAGCCACAAGCTACAACTAACTGCATATGTTTAACTATTACTCAAAAGAAAATAGAATGAGATTTGAAACTGCTGGTTAAACTTTCCTTTCCCAGGGGAGTTAAGAGGACCATGAAATATTCAACAAAGTTCTTGCAGCATCCATGGTTCCCTAAGGACTGTTCATCAGTACTGAACACGCACACAGACACAACTCTCTGCTCGAACTTGAGAATCTCCATTAGTCACATTTTGCCAGTAGATAAGCTCACTGGCAACTCTTGTGTCCAGGACCATCATCTTAGAGGAAATATTGAGGAATCTTAGATGTGCAGCACTCCATTGCAGAAGCACACAAGGCAACTGTGCACAAGCACAGTTCCCAGATGGCGTCACCTGTGCACACATCCTGATACTAGGGTAGCCAAGCATTTTGAGGTCTCACTACAATTTGGGCAGCTAGACCATCAGATATAGAAACTTCTAAAAATATTTTATAAATATACAGGTTTATGCAGTTGCTTTGAGATAGCCAAGATGAACATATTTCTTTAAAAAAATTAATATACTGGTGATTTTTAATACCAATAAATTCACTGCTGAAATATCTACATGAAATATAGAGGAACAAAGTTTTTTAAAAATCTGTGAATTATATTCTAACTGCAATGTAAAAAAAAGCTGTTAAAAATAAATTTATTGTATGTGCATAAGTTCATCAGACTAAGAAAAGAACAACACAGTGAGACATAAAACACCTTTGAAAAAGGAGTCAAAAAATGCTGAATGGCCACTAAAACACTGCTTTTGAGAAATAAAGACAACAGAATGAAATGCTCTCTAGCCTGTTTAGGATAGCCAGAAAAAAATTCTCAAATTGCAGTGGTGACAAGCCCTTGAACGGCAACAGATCATGGGCTAGAAATTGCAAGACAGCTTAGTCCCTGACAAAGGCCCTGAATCCTAAGAGATGAAACACAAGGAACGTGCTGACTTGATGTGGACTCTTGATCAAGCAGCTAGGTATAGTCATGATGTTGATGCTATCTTTTGACTTTACAATAGCAGAATAAAAAGTTTTGGTTTGTTTGGGTTGTTTTCTGGGAAACAAACCTATTACACTGATTCTTAGGCTGCTCATTCAACACAAGTTCATTTTTGAAAGCTGTATTTTTCAGAGTAAAATTGTGAGCCTGAAGCATAATCACACTATTACAACCATTAAAGAACTGAGCATGTGATGAAGACAGCATCGTTCAAACTCCTGGAAAGCTGATAATAGCCTACTTTTAAGATCAATTTATGATAGTTTACAAACTAAGCCAAGCTGCTGGCCTTGAGTCTTTTGTGTAATTCCAGCCCTGTCCTAGTATCATTACTGAATCACATGAAAAGTCACAGAACTGATCTGGTAAAATAGAAATAAACCTGTAAGTGAATGGATCTCTCCCTTCCACGTGGAGCATCAGCCCTGGTTTGCAATAGTAAAATCATCCCACCCCATGAATTCAATGTAAAAGAACTCAATTAGAAGATGACTAGGATGATAGCAGGCATGACCAATGAGCACAAGGCCTTGCACTGGGCAATTGTCCTCATAGCTTCTAAAAAGGAATTGCTTCAAGAAGCATTTCCAGATCATCAGAACTTAAGTGAACAGAGCAACATTGCCTGTGATGCCTCTCTCCTGTAAAGAAAATGAACAGACTGGTTCAGAAGAGCTTTATAACATATGTTCTTTTTAACTAAGTATTTGAGATACTAAAAATAAATTAGAAATCCAAATTTAGACATATCGGGAGCCAAGAAGATTTCCTACCAATACATTCGTACCAGATGATGTCTTTGTGAAGTTCCACAGCAAAGTTACATCTTAAAGAGACACACACAAAAAAAAATCTTTAGTGTTAAACCACAATTATTCTCAGCCTCGATGATCTAAAGCCTCTAGAGCTGAAAACTATCTTTTACTTTTGTGATTTCTCTCCTTGCCTTTCTCTCCTCCTTGTTGTTCAGTGTTTTACCAGAAGATGGAGAACAAGCCCTTCATCACATAAAAAGCCAACTGCTGCAACTTTTTTTTTTTAAAACTGTGAGGTTAAGGTTCCCATGGAAGGTTCCCACCTTATTTGAAGAAAGTGGAGACAGCTAAGGAATCGCTGGGATGCAACCAGCACTTACATTCACTTCATACAAGGACAAACTATCCAACTAAGATGTCAAATGAACAAAGTATTCAAGCAAAAACTTGAACAGTTCTTGAACTAGTTCTGCATGTCAAAAAACCCTTACTTCTATGCTGAATTTAAACCACGTCTACCTCAGACTGCTCATGAGACTTTACCATTAGTCACTGGAAACAAATACTACATCAGATGATTTTTAAAGCATTTAAGAGTAAATGAAATGGTTACTAGTATGAATCCCATCTATTGCCCATTTAAAAAAGCACAGGGGAAAACAAGGGAGGAAAAAATATGAGTATCTATTGCTTTTGCTGTGGTATGACAACCTTCTGATCAAGACATTCTCCACATCATCATGATCATAATAAATCTTTATTTTCCTTTCACCTTTGTCTCCAACAGAAAAGCTCAAACATAAATGACCTGTTTCCATTTTGTTTTTCAGTTGAATACTCTACAGGCCATTGTACAGATTTTTAGGTTAGAACAAAACATATATAGAAAAACACAGATATTTTAAACCTGTCCACAAGCATCAGACAAAACAGCACCCATCTGAAATGCTGCTGCTATCACAGATTTGCCATAATAAAACCAACAAAACCAGGTTTTGTTTATTTAGAACTGTACACAGAGAGGTCATTTACATCAAACACAGCACTGTACTTCTAAATATTTCCAAAGCAGTTTAATGATGCAAATTAAAACTGGCACTACTTAACTGATTCAGTATTTGTTTACCAAGGCTTAGCACTGTTACCTTGATTTTGTAGCTACACAAGTGCTGCAAGAGTATTAGCTCTTACGTGCTTGCTATTATAACACAAAACAATCCAGAATCAAACAGCAAAACTCCAGCAGGTATGCAGTATCAGACTGCATACACGAAACTATGGATGACATAATCTAATGCAATTTTATTTTCTACAGGACAAGTACTATTTGAATTATGGTTCTGATCAAAGAACATCAATCTCAATTTGTACTTAATTTTAATTTCTAAAACCTATCAAGATTTTAAGTTGTTGATATGCTATTTTTACTTGACTGTGTCTTTTGAATTGTTTCACAATAAAGTTGTTAAGGAAAGTATAGCTCTAGAAAGCCAAGACTCCTCTGGCTGAAGAAGCAGATGATGACGCTTTAACTCTAATGGAGATATTGACTTGTGCCCAGAAGAGAGGACTGAAGCCAGACTCTTAATTCCATCACTTACTGCAAGATTGTATTTAAGCAATTGTTTTTACTCTCAATTTCTGCAGGCATGGTGCAGAGCTATCCAATTTTTTTCCCATTACAACTCCTCCTCTCCACTGACAGGCTGCAGTTCCAATCTTTGCTGTTTTTTTCCTTTCCTTTCTAACAGAAAACTCCAGCTGCTTTCACACTTTGCAAAACCATCCTAACATCACTGGCTTCTCTACCCTGCAGCTGAAAGCAAGGTGAAATCTTGTCAAGATTAGCAAGTACTGAATCAGTGAGTCAAAACAGACTCATTCAGAGATGAGGTTCAAAACCAGATTCTGAGTTTGCTAATTAGGTTCTGGTCCACAAAAAGCTCACAATGACTATATCATTCCAATGCAATGCACGAGGAGTGGATAATGCAGCAGAAAATAGGGTTCTGAGGACCCAAGTCTCCAGTGAGCCCATCACAAGTAGTCATATTTCAGACTGGCATTCAGCTGGTTCCATTAACTGGATGCCCATTAGCAGCTGAAGTAGACTGTCTGCAACTGCTTCTGGAGTACAGCTTCTGGTTTAGTTTCATCCAAAAGACATTAAAATTTTCACACTACAAAGCTGTTCCACAATGTAAAAAGAAGTGTGGTAACAGGGATAATCAGATCACTTTCAAAGCAAACCCCGGGTCTGATCCAGAGTATTAATACATAGGAACTCACTCTTTCGGTTCACACATATCTTCTAAAACTGCTCTTTCAACCACTGTCTCATTCATCTACTGAAGAGAGAATTTCAGAACAGTAAAAGCAAGTTTTGTCAGACTGTATGAGCAGGTATGTTTCCATAGTCTTGTCTGTGTAGCAGTGTTTCTCCTTCCATGAGCAAAAAAACAGTCCACCCAAGTTCTGCTCACCCATGTATTTGAAGTACCACCTACAAGGTAGCACAGGTGTTTATTACTGGTACCTTCAGAACCCAGATACACAGGTATGCACTCTGTGATATAGATACTCATCACTTAGTAAGAATTTATTTTTTTTGGTGTTAGCTAAACAAAGAAAACATGAGCCCAAATACCTTCAAGTACTAGTTTCCTGAGCAGTTTTAAAGGTAATTCATAAAAGTGTTGCAAAACTCTATCCATCTACAAGCTTTTTTTTAATAAACAAACATTCTCCCCCCACCATCCTCTTATTTTTTTAATTTTCAGACTAATCAAGTAAATCTAAAATCTTGCCTATCAAACCAGAACACAAAGAAATAACTGATCTATAACTGAACCTTTTTTTTTGTGGCAAAACCAGAAAAATTAACCATACATATCTAGGTTTTATGCTTAAGCTCCATCAGAAAAGGAAAAAGAGCTTCACAGAAGCAGTAAAAATCAACACACGCAGTAATTCATTCTTCATACTTAAGGAAAGCTATCCTTCCTGGAGACTTTAGAGACAACAGTTAAGTTCAGAACACAAAGAGAACAGGTAATCGTTAAAGAACTGATACTAGTTGCTGACTAATTCTGATTTGTTAGAAAGAATTAGAATACTTTTGAAATCCAGTAAATGTAACCAACTACCCTGCAATGAATGATTCATTTTCTCAGTCTATTCAACCATTACACGTTCATACATATATTCAGTAGCTTATAAAGTAACTACATATTATGTGGTTTATCATTCCACAAAAATTAGAAAATATGAAAGTTGAACAAAGATAGAAAGTTAGTAAGAACTACCATTAGCTGCTTTTTAACTCTTGCCTAAAGAGATTCTCCTCAAATAACCACTTCTACTTAGGTCTCTTCTGTAGATTTTTTTTTTTAATAAAACTCATTGCAGCTCTAATTACCATTAATATGCGATTACTAAACAGATTTTAATGATTCTGAAAATGCAAGAGTGCACTAAGTATTTGAACTCCCTTCTCCTCTCCCTACACATATTTACACCACAATAAGGTGTTAATGACCTTGATGACTTGTACAACTCCTTGCTGTAACTCTCAGGGTTGTACGTCTCTAGCTGAGTTAAGGCAAATTGTGGGAAGAATCTCTCATAATCTTAAGGGTAAGTTTCTTTATCAACTTCTTGAGGATTTTTTAAACTACTGTTATAATTCAATTTGTAGGAACATTAGCACCCCAACTCTTTGGCACACAAACATAAAAAGTTAACCATGCCTCTAATCCAACTATTTATACATCACCAGGCAGATAACGTAACAACAACAAAAAAAATCTCAGGTTTGTTCTCTAATGCATATAACTGAGTAGCAGGAAAGTTCCACTACCCTAAATTTACAGATACAAAACCAAGAGACATAACTATACTGTTGGAAAATGTATTTATACTTTTAAGGCACAGTCTGTGTTGGAGGAAGGTTTGAAAAAAAAGCACCTCAGCAAATACAGAACCAGAAATAGAAGAACAGCTTGCGGGGTTCTACTACAACTCTCATAGTAATTATGTCATATACCATCACTCAGAAAGTTTTTAAAAAACCCACAGGAAGGGGAGAAACTGAAAGTTAATTACTAAACATAGAATCTTCTCTTAATTGACAGAGAGATATTTCTCTCCCCAAATATTAGTTAAAAGGCACAAGAAATTTGCATGTTTTTTATCTGGGCACACTGAACGTGTCCTGAAAGAGTTCAGCTTGCTAATTATTAAACTGTAAGAAGCAAAACAAAGGCGAAATTACCTTGGTGCTATTTGTCCCCTTATTTTCTAGGCATTATTTTGCTTAGAATTCAAACACCAGCTAGTTTTAGAAAAAGACCTAGAAAACGCATGGTGATCCTCTGGTTACATCTATAAACTATTTTAGAACAAATAAGTTATTTAAAACACCAGTAAATAATTTTATTAAGCCTCATGCCTTGCCACATACAGTAATAGAAATTACCATTCTTTAGGCTTGCCTTTAATCTTTCAACATTTTGCATTTAACAGGCTCTTTCAGGTCATTGGTATCTAATTTCTCTCTTGAATCCTAACATAAATGAACTTGCTATAGTTCTAGGCTACACTTCTCTCTATTCAGATATTAAATCATGTCTCAACCCAATGTTGTCATCCCAACATTCATATTTTAGTGTGTTTACTTCAAAAGAGCATTCAGCAGTTGGCTAGTAAACAAGCATTTCATGAATGCAGCGGGATGTTCATTACAGCAAACTTTCATCCACTGCCAGGAAATCTAATTTACCTATTCTTTTAATTATCAGACTGGCAAATGGGCAGATTAAAAATAGGAAGACAGCCAGAAACAACTGTGTCTAATCTGGAAATATGTACATTTCCCGCAGCATAGGTGACTTAAACTTCCTCTCACATCAATTGAGATGAGACATTACGGTATTTCTATAGTTCAACTGCATTACATTTTTGTATTAGCCGTCTTTATCAGATGAATGCAACTTCTCCCACTACTACTTCAAACCCTTTTAATTCTGATGATAACTTAATTGATAATCTTTATCCTCAGTAGAAAGATTACTCAACTGCTATTTTAAACTTGTCTAGTCAGCACAAATTGGCATCCCAAAGGATGCCTTCCATCTGATTGATATTTCCAGTGAAAGAACAAGGCAACATCTACCATACTGTGTCTAATATCTACCAGTGTCAGAGTACTGCCACTGTGTCCACATGTGAGAAAGGAGAGGAGTCAAGGCGATACTTTCTCCTGAATATGTTGGCAAACCTGAGCAGAACTCAAGTTCCTGCCATCACACTGACATGATGACCAAGTCTGGCTGGGTATCCAAAAGCAGGGTTCAGCTGCTACCCAAATTTCAATGAAAACATTATGCAAGTTCCCAGTCTGTAGAACAGGGATTGTGAAATTTCATCATCTTCACTATTACAGACTCATAAACAGAAGTTACTTTTTATCCCTGCTATTCTCTTTATAAGACCAACCCTTCAAAGATTAAAAAAAAAAAAAATTAAGTTCAGATTGTATCTTTTGTGATTCTCAACATTTAATCTCTTCTTGTACCCATCCCTGCGTTCATTGTGTTATAAAACAGTATATTATCACAGGCTCCTGAAACAAGCACTCTATGACAGGACCAGCATTGGTGGATAGGGGCAGAACAACCCAGATTTAAGTAGTGTTTGATGCTCCGCTGCACTGACATGCTTGTCTCCAAATGGGAGAGGCATGGATTTTATGGATGGACCACACTGTGGATAAAGACCTGTCTGGATGGCCACACACAAAGAGCTGTGGTCAACAGCTCATTGTCCACACGGAGATCAGTGGTGCCCCTCAGGGATCAGTACTGGGGCTGATTTGACATCTTCGCTGGTGACGTGGAAAGTGGGACCAAGCACACCCTCAGCAAACTTGCTATGACACCAAGCTGTGTGGTGCAGTCAACATGCTGGAGGGAAGGGATGCCACCCAGAAGGACCCTGACAGGATGGAGATGAGGGCTGTGCAAACCTCATAGAGCTCGACAAAGAGGTGCAAGGCTCTACACCTGGGTCAGGGCAATCCCAGACACACTGACAGGCTGGGCGGAGAAGTGACTGGGAGCAGCCCTGCAGAGAAAGACTTGTGTGTGATGGTTGAAGAAAGACAACATGAGCCAGCAATGTGAGCTCACAGCCCAGAAAGCCAGATAGAATCCTGGGCTGCATCAAAAGGAGCATGGCCAGCAGGTGATTCTTCCCCTTTATTCTGCTCTTGTGGGACCCATCCACAATACTGCATCCAGTCCTGGGTTCCCAACCTAAGAAGGACGTGGAATTGTTAGAGCAAGTTCAGAGCAGGGCCATGAAGTTGACAAGAGGACTGGAGCACCTTCCCTACAAGCACAGGCTGAGAAAGTTGGGGCTGTTCAGCCTGGAGAAAAGAAGGTTGTGTGGAGACCTCACAGCAACCTTCCAGTATCTGAAGGGGCCTACAAGGAAGCCAGAGACTCATCATCAGGAACTGTAGTGATAGCACAAGGAGTAATGGGTACAAATTGAAATTGGGGAAGTTTAGGTTAAACATTAGGAAGAAAATTCTTTACTGTGAGGGTAATGAGACACTGGAACAGGCTGTCCAAGAAGGCTGTGGACGTCACAAACCTGTTCAAATCCAGGTTGAATAAGGCCTTGAGCAACCTGGTCTAGTAGGAGGTGTTCCTGCCCATGGCAAGGGCGTTAGGACCAGATGATCTTTAAGTTTCATTCCAAACCCTTAACATTCTATGATTCCGTGAATCACAAGACTGAGGAACTCCTTATTCATGATTTAATGTCCGACCACTAAATGTACTTTACCAATTTGCTGAAAAAATATTTGGTCTGTTGGATACACAAATACCAAACAGGATTTGTCCATTCGACAGAACCCATTCTTCTCCATCATTCTAAAAAACAGAAGAGGAATCCTTCCAAATTCTGGGGCTTTTTTTGATATACAGGACACTGAGAATGCTACACCAGCTAAAACGAAAACTGCTCTATTCATCCAAAATACAACAGAGAGTTACAAATAAAGACTGGTCTTTATCCTAAAAAATTTTACTTCAGAGAGTTAAGATTCTCAAAGCAACAAATGCACCTGTCCAGCACTTAGGAGAGAATGAACACCAGGAGTCAGTCTTTGAAGACAGATGGAGGTTTGGTAGTTGTCCACATTACATAAGTTCCTGTAAGAACAAAGAACTGTATGACTAGTTTGGAATGAGTAACAATCAAGTGAGAGCTACATTAGTTAGTACAGGATTTTCCTACTTCTCTGATAAATGTTTAATTTACCTTCATACAGGAAATCACAAAGCTAGAAATATTGTATACCAGAAGACTGTACAACAGTTACAGAAGAGAAGATGGAAAAGACATTTGAACAAACTATTTTTACCAAACAGGCACACATTCTTGCAAGTTTGGTCCAATTAGCTATGGGATCAGGTCTACTTTCAGAGAATAATTTTATAAAGCTCCACTACCTTTTTGACATTACATACATCTTCTTTCTGAAAGTCTTTGTTCTGCCAAGTACTAGGTGTTATTAGATTAACTCTTCACAAATTAAAGCAGTGTACTTCACCCCTAGAGATGAAAAACCTGAGAAATAATACCACGGAGTTATCGTCAATGCATATTTGGAAAGATAAACAGAAAAAAATATTTCATACCTCAAAAAAAGACTTGCATAATTTCTAAAGCATGACACATTAAGCTGTTAACCAATGCAAAAGCACAGACCTAATAAAATGGGAAATGCTATCTCAAAAGACAGCTTCAAGCCATACTGTTAACCTGTTATTTAAACTAAAATTTGCAAATTGTTGTACATCATTATTGTAAAAGAGCTGGTGGCCTAAGAACCTCATGCCAGTTTCCCTCATGAAAACTATAGAAATAAACACACTATTATAATTGCACAAGGATATGCAGGGAGGCCTTTAAAAAACACCAATTAAAAATTTTTGACAGGTATAAATCAATGCCCAGAGCACTACTTCTTGACGTTTAGGTAACGTACCACACAGAAGAAAAGTGTAACAGTTGTAGTTTGATCCATAACTTTAAGAAGTCTTAAGTAGAAACAACATATGACATACAGTATATCTGCAATAAGCCTAGAGTACAAGAAAATAATGACATTTAAATGGAAGAGTAAATGGAAAAGCCAATCAAACTCCCTAATTCTTACTCGTGATGGTAGCAAAGATCCCTCAGAAGAGCACTTTTTTTTTTGCTTCCTTCACTCAAGACCTTTTATAAAGGTGGTTTATGAAGCATTCATTCTCTACCAAAATAATAATTTTTAAAAATCTAAAATATATAGAAAATGTACTGAACATTTAAATGGATACCTAATATCATTACTATGAAAGTGAGACACACAATGTAGCTATTTTGATAGAACCAGATGCCCTACTGGACATTATTATAAACATACATACACTCCTCGTACAGCCCTGCACAATGCTTTCTACAGTCAATATTCCATGTTTATAAAACGGTGAATCTTCAATAATTGTAGTTTTAGAAAGCAACCTGGACTTTATTGATATACATTGTTTAGAAGTGGGGAATAAAGTTTGGATTTCCAGGAAAAGGTAAAGGCAGAAATGTATGTGTCAGTACAAAAAGTTACGACAGCATAGATGTGCACCTGCTGCTTGCAGCCAACTACTGCAAGTAAACTGGAAGATACAGGGAGGCCTTCAGAAGTTTTTTCAAAGGGATGAAGGACTATGTAAAGCAGAACACCTCTCAGTCTTTGGATGGCCAGCAAGAATCAAGGATATTATGCAGAACTGTATCCACATGTCATAACCTGTGAGTACTAACTTTTCACTAGAAGTGTTTCCTAGAGAAATGGTGCTTTGCTGATAGAAGATGTTTTCTCTGTAACTTCAGTAAAAGTATTAAGTAACTTAACTCCACAAAACGTGTGCATCAGGGTAATCATGAAACTAAGTAGCTATCTGCTGAATTTACAGGGAAAGATGAGCTTCTGTCAACAAGCTTAAGTTTCAATAATTTTTATCCCTCCATCTATGTTTTGTCATCTTCTTAACTGCCTTAATTTCTTAGCTTCCGAGAACTATCACTTTTCTCTTGAATATTTTTACTTGGAAGGAGTACTCAAATCCTAAATCTTAGATAGACTGTCACCTTCTTACCAAGTTCTTATTAGATTGCTACCTTCCCTTCAAAAATTCCATACATTCCAAGGATATAGCAACAAAGCAAAAAAGAAGGGGGAAAATAGGAAAAAATTTAACATCGAGAACTGCAAAAACTGTTCTCAAAAGTAAAAAGTAGAAAAGAACTGAAAACCGCATTGAAAACATAAGAGGTGTTTCCAACAGAAAGAATATGCTACTTTTCATTATCTACATGGGATACAATAAATGACAGCAGTCTTAAGCTGCAACAAGATATTAAGTTATACTGCAAGGGTGGGCGGAAGATATTATTGAAGGCAAAGAAAACCAAACTGAAATGTATTATACAGGGAGTTTTTCGAATCTTTTTTAACGGATAGTTTTGGGAACAGATTAAACAAGCATTTGTAGCTATGGCCTACCAATAATCAATGCTGCTTTGGAATCATGGTCTACCTGGCTTACTTCAATACAGGAAAATGTATTGAAGTAATGTAAAATGTAAAATGTAAAACCTTATAGTACAGATCTCAGAAGTTCTAACAAAGTACATCTCCAATCTAGTATTATGCTGGGGGGCTTGATGACATTATTGAGGACAAGGATTAGAACATTTATGCTCACTCATTAGATTTACCCTAAACAGCAAGGGTACTTTCTTCTAAATGTTTTTACATACATTTTAATCTGATAGGCACATATACTATTTTATTTGAAAGCAAGACAATTTCCCTAACTCCATGTAGTTTAACTAAAAAAAAAAACCAAAAAAAACCCAAAAAACCAAAACCAGGGGGTTTTGCTTCTATCCACCTCCCCAGCCAAAGAGATAATGTGACTGCTTGGCATGGCAGGTCTCACAGTGATGAAGTAGCACAAAAATGCCTGAGGCAGTTTAAAGCCAGCATGGCGACACAGTGGTGGCAGGTGTTTCTCTTCATGCACTTGGGAATCTGTGTGGTGTACTACAGTTTAGCAGATTCCTTGTGATTTCTGGCAGCTGTACATCTCTCCCTGAACAGCAGAACATCTGGAGGTCATAGGTATGAAAGTAAAATTGAAACTATTAGAAGTTATGATGGGAATCTTGCACTCATGGTAATGTATTTAGAAAAAAATAGGAACTGTGAGACCAGAAGCAACACAGAACAGTAGAGGCAAATGTGCAAAGACAGAAACATCGTAACAGAAACTTCTAAGTGTTACCTCAGTGCAAAAAACACTCACTGGACTCAACAGAAAACACCTTTTACTCAAAGAAGTGGAAGCTATAGAATCCATGCATACCCAAGAGACACATGGCATAATTAACTGAAAGCACAAAAAACATCAACTTTCCAACAATATATTCCACCAGTTTGTGCCTGTATTATGTAAATATCACTGTCAGCTGTTGAGCTAGACAAAATCTATGATGGACTTCTACCTATCCACTCAGTGAAGAGTTTGATGAAAGTTGTCTGGAGTAAGAAATCAGGTGTGATATTAAGAGGAAATGTTTTCATACTTATATTAAAAAGCACCTGACGTTTTGTTGGAGGAGTTTCTCACCATCAGTGAACACTAATCTTATGGTCACATCACATCACCTGACGTTTTGTTGGTGGAGTTTCTCACCATCAGTGAACACTAATCTTATGGTCACATCACAACTGCAGGTGTTCAATGAAACAGCAAAAACACATCCTTCAAAGGCTGTTGAGGTCTTTAGACACAGAATTACTCCTGGCAAGGGACCATACTCTAACTCCTGCAGGAAAAAATAAAGCAGCCTACTAAAACACTTTCTTGTCGTTAGATTAAGACATAGTCTGGGTTTGGACAAATCCAGAACACGTAAGTAAAAGGTTTAAGAAATGCTTTATTTCAAACTTTATAGATAGAACTGAAGATTATTTCTGTTATCTTGGGTCTGAAGAGGGCGTTGAGAATATAGAGACTAAAAGTGAGGAAGACAATGACAGTTGAAGAGTGTGACAGCACCAGAAAGTTGTCAAGCCTGTGAGGTATAAAAATGAATGCCAATTATAGTAAGATTAATAGGTGAATTAAATGACAAGAGAAAACTTAAGACTAACCTCCAACAGAAACAAATAATTAGTGAAAATTTGTATGATACAGTGATTACAAATATGTAATAGTAATAATAATAAAAATGTTTTTACGCAGAGACACGCAAGTCTGATCTTAGAGGGACATCTAAGATTATATATACCCAAATATTACAAAGATCTACTCTAGCATGACAGCACACTCCAAAAAAAATAGGGTAAGACCTTAAGGTCCTAACACTTCACTAGAACCTCAACACACAGTAAAAAACAGCTTAAAACAGTAGGAACAAACTGTACAGCCAGAGTAGTTAAAAACAATTTTTCTTTATAAGAAGTTTTGGGGTGTCTTTTGAAATGCTCAAAACATTTTCATTACCTTCACATCCCCCCGCCCCTATCATCATTACATCTTTTCTGCTACTAGTGTTAAGAAGATTCTAGGTTACTATAGGGTAAACTGCCAACACTAGAAGGATATCAACGTGTCTACCAACAGCTAAACACACCTTTAACACATGATCTTTCTCGTAACAGGCAGACATGACAATCAAGAAATGAACCAAAAGTGCAAAGTTATTGAGAAAAGGCCACAAAATCATCCAAATAGTATCTTATGTTTATAATATAGGCCACTTTATGCTGACAACTTGTACATTAGTACAACAAACCTAACTGCTCTACAGTTTTAGAGAATTTGTACCACAAGGTACAGCAGGAGAGGAAAGAAACAACCCTTAGAAGCAGATTCAGGAAAGAGATGAAGTGTCAAAATAACAAAGGAGGGAAGACTCAAAACATGTCAACTACAGAAAAAGTCAGAAGAGGTAGAAGCACCACAAAGATTTCACAACCAACTAGTGACAACAGAAAATTTGTTACCAGCCTGCAATCTGTATTTTTTTATCGATACAAAATAAATTTTAAAAAAGGCACACTGCGTAATGACAACTAGAAGGGAACACAGCCCATAGTGAGGAGCTCTGATATACCCACCAGCAGCACATTCACCTAGCTCTCAAGCACAAAAACCTGAACATACATTTTGGTCTTCTCCAACTGAATATAAACAACAAGACACCTTTAAGAGCCAATTCTGAAAATCATCTAACCAGCCACCACAGGGTGACAAGAACAGGAATTTTCTTCAGATCATTCTGAATTCTTGCAAAATTTACACTTGCAATTTTTAGTCACCACAGCTGAAGATACTTGTTTTGTCTGCCACAGTCTGCACTCATAGTTTGTGAAAACATAACCGTTTGTCAAGGATTTGCTCATTATCAAATTGCAATGGAAGAGCACAAATCACAATTAAAAAATCATTTCACATTTACCCATATGGATGCGAATTCCTCTTGATAACAATAAAAAAATGCTCTCTACTGCAGGCTGACAATGGAGAACAGAAGTACAATCACACAGATCTGGTACAGGATTAAGGTCCAACCTATAATCCCCTTAAAATTTAAGAATAATTGCACCATTTCACAGAGCAATCAGCAGCAACACACAAACATATTTAGAGTTAATGAAATGCTGCATATAAAATACATCAAAGTAAACTTTATTCTTACAAGAGAAGAAAACAGATCTAACACATTTTCTGTCAAGGTGCAAGGGTCTTTTTTTTCTGTGTTTTTAATAGTTTTTCTGCACTGTTGGGTTATAAACAATAAAATAATTCAAACCAAGGTATTTCAATGCCAGATAAAGGACTTGGCTGTACAACTCCCACTTCATTTAATAAGCAGAGAATACTTAAATGCTTTATTTGCCTTTGAACCTAACGATCTTTCCACGCTTTACTGCACATTCTTTAGCTTCCATCAGTTTGAAAATAAGCTTATTTCTTGAACACTGTTACCCACTTCATTAAAAAAAAAAAAAAAAATTACAGCAACAAGCTAGGTGGTTGCTGCACTCCAGAGTGACTACCTGGCAAAATAAAACAAGGAAACCAGACCTTCCAAGACCTGTGCAGTTATTAAATTAATAGAAACCAAGTACGAAGAAAAAAAAAAAGCAGGTGAAATCATACTGAGAGAAATACTAAAATATTTCTTTACTGAGCTTCTAGACTCAATATATAAATGATATATATTCAATTTATATATGTAATACATAGCAACTGTCAGTTTCATATATTTGAGCAAATCCTTCTTTCATGCATATATTTTCAAAGGCTTTATTCTAGAAAGCATGGCAGACACCTTTAAACTGTTATTTGAAAGAGATTTCTGAGATGGCTTTTATATTACATGGTTTTTCTACAACCTGTGTCATGCAGTGCAAACTAAGTAGCTAAGCCTACTCTCTGAATGATGAATACTATTTTGTGTTAGCCCAAATAAAGGATTAAAACTGCAGAGGAGGCTGGATAAGTATTCTGGCACCACAAGCACAGGTGAACATATTTTAAAAAATGCCTGCTGAAACAGTACAAAAATACTTGCCTAACAACACTTTTTAATACATTAAGCATCTGTTTAGACCACTGTTCAAAATCTGAAAAGCAGGATTTTTCAACACTGAACAGCATGTCTCAACCTCCAGTGTCACATATCAGCCTTTAGCCTGCAAAAACAGATACAGCCGTACTATAAATCTTGGTATGGGAGGAACAGTAACTCATTTCAAAACAGCATGATTTCTAAGCCAGTTTCTACACAACTGATTTGTTCAGTGAAACTTGTTTTTAAAAGGTGCACGGTTAAAATACCTAGTAAACTTGGGTCTTACAACAGACTTTTGTAACAGTCATTAAAGTAATAAGAATATTCATATTTGTTAAACTTTAAATCAATCAATCAATCAACTCTTGAAGCCACTCGCTAAGAACACGTAACCATGATTTCAGTGATAAATCTGCTTTTGACATCAGTAATCTACTCTGTACATGTCAAGGATGGTGTCTTCATTCCCACCTACCCAACACTACTTCAGTTCAATGAACAGCTCATTCACAAGTTGAGCCAGAACCAGGAAAGGCAGATTTCCACCTCTCAGAGTAAAAAGTCAAGGAAGTAGGCACAAAGATAAAATAGACCAAGAACACACCGATCTGAACCAACATAAACCAGTGCTCTCTGTGCTTAAACCAATGTTTCTGTGCATGGACATGAACACCTAACCAGGCACAATATGACAAATTTTGACCAGAGAAAAACGAACCTGACATATGAATCCTGTATATACAAAAAAAAAAAAAAAAACTATGTTAAAAATATCTAGTAACAAATCTTCCTGCTTACTAGAAAGTAGAGTCCAGTTTAATCCAGAAGTGACATATGTGAAATAGCATGCTACAATGGCCACCAAGAATCAACTCCTTAAGAAACCAGATACAAAATCATAAATAAAACACACTTCAAACGAACCATGTGAATTCACTCTTATCCATTCCACCTTTTAACAATTTGCCTGACTGTCCACGAATGGGTGACAATAATGTGTAAGCAAACACTATCACTTGCATCAGCCAGACTATTAAACAAAGTAAAGCTACAGAAGTAGTGGCTTCTGTCGCCTAAAATATTTGAGAACTTGTTTTATACACTGGGATGCACCTAACAGTAGCCAAGAAAGGATATCTAAGACACATCAAGGCCATGTATAGACGTAGATATGAGTAAAATGGTCTGCTTTTTTAGTAGCCTGTGGAGCTAGTACCACAAAGTTTGTTCAGGAACGAATACTCGGCAGGTTCACCAGCTCAGAAGAAACACCTGCAAACAAACCCTGCCTTAGGACCAGCCCAAGCGCCGGGAAGCGGGCCTTTTCCCGACGGCAGAATAATTACACATAATGGTGCTTCAAACCGTGGGGGCTAGGGAGCCCTCTCCCGAGGTCGGATTGCGCTCCCTTGACAGGCAGGAAAACAGGCAGCAACACCACAGACCTGCCACCACCACCTTCACCTTCCCAGCATGGCAGAAACTCCACTATCCCTCCAGTGTACTAGACAGGGAAGGGAGCGGGGGGAGGAAGAGGGCACGGAGCAGGAGCCCCGGGCCGAGGGACCCAGGACGGACTCCCAGCTCCTGCCCGGCCCCTCGGAGGAGCGGCGGAGCCCCCACCTCCCGGACCGCCGCCTGCCTCCCTGCGCCTCCAGGGGAGGAGGGGTGTCGGAGGGACGGGGACGGGGGGGCCCCGGTCCGCCACCGCCAGGAACAAAGGGCCCTTCGATAAGCCGAGCCGCAGAGCACAACAAAGGGGCCTG